>OZ034806.1:7289535-7889535 GCA_964028335.1 Altica lythri | reverse complement strand
TAGAATAGATTGAATGAGGGCGTAATATACTGTTTGTAGTTGTTGCAGATTGAGAATTTTGATTAGCATTTTAAACATATATAAAAGCGATCTTAGTCTTTTAGTTAAATATTCTATTTGTAAGTTCCATTTTAGACCTGTATCTATTATGATCCCTAAATATTTGGCATGTGAAGAGGGGGTTATTTTCCACGAATCTCTACGAAACGGTAGTTCGATTTCGATGCTAGCATTAGGGAGGCCACTTTTAAAATATGAATGGGGTAGATATATTGTTTTATCTAAATTTATTGTTAATAAATTTTCATCAAACCATTAAATCATTAGATTAAGATCGTGTTGTAGACTTTCTTCCACTTCAGTCCACGATTTGCCTTCAACGAATAGAGAAGTAACATCAGCAAAGCATATAACAGTCCCTGTGAATTTTAATTTTAATAGATCATTTAGGTAGAGAATAAATATTATTGGCCCAAGAACTGTTCCTTGTGGAATTCCGTAACTAACTTTTTTGAACGTACTACGAGTTCCTTCAATTTCAACTGATTGTTTTCTGTCAGTCAGGTAGGTTTGTAGAATCGAATATGCATTACCTCTGATACCCATATTGTACAATTTTGACAACAACTTAGAGTGACTAACAGTGTCAAAGGCTTTTGCTAAATCAACAAATACTGTAGCACATTGCTTGTTTTGGTCTATTGCATTGCAAGTTTTTCTAATCAGTAGTGCTATTGCATCATTAGTAGATCTGTTTTTCCTAAATCCAAACTGCTGAGGGCTAAGTATATTACTTTTTGTGAGGAATTCATTTAACCTACTTTTTAAGGCTTTTTCAAAGATTTTGGCAAGATTGGATATAGGGCTAATTGGACGATAGTTCTCTACTTTGTTTTTTCCGCCCTTTTTATATATTGGATTAATAATTGCTACTTTGAACGTTGATGGACAGATGCCACTTACATAAATTAAATTTATTAAGTGAACCAGAATAGGGCATATTACATTTATCAGCTCTTTTAATAACTTTACTGAGATTTTATCATGACCAGGAGAAGTGTCTTCTTTAAGTGACCAAATTATATTTTTTATTTCTGTTTCATCTACCGGTTGTAGAAGTATTGTGTTTTCATGGTATTTTACCTGATTAATTGTTGTTTCTTCGTTTCTGTATGAGTTAGCTATGATATAATTCGCCATATTTTTACCTACTTCACTATAATATTTGTTGAAAATCTCCGCTATATTTTTTTTGTTTGTTTCTCCTATAGTTCTTATAAAGTATGTCTCTTTGCCTCATTGACTCTATTAAGCCGGTTGTAATCCAAAGCTTTTTTCTTGGTTTTGTTTTAATAATTTGAACTGTAGTAGCTTGCTTCTTTTATATTCTTTTCAATGATTTCCATGAATTTGTTTGTGGCTAGCTCAACAACATCAATATTATATATTTCATTAAAGACCGATTCATTTAATGGACTTTTTAATTTGTTATAATCTATATGTGATTTAAAAATAACATTTTGTCTTTCGGTCTGCGCACTTAGCTGTTCTTTTATTTGTAAGATTATTGGACTACGATCGGTTATTTTAGAATGTAGGATTATTGGGACTAGGGAATCTAATTTAATATTGTTGGTTTTTATAAATATGTGGTCAATACAACTTTTGGATTCTTTTTCAATTCGTGTATATTTTTAAAAAATTCGTCCATAATTCTCAAAGAGACCGGAATATGTAAATACCAAGTAAAAATAAATTAAAGTCTCGGTCTCAGCAAAATATTTATATTAATTCTTAGTATTACGCGTTTCGCTCATACGAGCATCATCAGACCTCTAAAATATAACTAGAATAATTGCTGGAGTACAATAAATAAAATTAATAAACTTACATTAACATATTATACATCTCACTGACAAATGTAATTTTTAGGTTGAATTAATAAAAAAACAATTGAAATTAAAATAAACATAAAAAATTAAAGGTCTTTACACAATTCCAGAAATAAATTTTTTTAAAATTACGGTGTACCAACTTTTGATCTATAGAATCGTTATTTTCAAAGATTAACAAAATAATTTTGAATGATTCTAAACTAAAACAAATATAAACAAAGATTCATTGACATGAAGTAGAATGAAATGAAATTTTAAATTTTATATAGCAAATTAATAATTGAAATATTCATTGTAATAAATTATTAAAAATTAATGATGGTTCGAAATTAAACACATCATTCACACATAATAAAACAGGGTTCTTTTTAGCTTTTGTGATTTCCATCTTTTCTAAGAGGTCCAGTTTATTACCTTTTGTGCAATGATGTAATAACTCAACGTTTTCTAAAATATCAAAATTATGTTTTGTATTTAACAAGTGGTTGGCAAATGCTGAGTTTGTTTCTACTATTTTGCTGTTTTTGTACTTGTTAAATAAAGCTAAGTGTTCTTTTACTCTCGTTGAGATTTTCCGACCACTTTGTCCAACATAGACTGCCTCACAAGTTCCACATTTTAGAGCATAGACACCTGAATTTGAAAATTTGTCTATTTTGTCTTTAATATGAACTAAGTGTTTTTTTGCATTTTTTAGTTCTTCGATTTTTTTGTTGTAAATATCTTTTACCGCGTTTAATATCGATTTTGTTAATTGGCCTACGAACTCTTCTGAATTACATAGTTTAGATACTACATCTTTGATTGATGTGTGCAGTTCGTCTTCTCCCTCGTTTTGACTTCTGGTTTGATAAGGCATTATGAAAAATTAAGTCTGACTTACTGGAAAATGGCTTTCTCTCCGGCCTCGTGTTTTCAACCGAGGGTTGTATATCACTAACACTACAGGTAGTATGAATTTCACCAATTTTTGTGCACTTTTTACCCTAATTTTAACTATTTATTCGCAGCACCGATAAAACCGGTCTAATACCGTACGTTCATATCTAATCTCTAATCTAATATACTTCGAGGTACAATAAACTCTTTAATTATAACTTAGTATTTGATTCTTACATAATAATATCTCAATATACTTTTTATTATCAACAAATCCATTAATTACAACTTTACATATAACTTATAATTTAATCAGACTCTTCGCTATCATTACGATTTTTTAAAAAGTTTTTCCAGCAGGTTAAATTTCTATTTTTCGATATTTAACCAGTCTTTACGCTTCTTTTCATTAAATTTCAATTTCTCAGTAGGTACATCTTTTTTAATTTGCGTTTCTATTTCACGAACTTCTTTTGCAAATATTTAGTCATCTTTCCATCTCTAGATTTTTGGTTTTCTTGGATATTTTGTAAAATTTCCAAACTCAGAGAACGCTGATTTTTTAGAATTATTTTTATCCCACGCTTTCGAATTCGTTTTGTGTTTTGGAGAATCATCAACTTATGTTGAATTCTTGACACTAGACTTAGCATTTAATTTTGATTTTTTATTTGTAATTAGTTTTTGATTCGATTACTTTACTTTCTTTTTATTTTACTTGTCGGAAATACCGAAGAAGATAATGTACTCTGAATTGAAACGTTTTTTTCTTTATGAAAAATGTGTTTGAATATTTCATAATATTCAAATGTTACATTAGCTCTTCCACTCTTACTGTTATTGTTAATGCAGCCTTTATATTTGATATTTAATTGATTAAATTTCCATTTAACACTATCAACAATTTCATTAAGTAGAAGAAAGAAATAAAATTTAATATTTAAAATTCAAACCTATATAAATAAATATAAATACTTGGGAGTGATCCTGGACGAGTCATTAAATTGGACAGCACATATAGACTACTGTTGCGAGAAGGCCACTCAGGAAATTAATGTGATGAGAGCGTTAACCAGAACATGGTGGGGAGCAGATCCGAAGACATTTTTGAATATTTATAAAGGTATTGTTAGGCCTCACTTGGAGTTTGGTATGATAGCACTGTTCAAGACCAACAAAAATAACTGGAATAAACTTGATAGGGTTCAATTTCAGGCACTTAGAGTTGCTTTGGGTTGCATGAAATCAACTCCTACGAATGCACTACTAAGCGAAGCGATAGAATGCTCACTATACCATAGAAGAATATGGTTAAGTGCCAAATACTCTGCTAAGTTTCTCTCCCTCAGCCGGAATCTATGTAGAAAATATTTACTAAAATTCTATGAATTATACAATGAAAATCCCAAATCCTGAAGAAACTGTGGCTCTCCGGATATAATGGAAGGCTTAGATCAGGCGCTGTTATATACTAATAAATTGCATGTAAGCTCCTTACTTCCATGCTATCAAATAGATCTAGATGATATCACCAGCGAATTGAAATGGATTAACTCGGGAATTAAAAAGAACTCTAATACTGGCAATATAGAATTTATAGAAAAAATAAGGATAAGTTTCCGAACTACAAGATGATATTTACGGATGCTTCAGTGGAATTGGCCAATGACCAGAGAGGCACTGGGTTTGCAGTCTACTGCAACGATCCAAAGATAAAGATAAAAAGACGATTATTAGACGGCACTCCAATCTGTTCAGCAGAGATTGTTGCAATACGGGTAGCACTCCAGAAACTGTGTGACATGAAAGCAAATGGCCTAATAATTTCTGATTCTTTGAGTGGTGTACAAAAAATAGCAAACTGCAAAATTTCAGCTAAATGTAATCATAACGTTATAAAAATAAGGACAATTATAGCCCAAATAAGAGAGAATGGTAATGATAGTGTAACGGGTAACCGTGAAGGGACCTTAATTTGAAAGATTGTTATTGACAGTTGATTTTCAGAAATTTCTAAAAATCAACTGACTAGATTAAATAATGTTTCTAGAAAATTCTAGTAACTTCTAAACACACTGACTAGATTAAATAATGTTTCTAGAAAATTCTAGAAAGATCTAAACACACTGACTAGATTAAATAAAGTTGTATATAAGGGGATGCATGGGCAGTTAACGTCAGTTCAAGTTGAAGTATTCACAAGAGTTCATTGTATTGTCAAGTAGTTAGACGTTATCTAGCAGAGCTCAGTGTATCTTAACAATTTTGTAAATAAATTGTGTAAAAGTCCCCATAAGTGTTTCAAATTGGTGTCAGGTGTGGGGTGAAGATACAAGAATGCCTGGAAAAAAGATAAATGAACTATTGGTGGCTGAGCTCAGAAGAGAGCTCGAAGAATTAGAATTGGAAACTACTGGGAGCAAATCCGTATTGTTGAGAAGGCTCCGTGAATACTACCTAAATAATAATTTGGACCCTGACGCTGTGGAGTTCGAAGACCCAGTTCAAAAAGCAAATTCTGAACTAACTCAAAAACTTTCCCGGCTGCAAGAAGAACAAACTCAACAACTTTCCCAGATATCACAACGAACGACGAGCCAACAAGAAGAACAAACTCAACAACTTTTCCGGCTGCAAGAGGAGCTTTCCAGTCAGATGAAGAGCCAGCGCGAAGATATGTCCCAGCTGTCACAACGAATAACGAACCAACAGGAGGAGCTATCCAGTCAGATGAAGAGCCAGCGCAAAGATATGTCCCAGCTATCACAACGCATGTCGTCCCTACCAGAAGAGTTATCCAGTTCCTTCTTCCAGCAAATATCGCATTTGCGCTCCGAAATGTGCAACTTGCGAGACGAGCAAAACGAGCAAGTGGCCAACTTGAATCAGCAAGTGGACAACTTGAACCAGCAAGTGGCCAACATCCGAGAGGAGATCAACCAGCAAATGCAGTCCGAAATAAGAAAGCTTCAACAAGAACAGGAAGCTTGTCGTCGAAACCAGCCCATCCACCACGGCGACGGAGATGCAGAAAGAATGGAGACCTGCCACGTAGACATCGACCAAAGAGGAAATGGGAAGGCGACCCAAGTACGAACTACGATGAAACCCCCAACCTTCGACGGGAAGACTTCCTGGCCAAATTACCTGAAACAATTCGACGCAGCGGCCAGAGCTAATGGATGATCATCCCAGGAGAAGGCATTTTCTCTAACCGTAGCTTTGCGAGGCGAGGCTTTAGACGTCTTGCAATCATTGACACCGGATGAAGCTGACAACTTCGAGTTATTGGTCAATCGTCTAGAGATGCGTTATGGTCAAACTCATCTACAACCGGTGTACCGAATGCAGGTAAAGAGCCGAAAGCAGAAAAATGGAGAGACTATCCAGGAGTTTGAGGCGGAAGTGGCAAGAATGGTACGGCTTGCGTATTCCAATGCAGCGGAGGATTTCCTGGAGTGCCTAGCAGTCCAAACCTTCACCGATGGTCTTCGAGACGTCGAGTTGCAGCACGCTGTACGGTTGGCGCGGCCGAAGACTCTTGTGGACGCCTTGACCATTGCCCTGGAGTTTGAGGCGGCGACGGAGGCCTCACGTGGAGTTGCTCGACTAAGGGAAGTCACTGGTAACTACGACCATGCCGTTCATTCCGTTAGCGACGTCGAAGCGGTAGTAGAGAGGTTAATGAAGTTATCTCCAAAAAAAAGGCGCCCAGTGAGATGCAATTTTTTTTTCTCAAATTTAAATTTTTTTTTATTGTTTAGCTTACAAATTATTTCTTAGAATTAAATAAGTAATATATTTTATTTCCCTAAACCCTGCTATAGGACTGAGTGTCCTTTTCAGGGTAGTGCTACAGTTTACTGTTTCCTGCTTTTTATTACAGGAGTTGTCCGTGTCAACTTTATCCTGTTTAAGAAAGACCATTTAGCAAGTTCTTCCTGAAACAGCCTATTTCTATACTGAGACAGGTCGAACTTGGGTCGAGGGAAACCACAGAAAACCTCGGCCTACTTTCTGTACAATTAGTTCCTAATGTATTTATTTTATTATTTATAATATATATTTAGAGTATTTTAATTATCTTAGAGCTAGTGGGGCCTCTTCTAGATGGTTCTGGAGCTCCTCTGGAAGTAGCTGCCCTGCAGCTTGGAGTAGCCTCAGCTGGGGAAGCGGAAGTTTCCTTCGAGGTTTCGTCTGGATGGCTCTGTGACCTCCGTTCCATGGGGTTCGGAGAGTATCCTGAGCCCGGGTGTTGGGGCCTTGCAGGGTCCTGGTGGCATACCTCCGTTGGAGTTCCTGTTACCGAAGAGGAACTGCGGAGAACTTGGCCATATAAGAAATACTTGCCCCCAAAAAAAAAAATCTTCTGCTGAAGTACCCCCGCAGCAGGAAAACTAGAACGGGTCGACTCCTGGAGGGTGAAATCGACCCCAAACATTCCCAAAGCCCCTCACACCATTAAATTGGCAACTCTGTGACATCACGTGGACAGCTTATATGTGGATGGCCTCATTGATGGGAAGAACTTTAGCATGCTGGTAGACACTGGAGCTACGAAAACTATTGTTCGACCATCCATCATTATGCAAAAGAAGATGTGGTGTACCAGTTGGAGACTGCGTACCGCTACCGGAGATTCTGCTAGAGTCTACGGTGAGATACAGGTGACGCTACAGTTTGGTTCAACCTCTCTTGTTCACTCGGTGCTGGTGGCTGACGTTGATGAAGATGTTGGTCTGGGCATGGATGTTATGCTCCACTGTGGTTTTCATTTGGATCTTCGCCGACGTATCCTTTGTACTGGTAATGAAGAAATATTCCTGCACCGAAAACAAGTTGACAATGCCTCGATTAAGCTAATCGATGATATCGAACTTCCGGCGAGCTGCGAAAGTGTCGTCACAGCGCGGTTGGATGGACTGAAGCCAGATGGTGCCCCAGCCATGATAGAGCCGAAGAACCATGACCATGAATTGGGAAAAGGACTCCTTGTGGGTAAGACTCTTGTTAGATCCGCCAAAGAGGTACCCATCCGAGTTATCAACTTGAACGATCATCCAGTTCTTCTCCGAAAGGACACGGAAATGGGAAGCTTAGAACCAGTAACGGCCATAATTCACAAAGTAAACGTTACGGAAACAGATGAGACCAACGGGATTAAACAATTAATGACAAAATTAGATCCCTCTTTGTCAAAATTAGAAAAGAAACAGGTAAGAGATCTACTTTACCGTTATAAACCTGTATTTGGTTCTAAAAGTAAACTGGGAAGAACTGATGTTGTACAACATAGAATTGACACTGGTGATGCACGTCCGATTCGACAGGTACCCCGAAGGATGCCTCAAGTTAAGAAGGAAGAAGCAGATAGAGACCTTAAAGAAATGATTCAAAATGGCATAGTCGAACCATCCAGTAGTCCGTGGGCTTCTCCTGTGGTATTAGTGAGAAAGAAAGACGGATCAATGCGGTTTTGTGTCGACTATCGAAAGCTAAATGAGGTCACTAAGAAGGACAGTTATCCTCTGCCAAGGATTGATGATGCCCTCGACGCTTTGGCGGGTTCTACTTTGTTTTCTACCCTGGACCTTAAAAGCGGATACTGGCAAGTTAAAATGAATCCTGCAGACAAAGAAGAGACTGCCTTTACCAGTGGATCAGGGTTGTGGCAATTTACGGTCCTTCCGTTTGGCCTCTGTAATGGTCCTGCGACGTTTGAACGGCTAATGGAGAACATCCTGCGGGGTTTGTCATGGGAAACTTGTCTAGTTTATCTAGACGATATCATCATAATGGGCAACACCTTTAAGGAACATTTATCTTACCTGGAAGAAGTCTTTAAAAACTACAGAACGCTAATCTAACATTGAATGTTAAGAAATGCCACTTGTTCCAGAGACAGGTCAACTATTTAGGACATAACGTAAGCAAGGATGGCGTTGCTGTTGACCCCACTAAGATACAAGCCGTTCAGGAATGGCCAATCCCTATCGACAAACATAAGTTTCGGAGTTTCTTGGGTCTTTGTTCCTATTACCGACGATATGTCAAGAATTTTGGAGACATCGCCAAACCCTTGACACGTTTGACAGAACAAGATAAGTCCTTTTGTTGGGATCAGGAATGTCAAGAGGCGTTTGAAATATTAAAGAAACAGCTCACGTCAGCACCTGTTCTTGCTTATCCACTTCCTGATGGTAAGCTTATTCTGGACACCGACGCCAGCAATGTGGGAATTGGAGCCGTCTTGTCACAGCTACAAGATGGTAAGGAAAGAGTGGTTGGTTACTTCAGCAAAACTTTATCGAAAGCTGAAAAGAACTACTGTGTAACTCGGAGGGAACTGTTAGCAGTTGTAAAATCCGTCGAACACTTTTATAAATATCTGTATGGCAGAAAATTCCTGATCAGAACAGACCATGCCAGTTTAAAGTGGCTACTTAGCTTTAGGAACCCAGAAGGACAGATAGCAAGATGGCTCGAAAAACTGCAGGAATATGATGTTGAAATCGAGCACAGACCTGGAGCAAGACATCGTAATGCTGATGCACTTTCCAGAAGACCATGTCGACCTGATTGCCCCCATTGTAACCGTATGGAGCAGATCGAGGAAAAACTTGCCTTAGTTAAGGTTGTGCCAGAAGACGAGAGCTCTATACTGGAGGAGCAACAAGAAAACGATCCCGTTCTGAGAAAGATTCGTGAGTGGACGAGAATGGACCGTCGTCCGTTGTGGAGAGGGATATCCTCATCCTCTCCTGCTTTAAAAGCATACTGGTCCCAATGGAACTCCTTAGTTTTGGACGGTGGGCTCGTTAAAAGACTTGTAGAAAATTCCGAGGGCACAGAAACAAGGAAATAAATAGTGGTCCCAAGAAATGCTGTACCGGAAATTTTAAAACAGATGCATAATGATAGTTCTGGAGGACATCTGGGTCTCACGAAAACGCTGCAAAAGATCCGAGATAGATTTTACTGGGTAAATTGCACTAATGTTGTTAAAGATTGGTGTCGTAAATGCACTACACGTGCTGCCAGTAACGGTCCGCACCAAAAACCATGCGGTAATGCAGCAATACCTGGTTGGAAGTCCTTTTGAAAGAATCGCAGTAGATATATTGGGGCCACTTCCACAGAGCGATGTAGGAAACAAGTACATCTTTGTTGTGATGGACTACTTCACTAAATGGGTTGAAGCCTATGCAGTTCCCAATCAGGAAGCCACCAGTTTAGCAGATATATTAGTTGAAGAATTCGTAAGCCGATTTGGGGTACCACTAGAATCACATTCAGACCAAGGGAGAAATTTTGAGAGCAAGCTGTTTCAAGAAGTTTGCCAAAGATTGGCATCCACAAAACGAGAACCACAGCGATGCACCCTCAGTCATGGAATGGTGGAACGAATGAACCGGACTATAACCAACTATCTGTCAAAAGTGGTGTCAGAATGTCAGAGGGATTGGGTACGACATATTCCACTATTTCTAATGGCAATTCGATCGGCCATTAACGAATCAACTGGCCAAACGCCTGCGAAGGTCCTGTTCGGTAGAGAAATGAGGCTACCATGTGACTTGATGTTTGGTTGTAAACCTGGTGAAGAAGTGGCCCGTGAACAATATGTAGTCGATCTTCAGAATCGAATGGAGAATATACACAACCTGGTGCGTGGAAAACTACAATTATCTAGTGATCGGATGAAGAGGTATTATGACACACGGACAATGGAAAAGAGTTACCAAGTTGGAGATTTAGTCTGGCTCTATAACCCCCGACGGCGTCGAGGTATTTGTCCCAAATTACAAAAGAACTGGGAAGGTCCTTACACCATCAAGAAGAAGATTAACGATGTCATTTATCGGATCGTGAAAATTCCCAGAGGGAAACCCGTCGTGGTCAATCATGATCGTTTGGCGCCTTACCAGGGAAACCACAGTGTTGATGCACAGCAATTTCAAGAAGATGGTTTGGCTGGCTCAGAAAGTGTGCGGGATTCCGATGTAGGAAATAACATTCCAGGAGGAATGAATCTAAGGAGGGGGCAGTGTAACGGGATAACCGTGAAGGGACCTTAATTTGAAAGATTGTTATTGACAGTTGATTTTTAGAAGTTTTTAAAAATCAACTGATTAGATTAAATAATGTTTCTAGAAAATTTTAGAAACTTCTAAACACACTGACTAGATTAAATAATGTTTCTAGAAAATTCTAGAAAGATCTAAACACACTGACCAGATTAAATAAAGTTGTATATAAGGGGATGTATGGGCAGTTAACGTAAGTTCAAGTATTCACAAGAGTTCATTGTATTGTCAAGTAGTTAGACGTTATCCAGCAGAGTTCAGTGTATCTAAACAATTTCGTAAATAAATTGTGTAAAAGTCCCCATAAGTGTTTCAATATTCATTTAGTATGGATACCGAGTCACACATCAATTGAAGGCAATGAAATTGCTGACAAACTAGCTAATGAAGGCAGGAAGGAAGAATTGGATATCCTACACAAATTATATTTTACAAATATTAGAACTTCCATTAGAAAAGAAATCTGGAAAAGCTGGATATATACTTATAGTAACTTAGGAAAGAAAAAAGGAAGGTTCTACCTTAATTTTAAACTATAACCAAAAAAACGGCCGTGGTTCAACACGTCTAACTATATCTCAAGGAGACACATTACTACTCTGGTTAGAATGAGGACAGAATATTGTTGCACACCTAAACATCTAAAGAAAATCGGATGTAGAGATACGGAATTTTGCGAATGTGGTCAGATTGTTCCACGGTTTTTCTACTTCTTAGCAACTAGCTAAGGTTCTTTAAAGTTAATGAATAAACTTCCAAGTCTAACAATAAGAGAATTGCGAGAGAGTTGTTAGAGGTCACTCTACTGGCAAATTATGCCCGAGCTCAGCCGTAGAGGTATGATATGCAAGTGAGCCACGACACCGACTTAGACGGTACAAGTCGGAAACCCCTAGATCGTATAGGCTCTAGCAACTCTTCGCAATCTTCGAAAGAAATAAAGTAACAAAGTAATAAATTGATAAAGTGATCAAGTGATAAGCGATAAAGTGAACTAAATAAAACAAAAATATCCAAAACTAGACCCTCCTTTAATGATTTGAAGAAATATGGTCAATTAGATTACAATTCTGTTAACCCTAGCGCTATACAACAAAATTCAATGTTTAAAATCAAAATATTTATGGTAAAGGCTTATTTGCTTATCTGATCTGGCCAGGGCCTCCAAGAGAAACTGCTGGTTCTAACGATGAACTCCTCCAGTCCTAAAATACTTGTATACCTTCACCCAGATAGTCGGGATTTGTCCAAATAATAGTTAAAGTTAGGTCTGTACCACAGACAGAAGCCTGTACCAAAGATTTAGCCTGTTCAAAAAAAAATGCGAGCCTGTACCAAATACTTAGGCTTGTAACAAGAACCCTAAAATAGTAAACTAAATTACCAATATGCTTAGGTAGATTATCATTACTCAAGGAGTTAAATGATTATGATGAAACTAAATTTACTATGTAATTAAATTTATGCTAATACAACTAATTTGAATACAACTCTATCAAATTGAACCTATTATTTAATCAACAAAAAAAGAAAAAGGTGAACTACATTAAATCATACAAATTACAGTGATTAGATACAGAGTAAATTTGAATCTACAACTTTATAATCAGAAATAATGTATCAATGCAATTTGAACAATATAAAATACAACTATACTAAGCAATATACAAAGAATCATAAAATTTATTCATAAAATCTATTAAGCAATTGAGCAAAAGGATCAGAAAGATTGTCTAATTTTCTTTATATAAAACACATACAATATAAAATAAAAGGAAACACAGGTATAACCAAACAAATTTTAATGTTGCAACTTTATGGCGTTATTAATTGTATCAAGAATATAACATAACTCAACTAGATGTAATAGGGTATATCTCGAAGACTTCTATAATTCGGGTCTCGTATGGGAGATTTAAAAAAACACCTTACTGAACTGTAAGGTATTAAATAAAACACAAGTTATCCAATTGAATTCCCATATAATACTGATTACTGATACTGATTAATAATGTATTTAACAAAAATGCTGTCTCATTAAAAATGAGGACAGTCAATATTAAATAAAGGTAAATACTTATAATTACAAAGTGATTCACTACACCCTCCCCCTATACTAAGATGAACTTTACTCGGGAACCGATATGAAATAAAGTAAAATTGAATATATGGTTTCTTTGAGTAAAGTTCAACTCTGTTATGAAAGTAATAAATTTAATACAAAAAAAAAACGATAAACCAGTTTAATTTGGATACATTATTTAATTACATCTAGATTCTAAAAGCGGTTAAAAAAATATTAAATAGTACACATCACGTAAAACGCAACTCTATATTCTACAAATATTGTTATGTTGTTACATATGACACCTTCGCAATACAATACCTCGATTTCGGTGCAAAGTGCTGATTTTGCATCTGAATATTGATAGGTAAAAGCATACTTTATTTGTTATAAAATTCTACTGCATTTAGTTTTCTATTTTTTTATATATATATATATTTTGTTTAAGTTCGAGGTCATTGATTCTTAATTGTTAATGTACCTAAGCTTCAAAAAGCAGAGAAAAAAGATTCTATAATTAATACATATTTGCTGATATTATTGTTGTAATGGTTATATCACGATTGTCCATTTAAAGTTTTTATTAGCACAGTTAACGTAATGTTCTTATATTCACACACTTTTTTTTTACTTCATAGTTATTATTTCACTTACTTTTAATATCACTAATTTCACAATACACTTAGGTTAACAAAGTGTTCTACTGTCTACTTCCCCCTTTTTTTTACTTTACAATAACCTTAATTAAATATCAGAATACTTTAAATGCTTTTTCTTTAATCGAAATTGTACAGCTTTAATCTATTTTTATGGACATTTATGGTTTTTCCGTTCTCTAACACAACTTCACAATTAGGACTCGCGCACCTTTTTATTTTGTAAGGTCCCTTGTGCCAGGGGTCCAGCTTAGTTCTGTTTTCATTAGTAATAATAACCTGATCACCTGCCGAAAAAGTTGTTTTCTTAGCATGTACGTCGTAAGTCATTTTTCTTTCCATTTTTTGTTTTTCTATAATTTCCCTAGCCCTTTGCTGGGTTATTTTCAGCCGGTATTTTAATTCTTTATCGTATGCCTCTACGTTGTATAATGGATCAATTTTAGATGAAAAATTCGACGGTAACTCCACTTTTCGACCAAAAATTAGTTCAAACGGTGTAAAATCATGATAAGTGCTAGGGGTAGTATTATAGCAGAAAGTATAGTATTGTACCCAAGTATCCCAGTCTGAGTGAGCGTCGTTTATGAAACTACGAAGATACTCGTTTAACACACGATGGTTCCGTTCACAGCCTCCAATTGTTTGACTATGATACGCCGAGGAAAATTTTTGATTTATTTTTAGTGTTTTGGATAAATTTTGTAGTACTTCATTGCGATATTCCGTGCCCATATCTGTACGTATCTCTTTCATCGAGCCATATATTAAGATGAATTTTTCGACAATAGCTTTTGCGATCGTTCTTGCTTCTTTATTTGGCACGGGTATAATAACGACGAATTTAGTTAATTCACACTGAATTGTAACGGCGTAAATATTGTTTATGTCGCTTTTGGTAAATGGGCCAATAGTATCTATACATGTAATGTCAAAAGGTTTTTGAGGCGTTGGTGTAATTATTATCTCTTCTTTGTGCTTTATAGAAGCTTTATTTGTTTGACACTTTGTACAGGTTTTAATAAATCTGGCTACATCCCGTGACATATTCTTCCATCTATAAAATGATTTCAGTTTCTTCAAAAGTCGTTTTTGACCTACATGTCCTCCAAATGCTGGGTTATCATGATTATCTCTAATAATTTTCTTTTTTTCTTCTGCATCAATAATACTTTTTGGTTCTTCGAAAAGAACCAACTGCAGATTTTTTAAAATTTTTTCACCTCTATGTTTTAGATCGTTGATACTGTACCATTTAAAAATATTTTCCGTTTTACATAATTTAAGTGTCTTAAATCCAAGTGCATCAGCCATTTCTTGCAGCTTAGACAGCAATTCGTCTAGGGAAAAACTGTCATTAATGAATTGGATATATTCCGTGAGATAAATAGATTTTCCTCTGCCCATGCGTATCCGTAGATAGCTGGGGACTAATTGAAATTTAACATAAGGCATTTTAAGTAAAGTTATGATTTTCTCTATGGTATCATATACTTTTGGTGGAGTTATATTAGTTGAAATTGGACATTGTTTTACATCTGTATGTGTAGTAGAACTATTATTTGTTGATTTTGTCATCGAACGTGTAACAGCAAGGACTTGCGAATTATAAATGTTTTTTAAATCATTAGAACTAATTCGAGATAAAGCATCAGCAGCTGTGTTCTCTTTTCCTTTAGTATACTCAATTATGAAATCAAATTCTTCTAAGTCAAGTCGCATTCTTGTTAATTTGGAGGAAGGATCTTTTAGAGAAAATAGATAAATAAGTGCCTTATGATCGCTTTTAACAACGAATTTATTCCCATACAAATAAGGTTTAAAATAGTTATTGCCCAGTGAATCGCTGTGAGTTCTCTCTCAATGGTTGATTTATTAGTTTCTCCTTTGGTAAAAGCTTTGGATGCGTAAGCTATAGGAAGTTCTTTATCTGCGTGCTTTTGAGAAAGAACAGCAAGCTTCTTTAGATGGATCAGTGGTCAAGACAAACGGCTTGTTAAAATCTGGATATTGCAAAAGGTTAGGGTGAATTAGACTATTTTTAAGTTTTTCGAAAGAACTTTGGCATTCTGCTGACCATATAAATTTAGCATTTTTTCTAATTAGCTTATTAAGTGGATTTGTGATGTTAGCAAAGTTTGGTATAAACCGACTGTAGTAATTGCAAAACGCTACAAAACGTCTCACTTCGTCAGCGTTTTTTGGCACCGGATATTGGTTAATTATTTGGTATTTGCTACTGTCTGGTAGGATTCCGCGGTCAGTTACCTTGTGTCCTAGAAATGTGACTTCGTTTCGAAAGATTTTGCATTTTTCTGGATTTAATTTTAAATTAAACTTTCTACATGTTTCAAACACTTTTCGTAAATTTTCTAGATGGTGGTTTTTAGAGCATCCTATGACAATTAGGTCATCCATATAGAGGAATGCTCTCTCGGGAGTTACTCCTGCAAAAGCCATGGACATCATTCGTTGAAAGCTATTTGGACTCACCTTAAGACCAAATGGAAGGCGTGTAAATCTATAGGAACCATTGTCGGTGCTGAAGCTGGTGACGTCACGCGATTCTCTGTCCAGTTCAATTTGGTGAAATCCGGAACTAAGGTCCAGAATTGAAAACCATTTAGCCCGCCCCATAGAATCAAGAATATCATCCAATCGGGGAAGAGGATACTTATCTCCAACCAGTTTCTTATTCAGTTGTCTGTAGTCGACGACGAGTCGCCATTTTCTGTTCGAATCATTTGATTTTTTCGGTACGAGTATAATTGGGCTATTATAGTCGGACATAGACGGTTCGATAATTTGATTTCTTAGCATTTTATTTACCTGATCATGTACTTCTGCTTTCTGGCTTTGAGGAATCCTGTAGTTTTTTATGTAAACAGACTGGTTATCCAGAAGTCGTAATTTCTGTTTATAAAAATTATTTACGGTAATTTTATCATCTTATATCAATATATATCGTTATATTCATTACATATTGTCATGATATCCTTCTTAACATAATCCGGCATTATTTAATCAAGTTCCATTTGTAGCTTATTGTATCGACATTTATTATTTGTGTCAACCTTGTACATGTAATAATTGTCTAGGTCATGGAATGTAATATCGGCATATTTTATGATTGCACTATCAGATGTTGTATTAATTAGTCGGACAAAAGGTGAATGTTCTGAAATTATTGTACTGGCAATAAAAATTCCTGGTGCTATTTCATCATTTTTTATACATTTATCATTGCCCTTAAAATTTTGAATCCTACGAATAACTTCACATCTAGAGGGTATGGCCCAAGTACCAGCTTCGGGACTTTTATAAATTGGACAAAAGTAGTTTTTATTACCTGTTTTAATTGTTATTTCCCAATTTTCATAGTCAAGATTGCAGTTGTAAAAAGTCAGGAAGTCTCGCCCTAATATACCATCAGCTGGCACAGGAAAGTTGTCGGGAACTATGTGAAATGTATTTTTAAATTTGACGCCATTCAAAACAATATTTGTTTGTATAACTGCTAAAGTTTTTACGGTTTGGTTAGTAATTCCGCGAATATAACTGGTTGTATTCCGATTTACTATTTGTGAAGCATCCATTTTTGAATGTTTTATAAGTGAGATGTCTGCACCGGTGTCTATTAGAAAGGATATTGATTTATTCCCAGTTATTTCTGTTCTCATCATTACAAAATTTGATAGCGCAAGGTCCATATTATATACTCTCAATCCCTCGTTGGACCATCTGAGGGATTGTAATCGTTTTCCGTGGGCTGATAATCATATCTGGTATTCTCCGATGAGATATGTTGTGCACTCATCGGCCTTGCGTAATGCATGCTACCACGTGGATTTCCTCTACCTGTAGTACCTCTGTCCCGAAAATTATCGTACGATCCGCGTCTTGAATTTTGCCACCTTTGGTTATTATATTGCCCTCGGCCGCGGGCTCTTGTATTTTTAAAATCTCTTCTGTTGTACCTATGAGCATAAAAAACGGATGGGGAGCCTACTGCTTCATTTTCACTAGCACAAATAAATTTGGAAATCGCTTCGTCTGGTGTTAGAAATTGTCCTGCTTCTAAAATAATTTTAACTCTATCACTTCTAACATTTTTTACCATTGATTTTACAACAGAATCAGTCGTTAATTTTGTAGCTATCTCAGATGATACTCCTTCTGATATATAGGATCTTTTTAAAGCTGTTGCTAAAACTTCTACCTCTTTTGAATATACATCTGCTGTTTTCTGCTGCTGTTGCAAGGATGACAGTTTGGATGAAATTGATGTGAACGTCTCTAATTTAATGCCAGCTTTTAGTTTTTTTATTATATCATCTAGATTATCTTCGTCGCTTATCAGGTCTCTGGCTTTACCAAGGAGTTTAGTTTTAACATAAGCAACGGCGTTTTCTTCATTTCCTTTAGAATTGACTTTAATAAGATTTAATGCATCTTTGAACGATAAAAAATGATCTGGATTACCATCAAAAGTTGTTAAAATTTTGCTAGCAAAATCGAAAAAATTCGCGGTGTCCATTGTTTGTGGCAATATATTATGAATTGTATTAGTAACTGAATTTTCTGACCTCACAGATAAAAGCTGTTTAATTTCATTTAATTGTTTATTTATTGATTCACGCAAACTTAGACCTGTAGACAATACATCGTGACTTACATTCTTTTTTTTTTCAAAATTTTCAATAATATACTTATAATATAATTTAAAAATTTTTAACTTATCTAACCTTCTTTGTAGAGATTCTTCATTAAATCTTCTTTGGAGACTTTCCTTTTTCAAATTTTGGTGCCATTTCACTAGTTCTTCCAGAAGGTTGTTAAATCCGGTTAGGTTGGATTCTCCTGGCATGAGAAACTTATCCTAATCGTAATCACCGCACCACATGCGTCCACACGAACACAACACAACAATTTTCACTTAATATATTTTCATATACTGTTAAGTTATGAAATACGAAGAAAAAAAAACAAAAAGACTGGTAGTATCAGTTTTCAAAGTTTTTGGAGTCACTGATAAATCTTTTCCACACCTTGAATAGTTTTATTTATTCTATTTTTTTTTTCTACTTCACTTCCTTCTATTATTCTGTATTGTTAACGCTGAGCGTTGATTTTCGGAGGTTGTGTAGTTCAATCTCGTTTTTTATAGACTTCTTTAAATTCTTCTTAAGCTTCTTGTACGCTAAATACAAACCAACGATTGCTCCAAATGCTAATAATGCGATAAGGATCCAGTCTGTACGGGTGAATTTTTGAGATGCTTCCTGCTGAGCATTATTCTGTCCTAGTCCAGCAGCTTCTACAGTGATTTGTTCTTCTTTATTGTTGGTGTTGCCCATTTTTATTACTTATTATTTATTATTGATCCTGGCAGGATCGCCATGTAAAGGTATTAAATAAAACACAAGTTATCCAATTGAATTCCCATATAATACTGATTACTGATACTGATTAATAATGTATTTAACAAAAATGCTGTCTCATTAAAAATGAGGACAGTCAATATTAAATAAAGGTAAATACTTATAATTACAAGGTGATTCACTACAAGTTCAATCTGCGAATCGTCGGAAAGAAAAAGACCGTAAGAATTGGATAGTTACATTAAATAAAAGACATGCTCACTTACCAACAGAAAATTCCGTAACATCCCTCTCAATGAGCTTCCTCCGAACCGCAATTCACAAACTACCAACGAATTGTGATTTAACCAATGGTTCGGTTGGAAAAGAAGGGTTTGGTTTTAAAATCCAAAATAAATGTCACAGGATGTCCTGCGATTACCCGCAAAATTTTCTGGCGACACTTCTACTAATATATTTGACCTGTTCAAGCAGATTACCTATACGCAAATGGCGAAGATCGATTTCTTCGGCCGGAAAAGAACATGACGGAAAAGGGTCTCTTTCGAACTTAATATACACTCCCAATCCCTATTTGGCAATATGGCCTCTACTACGTTCGGATGGTCTTTATCGAGTGCTGTGTGCATGTAACGAGGCCTTGTCTTGTCTCATAAAAATAGTACCGATACAATCGACTGAACAGAATCAGAAGAAGAGAATGACAGCAAATTATTTGCATTATCAAATTCGCTATTGACTTAAAAATAATTCCAATTATGAGACCGAAAATAATAAATAGATGACAATTATTAATATATAAACAAAATCAAATTTGGTTTTACCACTATATGTGACCGTTTAACCCACAAATCTGGAGAAATTAGTATGGTAATTAATCAATTATATTACCGATTAAAACAGTTATTCCTTGTGGGAAATTAACCCGTTACAATTGGCGACATTCAGCATATAATTTGGGGATGTAACACCAGGAAAAAAGAAATCAATCCTTATACGCTGATATCACTAAATTCTTTAAACAGCTACCAGTCTCTATTTATGACATTTTAAAAAACCCTGCATCGCTTGCTGCCACTGTAGTTACTCGTCATTTAGCTAAGAACAATATCAAGCTTTAATAGATAGTGCTTACAGTAGAAAATAGAAAAACCTTAAGTGAGAAGATATGTGCATGTAGTAATTAATAGCTGCGAGTATTACCGTATTAATATATTAATTAATTTCTTTCCCTTCTAAATCCTTTTATACAGGTGTAAACCTATGTATAAAAGTCCTGAAACACCACAGGGCGAGAAGTGTGTCATCTATGTTACCTATCCAAATCTCCATAAATAGTATGGACTTGTACCAGACGCATCCCAGGGTGCGCTGTTCATGGTAGTAATAATTAATCAAATGGAAGAACCTGGCTAAATGCGATTATGCAAGTGGCTAATAATAATAATAATAAGAAGAAGAAAATTTAAACCTTGAGAATCGTTTTCGATTTTATTACTCACTAGTAGCCCGCCCCGGCTTTGCACGGGGATTAAAGAAAAATAACAAAAACCACTAAATGTATTGGGTCAACGCTTCCGTGTAAACAATATTACATGTTGTTTTATTTTCTGATTTTCAGGTGCTCGATCCGCCTTAGGCGGTTGGCCATGAGAAAAACCGATCCCTACTAATTGGAAGGTTTGACCTTGAGGCTAGTATTCTTAGCGCACGCGATAGCAGCCCGCCTCGGCTTTGCACGGGGATTAAAGAAAAATAACAAATGCCACTAAATATATTGGGTCAACGCTTCCCTGTAAACAATATTACATGTTGTTTTATTTTCTGGCAACAAAATAAATTGATTTTCAGCTGCTCGACCCGCCTTAGGCGGTTGGCCATGAGAAAAACCGATCCCTACTAATTGGAAGGTTTGACCTTGAGGCTAGTATTCTCAGCGCACGCGATAGCAGTTCGCCCTGGCTTTGCACAGGAATTAAAGAAAAATAACAAAAGCCTCTAAATATATTGGGTCAACGCTTCCCTGTAAACAATATTACATGTTGTTTTATTTTCTGGCAACAAAATAAATTGATTTTCAGCTGCTCGACCCGCCTTAGGCGGTTGGCCATGAGAAAAACCGATCCCTACTAATTGGAAGGTTTGACCTTGAGGCTAGTATTCTCAGCGCACGCGATGTAAGGGTTTTAAGGTCATTTTTGGTTACATTAATGGCATTTTAGTAAGGATCCCTATTTTTTTTCTAAAATAAAACATAGCCTATGTCACTCGGGAATAGTGTAGCTTGCCAACGGTAAAAGAATTGTTAAAATCGGTCCAGTAGTTTCGGAGCCTATTCATTTCAAACAAACAAACAAACCTTTCCTCTTTATAATATTAGTATAGATTACTGGGTTTGTAAACATCCATTTTTTTGGTAAGTTTCTGGTTGTAACAAACAAAAGTGTAAGATGTGAATTTTACTATTCGATAACAGTTTCCATTTCAAAGCGTGACATAATACTTTTAAACATTTTAAGTTTCTTATAAAAACATAATAAATACAATTTATATGACCGAACTGTCACGAACATTGTTATAAAAATTTCTTCTTTTTCTTCTTTTATTGGCCTCTAGTCTTTCGGCATTCAGCCAAATTTATTTGTCACTTGTAATAAGTTTGAAAAGAGACAAAACCGGAGTCGCCACTCTAAACGATGTTTAAAAATATTCTGTGAATTATTTTATAATAATAGTGACAGAAAGCGGGGTATTCTTTTTTCTGAATTACTTAATGTTAAACATGAATAAATATTCCACAAAATTCTACATTCTATCTGATGGTTAAAACTGTACATGTGTCAATAGCTCACACTTTCATCATTACCTGTTTGCCTAAGGCACTATAAACATAGGTATTATCATCAGCCATGTTTTGTCCAATGTCAACCACAAAACCAGAGATAAGAACAGATTTGTTGATGCCTAATATAAAGTTGGCTACAAGTTCTGACATCAGCGCACCATGTTTAAAACTTTACTTCTACACCCTTTTTATGCTTAAAGTACCTTAAGTTTAATTTAAACTAAAACAAATAGTACTTACTACGTCACTATAGCGTTATAAGTACTTTTTCGCTTTTCGCGCTACCAGCTGGTTAAGTTCACATTTTCACTTTATATTAGGCATCAACACATCTGTTCTTTTATCTCTGGTTTTTTGGTTGACATTGGACAAACCATTTCTGATGATATAGTACCTTAGTTTGCCTAAATCTTTTAAGCAATCTGATATTTTCTTCCACACCTGTGGTTGCTTGCCCATGTCATTGAGTATCTGTATTTTTGCTTCATATAAACTAAGCATTGCTATAGGGTCACTCTTTGTCCACAAAGCGTTTGAAATATTAATAAACACAACTGGCAGTTATAATTAAATTACAAATTCACAAATATTTTATTTATTTATTTATTTATTTATTTATTTATTTATTTATTTATTTATTTATTTATTTATTTATTTATTTATTTATTTATTTATTTATTCATTTATTTATTTATTTATTTATTTATTTATTTATTTATTTATTTATTTATACAATACCTACCCTTACAGGTATTAAACCCAATTATAAGGTAGGGGTTACAAATGCTTACAATTAAAGTGATGATTAATATATTAAGTAAAAGAATCTAAAATAGACACTAATTTAAAAAAAAAGTCCTAATAATTAAACAAAACTAATAAAAACAAATAATTTCCAGTTACAAAGGAAATAATATAATTATGTTAGTAAAAAAAAATCTAAACTAAATGAACAAAAATAAAAGAGAGCAAGAAAAACATCCAGAGCTTCTCAGTGTGGCACAGTCTTGGATATTTCACTGCGAGAGGTAAAAAAGAGATCTATGTTATGATCGTTACATATTTTACACATTAAATGCAAAGGAGAAAACTTTAAAATATTTGTGTGCGGCGTAGGAAGATGAAAACATGAAGAGTGTCTAGAGCTCAAACGCGGAACAAAAAAACCAATTCTTGACAAGATATTTGGACAATCAGTAAGGTTATTGAGTAACTTAAAAATATTTATTAACATAAAATATTCGCGACGGTTTTTTAGAGAAACAAACCCAAACCTTTTTAGCAGCTCTTCATGTGGAAAACCCTGACATGGATAAACACCATCACATCGAAAACTGACGTATTTTAAAAATTTACGCTGTACTTTTTCCAAATTATCAATATGAATATTATACCCAGGGGACCAAACAACTGAAGCATATTCCAATTTTGAACGAACATATGATGTATAGAGGGTTTTAATGACATCAATATTTCTAAAATCCCTGGTACTACGTATAATAAAACCATAAGTTTTTAGTGCCTCTGAAATAATACCATTAATATGGACAGAAAAAGTCAGTTTTGAATCAAAGGTCCGCCTAGATCCCGAAAAACGGACACACGGGAGAGAACGTTGTTATTCAGCCTATAGTCATATGCTATCGGCGACTGTTTGGTAGTGAACGACAAAGTATTGCACTTTTTAACGTTGAGTTGGAGATTATTTTTTAAGCACCATTCACTAACAATATCAAGATTAAATTGCAGCTCTAAACAGTCTTGAAGTTCTTTTACTCTTGTATACAACTTAACATCATCAGCATAAAGTAAATGTTTCACTGTAAGAGTATCACCGATATCATTAATAAAAATGTTAAAAAGCAAAGGTCCTAAAACGGACCCCTGCGGGACTCCCGAAACTGCCTGATAACCACAGGATCTTTCCCCTTGAATCTCTACATATTGGGTACGGTTAGTTAAGTAAGAAGACAAGAGAGTTAACAAAGAATCTGAAAAACCGAAATTATAAAGTTTTTGAAGCAAAATATGATGACCAAGGAAATCAAAAGCTTTTGTGAAATCTAAATACACAACATCAGTCTGCATGCCGTCATCTATAGCCTCCGCTATGTCCTGCGTTATAATAGTTAGATTTGTGACCGGAGATCTACCTTTATAAAATCCATGTTGGGCAGTTGTTATTTGATTACTAATTAACGGAAATATATTATCATGTAGTATAAATTCAAAAATCTTACAAAAATTGCATATAACTGAAACAGGCCTATAATTACTGATTTCCGATCTTTCTTCCTTTTTAAAAACGGGACAAACTTTTGATTTCTTCCATACCGCCGGTATAGATTTAGTTTTAAGTGAAATATTAAAAAGTATCTGCAAAGGTTTTGCAAGAACAAATCTACAATCTTTTATCATGAATGCCGGAATAAAATCTGGCCCCGTTATAAAAGAAGGTTTTAATTTTTTTATAGCTGAGATAACATCTTGCTCCGAAATATGACGTAAGCTAATCGTGGATGTGTGAATAGAGCAAGAAAACCAAGCAGGGTATTTCTTTGTTGGTGTTTTTTTATATTTAGGAACAAAAGTATCTAAAATTTTATAAAGTTTATTATAAAACTTATCAGAAGCCTCTCCAATTGACTCTACAGTTACCAAAAAAGCCCACTCAGTATTTAACAAAGTATTATACAAATCCATAAATTTAGCTTTCGAAAAATTATAATTATTAGTATAATTTGTTTTGAACTCACGCCTAAAATTTACTGAGTGACAGTATTTTAAGGAGAGTGACAGGGAAGGATGATGACAGTCTTCATTCACAATATTACCCAATGCTCTTTCAACAATACAATTTTCGTTGTTGTGAATTACAAGATCCAAAATTCTGTTATTAGTATTACGTATAAAATTACCTTGAGAAAAATTTACACATGTTAAAAAATTATATAGGCAATTAGTAACTTGAATAGGCCGTTAAATTAAAATCTCCAAGTATACAAACATTACCACCAAACAAGCATTCCACAGAAATCAAGAAATCAAAAAAAAATTCTAACAAGTTGAGGCTCAGAGGTGGCGGAATATAGACAACAAAAATATACATAGATGAATATTCAAAAGAAATTTTAACACACACCAAATCAATTTCGGAGCACAGGTTATCTTTGGGTAATTTAACTAGTGTTGACTTATACTGTTGATTCACGGCAATCAATACACCCCCTCCCCTAGATCTATTTAGTTCTAAAAATTTTCTGTCCGCACGATAAATACAATAGTTATTACCAAAAATTTCATTATTGCATATTGAAGAATCGAGCCACGTTTCAGTGAAACATATGACATCAAAATGTGAGCTGGAAGTATTATTTAGCACATCATAAGTCTTTGTTTTTAGGCCGCGAGTATTTTGATAGTATACGGAAAGGCGGTGAGATGACTTTTGCAAATTGTGTTGTGTCTGTATTGATGGTACATAAGATTCTACAGGAACTGTATTAGACAAAAATGAAATGCCTGATTGCTATTGGGATAAGATATTGGTACGAAGTTTAGCACATGCATTTTTAAACATTGAGCATTTCTTTATATCCCATACTGCATGAGTAGTTTCAACAGGGTTTTCATGATGAGTGGTATTATAAAGAGTACAGTTTGAACAACAAAGAATTTGTGATTGACAGTCTTTAACAGAATGATTTTTACCACACCTAGGGCAACTTAACGGTTTAGTACAGCTTTTGGATGAGTGATTAAACGTATTACAATTAAAACAGCGACTTACCTCAACCGCATCAAATACCTTACAAGCATTATATCCAATAAAAATGTTACCTAACTGCATAACTCTATCGTATGTCGATTTGTCAAGCTGCAACACAACCTGAAAGACTCTGGAATTTTTTCTAGTTTTAGAGATCTTAACTATTTTACAGAGAGAGTCACTTAGAAAAACGGTTTCGTTGAGATTTCTTAAAATTTCAAGCAGAGTTTCTTCACTATACAATTGAGAAAATCCAACAACTCGAACTCTTGGAGAAATACCTTGAAGTTCCCGTACCTCATACGATTCTGATAGCTTATCCACCGCCAATCGCTTAAATTTTCTATTTTTATCTGCATTTTTGCAACTAACCAAAAGAGATCCATTATTCCCGGCCTTAACCTTGGCTAACTGAAGTTTCAATTCAGAAGGATCGATTTGTTCGGCAACTTCAAGTTTGGTTTGCCCAGATGTTTGAGACCTTTTCTTCGGAACCACAAGTACCGCAGGTTGCGTATTATTTTTGGCAACAGCAGCATAACTAATAAGCGGTTCAATCGTTTTGACAGATGCATTAAACTTGTCGTGAATTTCAGATAATAAATCCCTTCTAAAACCTTTAAAAGCAGCAATAATGGAAGTGAGAGCCTCCTGTACTCGATCGTTCACCAGCTCATTCAATCGATTTTGATCAACCGAAATGGTGTTTGAAATGCAAGTACTGCACCGCCATGTTAAACCTGCAACTTCCGAAATTAAATTGGGAACATCAACCGATTTGTGCACACAGGACGTATGTGAGACACTCTCGCATTCACAGCAGTACAGTTTTTTACGAGAAGTCACTGTTTCCTTGCAGATAACACACACGATCGTTTTGGCAAGGTCTAATTTTAATTAAATAAATATTCAATTAGATTAATTAAACTTAAAGCACTAATTCCATCAGCACCGATATTCAGTTAACCAATGAACCTTAATTAAAATTTTTACCATATTTAGTTGAAACCGGCTTTTTATCGTCCCGTTTTTTCTGTTTATAGAAAACAAAGAAATAGCTATACACAATCTAAATTTTGCAACTATTATGCAGTTTCCCGATTCATATCCTTATAAATTTTTTCACCACTGAAGAAAGCGAATTTTGAAGCACATTTCTATATGAATTTTAAATTTGTTATTTCACACTTTACCACTAAATTTGATTGATTGTTTTAACAAATATTATAGTCAACTTGGAGAGAAATATATATATTGTATATACAGTTCATAAACTATTTCAGACAGAGTACCAAATAAAATAAGTATTTTAAAGGAACGCTTTAATCAGATAAACGAATAAAAACAGCAGCTTCTTACAAAAACTGTACAAAATAATATTAAACACACTTCTTCACTGATCAACTTGCATCAGACTTCTTCGTTCTACGTAATGAAATATATGACAGTGTCAAAAGTATATGAAAACAGTGTAACCAACTGTGTATAACAAAAATGTCAAATAGTAATCTAACACCCTTTTCCAATTTGTAACGATAACACAGAAACACCGCGTCATCGTGTGTATTCCCACCATCCGTTGCAGATGCGCAGCCAAGACACGACACATCGTCCAAATTCGCGCAGACACATTCAGTGAGTGGGAGCGCCGTCAACTGATATAAAAGGGCGATATCGTCGCTGTAGAAGGGAGTTCGACTGAGAGTACTGATCTCGGAAAAACTCCAACCTGGGCTCTGGGTATTGACCAGTAGCCACCGACCTTCCCTGCCTTCGCAGCCGAGTATTGATCGGCTGTACCGTCCCGATCCTTGGGTATTGACCAAGGATTGTCCTGCCCCGCAACTGAGTATTGATCAGTTGCACCGTTCCGATCCTTGGGTATTGACCAAGGATTATCCTGCCCCGCAACTGAGTATTGATCAGTTGCACCGTTCCGATCCTTGGGTATTGACCAAGGGTTGTCCTACCCCGTAACCGAGTATTGATCGGTTACACCGTTCCGATCCTTGGGTATTGACCAAGGGTCGTCCTACCCCGCAACCGAGTATTGATCGGTTGGAACCTACCCCAACTATCCGATACTGACCGTGATCGACATAGTTTTAAAAGCTTCCTAAACTCCTATGGCGTAAACCACGTACTCACTCTACCCTACTCGCCGCAATGTAATCCAGTGGAGCGCACCAACAAAGTGCTAAAAACCATGATAGCTACATATGTGGAAGATAACCATAAAGAGTGGGACAAGTTCATTCCAGAATTCTGTTACGCCATAAACTCGTCACGACACGATACAACAGGATTTTCTCCGGCCCTTCTCAACTTCGGACGAGAATTAGATTCAGCAGACGGAACACCATTCCAGAATACGAAGAAATATGCAGATAACTTGGATAAATTGGAGTCGTTAAGAGAATTGGCAAGGGTGCATACGGAACATGCTGTCGAAGAACAAAGAAAACATTACGATCTGAGACGAAGAGACTGGCGGCCTCACCCAGGAGATCAAGTCATGAAAAAGGAACATCATATATCCTCGGCTGCCGATGCTTTCGCTAGCAAGCTGGCACCGAAATACTCAGGACCATACACCGTAACAGCAGTAGTGTCACCTGTAATAGTAAAGATAAAACTTCTGGGCAGAGACAACCGAAAGCAGATAACGGCGCATGTCAAAGACCTGAAACCATGCGAAGTGGGAGACATCTTAGACTAATAACTATCCCCTCCTTAGAGAAAATCGTATAAAACGAGGATCGTTTTAAAGCAAAAACCAGTCGCAAATCGAAATGGAAGATATACTAGAGATACCACTCGAGATGTCCCCACTCGGAACACCAGTGAGAACAGACAGACCACCCGTCACACCTGGTAAGGAGGCCGAGAGGATCATGAAAAAATTTCAGACGCTATTTGGCACACCATCTCCACCTAAAAGGCGACAACGTCGCGACGATACGCCGGTAGGAGCCGAGGCAGCAGCAATGACGACTCCAGGAGAAGCGCAGCCAGGGAGGATGTCTGACCTCAGCCAGATAGTGCCAAAAGAGCTAGTCGCCAAAGGCACAAAGAAATATCGGATAACGTGCAACAATGGCCGTAAGATAAAGATAAGGACCAGCGGAATTACACCACTGTAGATGTTTTTAGGGTAAGTCATCATTTGCAAAAAAAATGTATGCTACATTTTTTTTTGAAAGAAAAGGGGGTGTAACGATAACACAGAAACACCGCGTCATCGTGTGTATTCCCACCATCCGTTGGAGATGCGCAGCCAAGACACGACACATCGTCCAAGTTCGCGCAGACACATTCAGTGAGTGGGAGCGCCGTCAACTGATATAAAAGGGCGATATCGTCGCTGTAGAAGGGAGTTCGACTAAGAGTACTGATCTCGGAAAAACTCCAACCTGGGCTCTGGGTATTGACCAGTAGCCACCGACCTTCCCTGCCTTCGCAGCCGAGTATTGGTCGGCTGTACCGTCCCGATCCTTGGGTATTGACCAAGGATTGTCCTGCCCCGCAACTGAGTATTGATCAGTTGCACCGTTCCGATCCTTGGGTATTGACCAAGGATTATCCTGCCCCGCAACTGAGTATTGATCAGTTGCACCGTTCCGATCCTTGGGTATTGACCAAGGGTTGTCCTACCCCGTAACCGAGTATTGATCGGTTACACCGTTCCGATCCTTGGGTATTGACCAAGGGTCGTCCTACCCCGCAACCGAGTATTGATCGGTTGGAACCTACCCCAACTATCCGATACTGACCGTGATCGATAATTAATTTATTTATTTACAGGGAGATCCATCCGAGGGCCAAAGGGGTCGCAGATCCGTTTTATTTCTTTTCTTATAGAATCAATATTTTATTTTTATTTTTATTGTATATAACTTATTAGAGAAATAAATTTTTTATTTAAATCGAAACCGAATTTTACTGAGTCTGGTGTCTAAAAGAGCTACCCGTTACAAATTGGCGCCCGAGCAAAAAGGAATAAGGTAGAAAGATGCCGCTTAACCCAGACACCGACTCAGTAAGCGGTGCCGCGACAGGTACGTCGTGGATTTACCGACTAAGTAAAGAAGAGCTGCAAAACGAAGCCATAAAAGTCGGCTTAGACAACAAAGGAACCGTCGATGAACTGAGATTAAGGCTAAGGGAGTTCTTCAAGGATCGCGGAGAACAAACCGGAACGATCCCAAAATCTAAACCACGCAAAGAATCAGAATCCGACGAACTGCCTCAGGCGATTTCTCTCCTAAGGAGGGAAATACATAATTTATCACTGCCTAAGCAATCGTCGCAGGCAGAGTCGCTAAACCAAATACGGAAATGGAATGCACATTTCGATAAGAGACACACCGACGCAGTAGGGTTTATGGAAAAGATAGACGAGCTTAGCACAGCCTATGAAATACCGAAACAAGATTTGCTTAAGGCATTGCCGGAAATGTTAGGGGACAATGCGTTGTTATGGTACCGAAACAATATCAAGTCTTTGGAAAACGTGGACAGATTTTAACGAAGATTTTAAAAGAACTTTCTACCCAAGAGGATATTTGTTACAATTAGAGGAACAAATTAGGAACAGGAAGCAGAAACAAAATGAACCGGCAGAAAATTACATAACGGATATTAGAACACTGATGAGACGGGAAGGTTCATTAAATGAAAACCAAGAACTAGAACGAATATTAAAAAATATGCTACCCGACTACAAGTTGTATATTAGGCGGCGAGACTTTGAAAATTTAAGGGAGCTGCAAGGCTTGGCCCAAGAATTTGAAGCCATAGAGGAAGAAACGAGACGAGATACCCGAAAACTTTCCAGAAACCTAGAATTCACCACACCGGAAAAATATGACGCTAAAATAATATGTTTTAGATGTAAGAAGCCTGGACATACTCGGAGAAATTGCAGGAATCCGTGGAAAAAATTCTGTTCGCGTTGTGGCAAGGATGGCGTTTATAGCACCGAATGCTGCATAAGGCGCCAGGGAAACGAGTAACAGACTGAAGAAATAAGGAGTCGTCCCGGTCTGTAAATCAAATTTCGACTCCATGTACCCTCGCCACTACAAATCCCACAACGAGAGACATCCGACATTTTGTATCACTAAAAATTGGAAACCGGACTTTTAAAGCATTAATTGATACAGGCACTATTAAAAATTATGCCGGAGGAAAAATTGCAGACGCATTCCAGCAACATCTAGAAAACTACACAGGCAGGACTAAATTAGCAAATGGTTCCTTTACGGCAATAAATAAGAAGTTAACCATCAAATGTGAGATCTACGATCAACAAGCAATGGAAACATTTTTAATAAAGCCTGGTTTAACGGAAGACGCTATAATAGGAGTTGAATTCCTGACAAAACATTCTATCGAACTAAAATTCGGCAAAGAAACGATAGGACAAGAAAACCAGCGTCACGAAGAAGAATGCAACACGTTAAAGGACACAACCGAGAGTAATACATTAGAACAATTGTTAAAAAGAGAGCAGAGAAAATCCGAAAACGTAAAAGGACCAACACACCTAATAAAACATGAGATAAAATTGACGAAAAACTGCAGCCCGGTTAAACAACCGTACAGACGCCACAATCCCGCGATGCTAGAAATTATCAACCAAGAAGTAGACAAGATGTTAAATGAAGGAACCATAGAACCCTCTACGAGTGGTTGGAGCTCACCAATTGTACTGGTGAAGAAAAAAGATAACTCATACCGATTCTGTATCGACTTTCGAAAAGTCAATGAGCCATCAGCAAAAGATGCTTATCCGCTACCTAGAATATCTGAAATTCTAGATAGACTTAAAGAAGCTAACTTTATTTCTACTCTCGATTTGAAACAGGGTTACTTCCAGATACCTTTAGAAGAATCAAGCCGCCCAATAACTGCTTTTAGCGTACCCGGAAAAGGCCATTACCAATTTAAAACTACCCCATTTGGACTGCACTTCGCCGGAGCAACTTTTCAACGTCTTTTAGACAAGGTAATTCCTCCCGAAATAGAGTTTGCATTCGCATACTTAGACGACATCGTTGTTATATCAAAAACACATGAAGAACACCTGAAACACTTGCAAGAAGTGTTCCGAAGGATACGAGAAGCAAACTTGCCGCTGAATTTTGACAAATGTACATTTTGTCAGCCGGAGCTAAGATATTTGGGGCATATCGTCGGTAGAGAAGGTATAAAGACCGACCCGGAGAAAACAAGCGCGATTACTGAGCTCGCAGCACCGAAAAATGTACGACAGCTCCGCCGTTCTCTAGGAATTACTTCATGGTATCGTCGGTTTATGGAAAACTATTCCACGATAGCAGGACCGTTAAACATGCTTTTGAAGAAGAATGTAAGGTGAAAATGGACCGATAAGCAAGAAGCTGCATTTAAGCAACTTAAAACAAAACTGACTTCAGCACCTGTATTAACTTGTCCTGATTTTACCAAGACATTCTACCTGCAAACAGATGCATCAAACTGCGGTCTGGGAGTTGCTTTAACTCAAAAAGAAGACGGTCAGGATAAGGTTATCGCATACGCTAGTCGTACTCTTACACCCGCCGAAACAAGATACTCCACAACTGAAAAAGAATGTTTGTCAATAGTATACGGCATAAAACAAATAAGGCCATATATCGAAGGATACAAGTTTAAAGTAATTTCGGATCACCTATCCTTAAAATGGCTGAAAAACCTCAAAAATCCTTCAGGCCGTTTAGCCAGATGGGGTTTAGAACTGCAACAATATGACTTCGAGATTATATACAGAAAAGGGGTCCTCAACAAAGTAGCGGACGCATTATCTCGACAACCGCAAGAAACAAGTAGCGACGAACCCGAACTAGAGCTGTTAGCATCAGCATTAGAAACCTGTGCATGGTACGATAAACTGTACGAAGAGGTACTTAGACAACCGGATAGATTTCCTGATTTCCAAATAACCAATGGAAGGCTTTACAAGCATATTTGGAGTAGCCGAAATTTAGCGGATCCGGAATTCAACAACCCTTGGAAATTATGCATACCAGGATATAGAAGAGAAGAAATATTGTTAGAAAATCATGATAGAAACACAGCGGGTCATTTAGGAATTGCTAAGACCATTTGTCGAATAGCACAAAAATACTATTGGCCAAAGATGTTTAAGCAAATAGCCGACTACGTCAGGAAATGTACAAAATGTCTCCAGTATAAACCGTCACAAATGCAACCAGCAGGAAAGATGCAACCGTCCACTGTGGAAAAGCCTTGGCATACTGTCTCGATAGATTTAATGGGACCATTTCCAAGATCCACAGCAGGAAACATCTTCTTGATAGTTATTCAAGACCGTTTTACAAAATGGGTCGTAGCCCAACCGATAAAGAAGGCAACTACAAAGCCAATCATAGATGTTCTTCGCTCGAAAATATTTATGCAGTTTGGCATTCCTAAAAAAATTATCTCAGATAACGGTACACAATTCACAAGCAATAGTTTTAAAAGCTTCCTAAACTCCTATGGCGTAAACCACGTACTCACTCTACCCTACTCGCCGCAATGTAATCCAGTGGAGCGCACCAACAAAGTGCTAAAAACCATGATAGCTACATATGTGGAAGATAACCATAAAGAGTGGGACAAGTTCATTCCAGAATTCTGTTACGCCATAAACTCGTCACGACACGATACAACAGGATTTTCTCCGGCCCTTCTCAACTTCGGACGAGAATTAGATTCAGCAGACGGAACACCATTCCAGAATACGAAGAAATATGCAGATAACTTGGATAAATTGGAGTCGTTAAGAGAATTGGCAAGGGTGCATACGGAACATGCTGTCGAAGAACAAAGAAAACATTACGATCTGAGACGAAGAGACTGGCGGCCCCACCCAGGAGATCAAGTCATGAAAAAGGAACATCATATATCCTCGGCTGCCGATGCTTTCGCTAGCAAGCTGGCACCGAAATACTCAGGACCATACACCGTAACAGCAGTAGTGTCACCTGTAATAGTAAAGATAAAACTTCTGGGCAGAGACAACCGAAAGCAGATAACGGCGCATGTCAAAGACCTGAAACCATGCAAAGTGGGAGACATCTTAGACTAATAACTATCCCCTCCTTAGAGAAAATCGTATAAAACGAGGATGGTTTTAAAGCAAAAACCAGTCGCAAATCGAAATGGAAGATATACTAGAGATACCACTCGAGATGTCCCCACTCGGAACACCAGTGAGAACAGACAGACCACCCGTCACACCTGGTAAGGAGGCCGAGAGGATCATGAAAAAATTTCAGACGCTATTTGGCACACCATCTCCACCTAAAAGGCGACAACGTCGCGACGATACGCCGGTAGGAGCCGAGGCAGCAGCAATGACGACTCCAGGAGAAGCGCAGCCAGGGAGGATGTCTGACCTCAGCCAGATAGTGCCAAAAGAGCTAGTCGCCAAAGGCACAAAGAAATATCGGATAACGTGCAACAATGGCCGTAAGATAAAGATAAGGACCAGCGGAATTACACCACTGTAGATGTTTTTAGGGTAAGTCATCATTTGCAAAAAAAATGTATGCTACATTTTTTTTGATGTGAAACATCTATAGCGGCACGTAAATCAGATTTTTGGCGTGGTGACGGTGACGTCATGACGTAAAAAACCTAACGCATCGATAATAATCGATAAGAGATGTACTGATATCTTATATGAAATTGGTGTCATGTTTTGAGCGACGCGACGGTGGCGCGCCAACAATAGGGGGAAGAAGCTCATCGATTCAAAAATTTGGTGGGACAGGGTATGAATTGTTTCATAAAAACCTAACTCGATTCCGCCTACTATCTATTCTATATATATAAAAATGATTGTTTGTATAGACAACATAATATACCTACATATTTTGCTGACCTGTAAAATTGACAGCTAGTCAATCAAAATAGATTGTTAGTGAATAGTTGTCCGCGTAAAATTTGTGTATTTAGTTTTAAATACGAATAAACAAAGTGTTAATAAAGAAAGTGATGAAAAAATATGAATAAAAATGAGTGAGTACTCTATATACATTGGGGTGTCCGTTATTTCCCAGATTTGGTTTTGTTCTCCAAACACCCATCAAATTTTTAGATTATGACCTAACAAAAATTATCAGACCTTAACCAGCCCTTAATATTCACATTAACCCGTGCCTAAATCATAAACCTTTTTTACGATACTAAGACGATGACGTAATTTTTAGTTATTTGTATGGTCAACACAAAAACAAAATAAAAAGAGAGAGTAAATACGATAAACAGTTGGGAATTAAATGTCATAAGTTGGCAACACATCACCATATTGCCAAGTCAACATTGTTAAAGTATTCGTCATTGTTTACAATCTTCAATATTCGTTACGTTTTATTGGTGTTTTGTTGTATTCAGATTTCTTTAAAATCTATAAAAAACAGTAGTTTTCATTACTAACAGTTATTTTTATACTTAACTTATTGGATTACTCTGCAGTGTGTGTGAAAAGTATTAAAATGCCGAAACCTTTAAGCAAACAATCACAGGAAATGGTGAGAGCATTAATAAGCTATTTTGAACGTGAATGTGAAAATGCAGGCCCATTGCTTCCACTTACTGCTGTGAGAGATGTAAGTATAAGTATATTTACACCTAATATTATCAATACAAATTTTTAATATCTAAAACACACGAAGTTTGTATTTGAATTTTGGGGTTAGGTTCATAAACCCCGAGTATGTATTTTTGTAAATCATATTATTTATATATATATATTTCAGAAAGTTGCAAATGCATTGCAATTGAGTCTTACAACGGTGAATCGTATCGCAGCCAAGGACAAGAAAGGTGACTCCTCATGTATGGTTAAAAACAGTACAACATACTGAAAAAATCATACAAGATTGGTGGGATAGGGAAGTGGGATTTTATAGGGAGGATGTGCCTCCACTTATTATTAATTTTGATAGTGAAGACGATGATAGTGACGGTTTCATATTAGAGTAGGCAACCTGAATCATACATACAATAACTTGTGATTGTTAATTTGTATAATAAAGAGAGTACTTAGTATGGTAATTTGTTTTTATATTAAAATATTTCCACATAGTAAGGATTGAATCAATCATTTTGAACTTTGCTTTGTACTTTGTGTTTAATACTTTATGGTGGAAATCTGACAGTTGTTCTGGAATTTGCAATTTTCAGACATGTTATCAATTTTATATCCTATCAAAGTAAGAAAACAATTATACCATGCTTGTCCTTACTTATAGAACTATGTATTCGATGCAAACCTGTTTTTTCATACAGGTTTGCATCAAATACATAGTTCTAGCATTATAAGTAAGGACAAGCAAGGTATAATTTTTATATTACTTTGATAGGATATAAAATTGATAACATGTCTGAAAATTATAAGTTACACAATAACTGTTAGATTTCCACCACAAGTATTAAACACACAGTATAAAACAATGTTCAAATTGATTATTTCAATCCTTACTTTGTGGAAATAGTTACATAATGAACAAGTATTAAATAACTCCACAAAATAGAAAACTTCCTTTACGACCGGTTTTACAAAGATAGTCGTTGCATTATTAGGGGGAAGAATAGTTTTCTATTTTGTGGACTTATCTGGTTTGTTCATTATGAAACATTTCCACGTATTAAGGGATATTAGTTAAATTTTCGAATAAAACATTTTAAGATCATAAATGGATGTCTTTCAGGTCATTAAATACTTCGATAATAGTTACCAGCAAAAATAAACTGAAAAGGAAAACAATCGCATTCCTTTATTTAGGTAAGGGAAAAAAATTACAACGTGACAACGCCGCAATTTTTTAGCTTGTGACGTCATCGTCTTAGTATCGTAAAAAAGGTTTAATACATTTCCCATTTAAATACCGTTTAAAAATTATTCAACGATAAAGTTGTATTCATAGTTAAATTCATCATTTTCCTATTTTTTATTTAGTATCGCTTTTTGTTTGTACTAAAATTATGAAGTAACTACAATTATATTAATATAGTAACGTACTTCTATATAAATTTGTGTTTTAATAATTTCCTTTTTTAAGATTATTGAATTTAAGGCAATTAAATAAAAAGCTAAACGAAATCACTTTTTAAATTTATTCAATAAATAGTCATCGTTATCTGGAAAAAATCGTAATATTTTATTTTATCATTATGACATATTTAGTTCCTATCACAATCTGTTCTTTTCTGCATATTACTTTTACACAATAATGTCGATGTTTCACATCTGCCAGGCGTCCCGTGACGGCTCACATTTTTTTTTTGAAAGAAAGGGGGGTGTAACGATAACACCGCGTCATCGTGTGTATTCCCACCATCCGTTGGAGATGCGCAGCCAAGACACGACACATCGTCCAAATTCGCGCAGACACATTCAGTGAGTGGGAGCGCCGTCAACTGATATAAAAGGGCGATATCGTCGCTGTAGAAGGGAGTTCGACTGAGAGTACTGATCTCGGAAAAACTCCAACCTGGGCTCTGGGTATTGACCAGTAGCCACCGACCTTCCCTGCCTTCGCAGCCGAGTATTGATCGGCTGTACCGTCCCGATCCTTGGGTATTGACCAAGGATTGTCCTGCCCCGCAACTGAGTATTGATCAGTTGCACCGTTCCGATCCTTGGGTATTGACCAAGGATTATCCTGCCCCGCAACTGAGTATTGATCAGTTGCACCGTTCCGATCCTTGGGTATTGACCAAGGGTTGTCCTACCCCGTTACCGAGTATTGATCGGTTACACCGTTCCGATCCTTGGGTATTGACCAAGGGTCGTCCTACCCCGCAACCGAGTATTGATCGGTTGGAACCTACCCCAACTATCCGATACTGACCGTGATCGATAATTAATTTATTTATTTACAGGGAGATCCATCCGAGGGCCAAAGGGGTCGCAGATCCGTTTTATTTCTTTTCTTATAGAATCAATATTTTATTTTTATTTTTATTGTATATAACTTATTAGAGAAATAAATTTTTTATTTAAATCGAAACCGAATTTTACTGAGTCTGGTGTCTGAAAGAGCTACCCGTTACAAATTTTACATTTTTCCCAAACAAATCACATTACAATATTTCAAATTAACTTAAAACTTATACTCTACTACACTTAGTAAATCTCTAAAATACTCTAACTTTTCTGTTGACAAAGCTTTAGTGAAAATATCAGCTTGTTGTTCTACACAATCTCTAATAAAATGATATTTAACAGCAATGTGTTTTGATCTCTTTGATTCTAAGGTAGAAGCCATTTTAATACAAGATTGATAATTATCTTCATGTACTATTAGCGGATAGGGTTTATTAAATATTTCTGTTAACATCTGACTAAAAAAGAAATTATCCATAATACAAGAAGACAATGCTACGTATTCTGATTCTGTACTTGATAGAGAGACCACACTTTGTTTCTTTGATTTCCAATAAATTACATTATCATTAATTTTAATAACATATCCACTAATGCTCTTTTTATCAATTACATCATTTGAAAAACAGCATCAACATATGAAATTAACTGTACATTAAACACCCAATTAATTCACGATAAGGTAATTTAGCTTTTTCAATATTATTTCCCTCATCATCTATATCTATATTTAATTTAGGTTGCATTGGTATATCAGAACCTTTACTATTACACATATTAAACATTAGTAACACCTTTCTAATTAATGCCTTTTGACATATGTATAAATTATTACCATGTTTATTTATCTCAAGTCCTAAAAATACCATATTTTCATTATTATATTCTTTCATTTTAAGTTTAACTGATAAATTATGTTTTACAAAATTAATATCTTCCTGATCTTTAGAAAAAATAATGATATCATCAACATATATCAATAGAAATGTAAATTCTTTCAAATATAAACATGAATCCTTTTTGGATCGTTGAAAACCAAGTTTAGTCAAAGTTTTATCAAATAATGAATTCCAACATTTTGGAGCCTGTTTCAAACCATATAACGATTTATTTAGCCTACAAACAAGATTTAAATCATTTCCAACAAGCCCTTCAGGTTGATACATATTTATTTATTTATTTATTTATTTATTAGCAACAGTTACAAAGTTTTATAAATTTTATAAAATATTTCAGTTTATAAGTATTTATAGAACTTCACTAACAATACATACAAAATATACTAAATGTTTACAAAACTATTGCCAATAGGATTTTAGATGCACGATTGTATTTCAAATACTGTGTGTGCACCCATTTAACATTATATAAAAAACATTACTAAGAATAATAAAAATATATCATTTTAATATTAATAAAAAAAATTATTTTAATATTGGATAGGAACTTTTTAACTTTATAGGAAATAATTAATGGTATATTGACTATCTACAATCCATTTTTTTTTTATTTTTAACACTGGAATATTTCATTATTTTAATACTGTTTGGTACACTATTATAAACTTTTGGGCCTAGATAGTAAATGTGACTCTGGCATGCAGTGTGTTTTTGGGGTTTGCAATTCTACTTTTCCGAGGGCAGCACTTTTTGTATTTTGACCATGTTTCAAGTTTACTTTGTAAAAATTATATTTCATCATAAATCTTATAATTGATTTTAAGAAAAACTGTTTTACGTCGAGTATATCACTATCCCCAAAGACAAGTTCAGATGGGTATCTTTTTGGTTTAAAAAGCATAATTTTAATTATCCATTTCTGAGATACTTGTAGCTTAGATAATATTGATGAGCCCGCATTTCCCCAAACCACTAAACCATAGTTTATAACAGATTCTACTAGCGCGGGCAAAATAAACTATTTTAGGAGTCTTAAAATTGATTATTTCTCTTAATTCATAAGTTTTCTAATTTTCTTATATATTCCACATGATCTTTCCAAGTAATTAATTCATCCAAAATAATTCCAAAATACTTTAAACTAGATTTTCTTTTTATAGTTCTGATACATGCACAGTGAGGCAAAAAGTAACAGTTTGATTCATGAATTTTAATGCAGTTAAAGGTTGGTAAAGTACGTGATGAAAGAGAAAAAGTCATAAAATTAGTTTTTTTAATATTTAGAGAAAGTAGACTAAAATCCAGCCAATTTTTAATTTTGTGTAATACTTTTTCCGCTTTTAATTTAATGGATTCCCAATCTTTACCACTTACTAAAATACTTGTGTCATCTGCAAAACAATAGATAGTTACGTTAAAATCTTTTAGTTGTTCCATTAAATCATTTATGTATATAATTAACAGTAAAGTTGAGAGAACCGTACCCCGTGGCACCCCGCATTCAACTTTTAAAATATCACTTTCGTGACCTGAGACGTTTGTAGTTTGGTTACGTGTAGAAAGATATGACTTGATTAGGTTATTTGCATTGCCTTGATTCCTAAGTTCTCCAAACGATTTAGTAAAATTGGATGAGCCACAGTATCGAATGCCTTTTTTAAATCCAAAAAGATACCCATCACCTTTTGCCCTTTATCTAGATTTTTTAGAATGCCTTCTGTGACTTTTACAAGAGCAACTTCAGTATTAGAATTTTCTCTGAAACCAAACTGATTAGTGTTAAGTAATTTATACTTTTCTAAAAACTGCATCAATTTACTTTTTAAACATTTTTCAATAATTTTACTCACTGTACTAGTTAGTGCAGTTGGTCTATAATTATTCATGTCCTTTTTATCGCCTTGTTTGTGCAAAGGTATTACATTGGTTTTGTTTAATATTTGTGAAAAAATACCTGTACCAAAAACTAGTTTTATTATGTTTTAATGGTAAAATCAGCTTTTCTTTATATTTTTTAATTATATTTGATGAGATATTATCTTCTCTACCTTTTACCCCATTCTTTAAAAAATTTATTTCTTTTATTACTTCTTCACTGGTCACAGGAGTCAAGAAAAAAGATTTATTACCCTTTTTTTCCCACACCTCATGCTTCAGAGTACGTTGCGTAATTTTACTTGTTAATTGTTTACCTATGTTACAAAAATATTTGTTAAATTCATTAGCAATATCCTTTTCATTAATTATTTCTAAAATTTGTTTGGTTAGTGATACATTTTATTTCGGATTTGCACTGTTGATCATTGGTGGCCTCTCTAAGAATGTTCCATAATTTCCTTGGGTTATTTAAATTTTTTATTTGTTAAATGCTTGTAATAATTATACTTTGCATTTTTTATGAGTTAAGTTAACAATTTTCTGTATTCTTGATATCTATTTAAAATTACTAAATTGTTAGGACTTAAGGCACATTCTCTTTTAAGACGGTTTCTGTTTCGGATAGATATTAGGAACCCACCAGTAATCCAGGGTTTTAGTTTATGTTTTTTATTTGGTATAAATTTAGTTTTTGTGTTTTCCAGAATCATGTTTTTTAGCCTAGTAATAAATATTACTGTACAAATTTCTACATTATCTTCCCCCAGAACATCACTCCACTCTTCTCTTTCAAGTTTTCTTGTAAGCTTTTCATAATTTATTATTGTAAATGTGTTATTTTTTTTGTAATTATATTTTCAGTTAATCTATTTAACTGAATATTAAGGAGGATTGGATGGTGATCTGTAAGATCGCTCTCTAGAATCACAGGCCTAACCTTATCAAAAATATCACCCTTACATTTAATAAAAAAGTGATCCAAACAGGTCTCACTGGTATCAGTGATTCTTGTGGGCTTATTAATAACACTCATAAACCCATATCCCTGCAGTAGTGTCAAATAGTTATTTGTTGTCTCAATTTCTCTAGCTAAGATATCGATATTAATGTCTCCTGCAAACAAATAAAGCTTATTCCGATCTGTGGTGAAATTCTGTAATATTTTTTCTAAACTATCAATAAATTCATCTTTAGAAATGGAAAAACATCTATATGTTGCTAGGACATTGACTAATGTATTATTTTTTTGTAGTGTGACATTAATGATTTTTACATTATTTTATTGAATAATTTGACTTGATATATAATATTCATTTTTAACAAACATTATATCACTTCTATTAAGGTTACTTTCATTAAAGAATATTTTGTACTCAGGAATGTTAAAGTCGTTTATGTTATATAAAAAGTGTGGTTCTGACATAATTATAACATCAAAAGATTTACCTAATGATTCAAGATACACTAAAAATTGGTCAAAATTGTGATATATGCTACGTATGTTTACATGTATAAAGTTAATGTCATTATTAGAATCATCAAAAAAGTTTACTTGGTGTAAGTTATCACATAATATGTTTGATCCTAAGATTTTATAATCATCAAATATACTGTTTAGCTCCATTAAGAAAAATAGATTTTATTGTACTTACAGATTCGAATACCTATAGGCTTTCAGAGACATTAACCCTACCTTTTATTGTAATTTATCTAGGTCTGAATCAAATTTAATTTTAATGGGTTTCTCATTTTCTTGTTTTTTAATATAGACAGTTCCATTAACGTAGAAAGCTGCTTTGTACCCATTTTGCTTTTTAAGTTCTCTTGCCTTTTTAAAAAGCAACCTTTTGTTTATCGACATGTCTTCATTAAAATAGATTTTTCTGGCACTTCCCTCTAAGCCACATTGTCTTGTAGATATTCCCTTCAATTCTTTGATTCTTTTGATGACATCCTGCTTGGCCTGTTCGTTCTGCATTTTTATTAGGATATGTCCTTCTTCGTTTCTGTCTAATCTGAAAGATTCCATAACCATGTTTGTCGTTTGCAGTTGCATAGCCGTAAAAATCTTCTTAATACTTCCTTTGGTACCTAAACTTGGTTGTTTTGGCACCCCCGGCACTATCAAATTCTTGGTCCTTTCTTTGTTATCTAAAGTCTCTGTTTTTTCTTCCAACATTTGAATTCTCTTCTTTAATTCCTCAGTCTCTTTTTTTAGTGTCTTATTTTCCAACAAGATACTCTTAAGCATCTGCTTTTAGTCTTCAAAAGAGTCTGACATGAATTGTATAGACTCACTCAGTTCTTTAATTTTGTTTTCCATTTTTTGTTCAAACGGACTTAGGTATTTTGAAAAAGATTCCTTAATAATGTCTTTTAGTCGTTGTTCATCCATAAATTGGTTCTTTTAATGTTCCATAAAGGAAAGCGGTTCTAACATCTAACTGTTTTACATACAAGTCATATTCTAAATACAAACACAATAGCACTCGAATTGTAGCCATTCGGGCTACAGGAGCATACACATCTTCACTTAAATCACACTGTTGAAAACCACGTGCAACAAGTCGCGCCTTTTTCAACACTTCACCATTTACATTCTTTTCACTAAACACCCATCTCGAATCTATCACTTTAACATTTTCAAGTGGTATTACTACATCCCAAGTATTGTTTTCTTTCAGTGATTTCAGCTCTTCTTCTATGGCATCTTTCCATTTCTGATCTTTATTAGCTTCAATATAATTTTGCGGTATTGCACAAAGAAAAGTTCAAGCAGATAATGCTGCCATTAGATTTAAATCTGTTTCAAAATCTTACTCATAATTTTCCAAATATTTATGTGGTTTCGTATTTCTTGTACTTTTCTTAACTTCCATATCTACTTTCTTCATTATCACGTATTTCTGCATTTTCTTCAATATTACTTTTGTTTACTTTTCCTGTTTCTTTGTTTTGTTTTTCCTCATGGATTGTTACTAGTTTTTCCTTGTTACAATTTTCATCAAATATAACACGAATATATTTTTCATCTCCAACTGGGTTGGTACTTTTCTTTTTATTTTTATTATTTTTAATTTCTCGATAAATTTCTGAATTTTTTGACCAACAGTTTATCGGTTTCGCTAACGTATTAATGGATTTTTTCCAAATTTGATCAGTTTCTTTACCTAAAAGTAAATCTGCGTGTTGAATTATAACTTTATGATGATGAAAATGTGGACATTGTTCAAAAAATTTTATTAAATCTTTAGTACTGTGAATTTGTCTTCGTTGTAAAAAATAACTTTCACTTATAAGTTTTAAAATTTTATCATTGATTATATCATTCGAAAATTTGAAAAGCTCAATAAGTTGCAATCTCTTGTCTTCTTGAGTATCTAGAATTTCAGATAGCGGTAAACTGGGTAAGTATGATACACATCCATACTCATCTTGAGCCTTAGGTTTTTCTGTAGATTCATCATCAGATTCATATCTAAACTAAAATATACCTTAGACGTGCTCGTAGATTGTTCTTTTTCACAATTGACAGCATAATAAATTGTTTGTCTGAGAGCTTCCATGGCACCCTCAATATTTTTATCTTCAATTTTAGAAGTGAATGATTTTGGATAAGTATTTATGATCTGCTTACTGATATTTTCGGCAGTTTTACGAGACGTATTTTTTAAATTATAGATCATGTATGCAGTTACGGTGTGGACCAACGATTTTCGCTCTTTAGGTTCTAAAGTTTTGCCACTTTTTAAAGCTGAATGTACGTTAATCGAAACTTTTTTAAAAATTTCAGTTATCACTTTGACACAAAAACGATGACGGTGAACTTGACGAAGTAATGTCTGCTGAATGTAGTTGTAAGCTTTGTGAACATGATTCCTTAACTGAAAAGATAAAACTATTTCATCATATATCCATATATTTATGAATTTGGATAAATTTAATAAATACAGTTTTTTTGTAACAGTAATCATCAGAAAAATTGAAACCAATGATCTTCTTGTGTTACCAATAAATAAATGACCAGATCTGAGTATTCGTAATTAATTCATATAAAAACTAAGTTAAATAAAAACTTAATTAATTTTGTTATAGCTTTTATAAAAAAAATAATTAATCTAAGGAGAATATAAATTGTTAGTTTTACAATTTTATTTTTAATTTTTTATCGTTATTAATATTATAAAAATAACACGTATAAAATTTTATTTTACGTATAATTTTATTTAGTTATATAAAAAACTTGTTAATTATTAAATATACAAACTAATATGAAAACGTATTAATAAAATATACACCCCGAGACAATCAATTTCACTTAGTTTTTAAAACTTAAATTAACAACAGAAGTCTAAACATTTTTTATGAAGGACTTTTATAATACATTGTGCAATTCTTACCAGTTAGTGGACCAGAAGTAATTATTTGTAAAGCGTTGTTGTTCCATGGGGTTCCATCTGGAACTAATGTTAATATGAGTTGCCCTTCAGTCTTGTTAGCTAAGTCCATCAATATCTTGTCTTCATCTATATCAGTATAGTCTTCAGTATAAATCTGTATAATTAAAAAAATTATATAACGTGAATAGTTTACAATAAAGTAAATGGAATCTACAATTACCTTCTATTTTTCGTTTGTAAGTTGTAATTGATTTTTTGCAGCCGATATAAGGTCATCCATTGAGGTAGCTTTGATCATTTTTCGTTCTTGTGGCTTATCATGCCGACAGACTTTGAATAGTGCAGCCATAGCTTGATCTCTACTGTATCATCAAATTATTTAGTTTTGAATGTTTAAATTATATTTACTCCATCTAATGTTTTTTAAAATTTTATTACTATTTTTTTTATATTTCAATATTAATAACTAAATACTACAATTTGAATGAAAACTACATCAATATCCATTATCAATTCTAAAATGTCAACAACAATAATAAATTTTATTGTACAAATGCAGAGAAAAATAATTAAAAGAACAATGTTTTATATCTGATAAATATTAATTTAAGATAATTTATATTCCTACAAGCCATGCTCTACTAATCCAAATTTAGGTTTTACGCAAGTAAAAAAATTTAAACGATAAATATGTAATTTTTCAAAACTGGCTAGTTGGTTGAATGTCAAGCATTTGTAGCCCAAAGTTTTTCCCAATTTATACGCGCCTAAATACGGAACAAATTCAGTTTCTAGAAGCTTTAATAGAAAGAATTTCAGTATCGTTATACAGTATTAAACAAATTTTTTCAACAATTACTTTATATCGATAGTCTTCTTTTGACAAAAATAACCCATCCCCGCAACGATAAGAAATACCATTTTTTAATATTTCATTACACTTCATAGTCTCTTGATGCAACTGCATGGTTGACATCACTTGTTGGATATTTTCATTATATAGCCTAAAGTTTAATTTTTCGATTTTTTTTATTTCCGTTTCAGAACTCATTTCTCCACCAGCACGGATGAAACATATATATAACTCGTATTTAACACTTATAGATTTCGTGATGTTGATAAAGTTCCGCGAAGACCTTGTCAAACTTTTTATGAAACAGTGCTTGCTTTCACAGCGTAATGTCCATGTTTTCATTAAAGGTCCAAAATGAATAATAAGTTCTGGATAATGCGTCAAATAGTGATGTTTTGGGCGCAGTGGAAGTGTAAATAACGTTTTTCGTAATTAAATATAATCGTGAATAATTATTTGTAAATACAAAATACAGTTTTCATGTATCGCAGGAGCACAAATAATTTTAACTATTTCTGAGAGCAGTAAAATACATTTCCAAGTGTCATCATCAATTTCATAAATTTTTTTATGAATCAATAGCGGCAGTAGTCGAAGAAATGACCATAATTGACAAGCAGCTCCAGAAATCCTTTTAGAGTTTGGTGAAACAGCACATAATGTATCACGCTGATCTTCTGTAGAGCATTTAAAAGATTCTATCCTGTTATTCACTAATTTATACGACAACCAATTTTTTTTCACCAGATCATCAAGAAATAATTTGAGGTCATATGCAATCACACCTTCGAAGACGTCGTGTCCTAAACAAGGAGGCAAGCCAGTAAGGCACACATGATAGAATTCTAATTTATTAAAAGCAGAATTACGTTTGATTCCTTTAATTAATAATGGTTTTTTACCCGATTTTTTAATTATTTTTGAATTAAATTTTATACGACGCTGAAGACGTGTGATAGTTTTGTTGTACGTTTTAATAGTTCTTTTTGGGTAAGTTTTAAAAAATTCATTACTAGAATTAAATGATTTTTTCTGAATCAAACAATACCGACAGAAATACGCAGTTCTGCTAAAATTCTGTACAAAACCTCCTAACGCATGGCTGCCTAAATTATCTCCGGTTATAAATACCAATGATCCTTTGGTGAATTGCCCTGAAGAAAATTCAACGCCAACGGTTTCAATTTCCTTTAAATCTTCAACAATTTTTCCGAAAACTTGGTCATGATCAAAAATTTTTTCTTTACACAATGCTACCAGATAAATCGAATTTACGTAGAATCTAATATTATCGGGAAAATTTCCAATAGTCAAATAAACTGCAAGAATTTTATATTTTGATTTAGCCGAGCCTAATAGATTCACTGTTTCGAAGGCATCTCTTTAAATACAGTGCCATCAGTAAAATCTCTTAAAATGTTAGTATTATTTTCGAAGAGATCAAATTGTAATTTACTCGTTAGAGATTTATTATAAAAAAGATTTTTTAAAGTTTCTTTTAATGGAATGTAATGCCAAAAATGTTTCTTGCCGTTTACAGATGGTAATGTAATTTGTACGGGTTCTACATACGGAAAATGTTCTTCAAAAAATTTTCGGCGCGTAAAACTAGTCCCCATTGAATCATTAATATTATTAAATAGACTAGTTTTCAAAGAAGAATCAATAATATCATTTATAGTCTCAGCTGGTAAATTCAATTGTTCCAATTTTTTTGTTAAATAATTTTGTATTGTCATTTGGTTTTTGTCACTCATTTCACAAATTTGAGAAGCAATATACTGAACTGTTGAGGCCGGTAATAAAAATTTGAACTCAAGTTTTAAAAACAAATGTGCTAAATTTGTTAAGAAAACATTTTCTGTATTATTTTCTTCATAATTTAAAAAATTGTTATTCAAAAAATATTTTCAGCAATTAAATGATCATTATTCTTATCATAATCGGTATCATAATCGGTATCACAGATATTGTCTTCACAATCATTGGAAAGAGGCAATCGAGATACGAATTTTCCTTTTTTATGATACTTTGTAAGATGTGATGAAAACGAATCGATTTTATTATAAGTTTTCTCACAGTTTGAATAACAACATCGTATTGTGGTGCCATCATTAATGTGCCTTTTTAAATTTTATCATTTGTTGTCGATTATTGTACTTCTGGGTACAGAATTCCACTGTACAAGTATCCTCTGATAAGAGTCCATTATCAATAATATCGGAATGCACGTCTTTGAATATTTTGTTATTATGGAAACGATATACATGGGTTTGCAGAGATGTTAAAACGTTATCAACTTTATCACAATGATCAAATCCGCAAGGAAATTTATTATTGAGGCTCGAATGTTCTTTAAGATGTTGAAGATAGGAATTAAAATGTGGTTAAAAAAACTAGAAAACTTACAATAAAACATTTTTCTCTAAACCTTGTATTAAAACCAATCTTTCTTTAAATTTTAAATAGAATTGACTATTAGAATTTTAATAAATATTGACGAACAAGTCTAAAAAAATCACAGTTATAATGAAATATCCCAACTAGCAAAATAGACCCAAAAAAAAACAAAATTATTTTATAATTATAATTATTATTGTATAGCGCCGCTTGAAAGAATAAAATTATTTTTTAATGCGTCTCAATACGACAATTTTATCATAAAATAGAAGGGTTTCTATAATGCTGTTGTATAAACGTTCTTACAACTCATATTATACGACAAAGAAATATTGTAAGTATACAAATTTAATAACAGTTGTATAACGTCTTAAACAATTTCTATAAAATGATTTTAAAACAGTGTTATACAGATTATAATAAGGTTGCATAGCTATTGTATTACTTTTAATAGCGACGTTAAAAGATAGTTGTAAAGGAAGTTGTATAAATAGTTGTATTAGAGTTCTTTAAGAAAAGTAATAAAATTGTTGTGTTACGCAGAAGTAAATATTACACTATAAGTATAAAAGTATTTTATAATTATCGTATAACTAAAACAGCATTCTCTCTTATGAAGAGTTTATAGAATAAAAATGTAGTTCCCAGGAATAAATTTATCTCAAGTTCTGCGTTATAAAATCTATATATCTACATACACTTACTAACATAAACATAACCCAATAATAATAGAAAAATTACGCAGGTTATCTAGCAGGTTTCGTTTACAAAATAAATTCGGCAATATCTCAGTGGAAACAAATAAAAAAGAGTGGTCATTTTAAAAGATCGGTCAAAAAGAAATACCATAGAATACTTCAGACTTGCAGTTCGCGTGATCAACCTCTAGTTGAAGTGGCATGTAATTCTCTTAAGTGTAACGAAGAGGCTAATTTAGAATAAACAACAATTTTAGCTACAGTCAGCAGTAATAATATTGAAGAAGAATCCAGAAGAAATGTAGACCAACACGATATGTTAAAAGAAAGCGTCGACATTAATAGTGCTGATGAAAAAAACACTGATACCGACGACGAAAATTTGATGCATTCTTTATCTGAAATTGAAAATAAGATTATAATAAAAGAACAACTTAAGATGTGGGCAACGTCTTTTAACATTAATCATTCTGCATTAAGAAAGCTTTTCGTTATATGGAACCTGGCTATTCCTAATCTTCTTCCTACAGATCCAAGGACATTCCTAAATACTCCCCAACAAGTTAAATTGGTAACACTTGAGAATGGAACTTATTGGCACAATGGTCTAGAATCCAACTTAAAAATTTGTTTGGAAAAATATTCTCATATAGAATCTATTTCCTTAAATATAAACATGGACGGGCTTCCAATATATAAAAGTTCAAAGTGCGAATTTTGGCCCATTTTATGTAACATACACGAAATCCCAGAAAGGATAATATGCGATTTGTTTCCCAGTTTGTTAATTCTTTTCTATTGTTTTCCACAGTTTCTACTATTTTATACATCTTATAGAAAATGCATGAATACCGGTATAAACAAAATTTTAAGGTTAGTTCGCAATTTAAATGAATCTGTATACATAAGTTATTCGAAACACAATATTATAACTAAATAATTGTTTACTGTCATACCGCACACATGTTAAGCGATACTTTTGTTCTATTATGCAGTTTGCCAACGCGCTATAGGATAACGTGGAAATCTAACATACAGTGTTGCTAGCTTGGGCAGTTTGTACTGTTTGTAGTTATACCTGCATACATAAAATTAGTAGCAATAAATAGGTAAACTATTTATTTATTATTATCTTACATCTTGTAGTTAAAAATGTTCTAAATGCACCTACAATGTATGTTTTGCAATTTAATTATGAAAAGTCATCTGTTTGACGCCGATTGTCATTGCCAAAAGTGGTTCATTGTAACTTTTAACCGTAAAATTGTGTTAAAGGGAGTTTCGTCATATAAACATACACAATATTGCGACAGATCCCTTTATTTTCACTAGGAAAACATTTTTTTTTTTAATAACTAAATAATTATTGCAAAATTCTTGTGTAGCTACACTTTATGCAAAAAAGTGGTGTGTATTTTTTGCACACAATGTGTTGGACCACTCACTATGCTCGTGATCCAATCCTCATCCTATATACCTATTTTTTCGGTAAAAAATATAATCCTATGGGAAAATGTAGCGTGTTTAAAAAACTCTAAGAAAAAAAATTTTTTTTTTTTATAATTTCTTCTTACTTAAGCCGGCTCTGATCATTTTACATTCCAGATGATTCTCGGCTGTAACGAACTCCAACGGTCAAACTATTGATTTTTTTTGACTGACCAATCAAATCTCGTGAATAAGGTCAGGCTGCGTAAGTGGGATATGTTTGAAGCGAAGCTTGTTTTTTTTTACCGCGATTTCAATTCATTCTAGTTTGGGTCCTTGGCGCGACTAACACCTTCGTGCGACCGCTAGTTTCAAGTTCCCGGCAAATTTTCTTAAGATATTTAAAAATCACTTTTAATTAAGTGTTTCTGTTTTCGTTTACCATTTATTGTACCGAGGAACCACATAAAGAATTCCAGACAGTGTTTTTTTTATGTTTTCCTGGGTGTTCTACGTAACAACAGCATGACCGCCATTGTTATACGTTTACCGCTTCCTTTTTCGAACCCACGCTTCAAGGATGAGTTTATGCTTTTCTCTAATTACCTATTAATCTAAACAAGAATGGGTTTAGATTATATCGTACCGTTAACACCAATTACCGAGAGAAAGAAACCATCTACTATAAATATCTCTCAGAAACATTTAGGAGACAATGTAAGTTTTTAACAATTTTTTTTATATCTGTATCGAGCAAGAAGTACCATTTATTTCTATGGATCATTTTATCGTAATTGTACTTATCTGTAACATCCATAAGTATAGTGCCAGTGCCGTAATGAGAATATCCGGGATGTGATTTTTTTTGTGTATTGATTATTTGTAATTTTTTATTTCTTATATTTTTTTTGTGTCTGCTATTTGCAAACTGTTTTACATATTTTTTTTATCTTTTACTTATTATCTCGCCTTATTTAATTAAGATCTCTCTATATTTTTCTATATGGGTACGTTTTATCTCGAGATAATTGAAAAACCAAAAGTGATATGTTTGATTTTTTTTATCTAAATTTTTCTCTCTCACTTTTAGTTTTAAACATACCAAAAATAACAATAGAATTATACTTAGCTGTTGTTTTATGGTAGTAAAAGTTATGTTTTTAAATTTAAACACAAATGTGTTTAATAATATTATTTACTGTTTATGATACCGATATATGATTTACTGTTTATAACACTGATATTTTCTTTATTTTATTTTGTTTACTTATTGTATCTCTTATTTATTATCAACCCAAATAATAAAGTCTGTTTAGTGTTTAACTAGATTTTCTTTTCCGAGCTAGAGCCTGCTACTCTGATCAATACCTTCAGTTTCTCTAATCTATACTTTACCAAAGTAATAGATTTGGTTTCTTAAATATACCTTATCTTATTGAAGTAATAGATTTCATTTCTTAAGCATATATTATTTTATTAAAGCAATAGATTGTGCTTTTTTGAATCTATCTTTATCTTACCGATTAGATTGATAACCATAAGGATGGTAAAAGAAAAGTGTAAGTATCATTTTTTTAGTATCTTAAATAAGAGTGTGTAATTTAAATTTTTAGCAAGAACATCTACCGGGTTATCTAATTTTACCTTATCTTATCTTATATCTCTTATATCTTTCTTATTTTAACTTTATCTACAACGTCTGATAAATCAGTTTATCCAACATATATTGTTATGATATGATTGGTTCATAAAATTTTTGTATTTGATAATAGGTAACTGTCTTTATATAGGTGTTTAAAAATTTTATTTCAGAGTGTAGAGAGTTGTTTAGTTTTGTTTTATATTTTGTTTTGAAGAGGTTACCTAGGGACGGGGAAAAGAGAATTTGGATGTTTTTTTTTTTTGATTATTATGATGGATTGGCATTAAGTTAATTTTGAAAAAAATGTCATAAAGAAAAATTATGATTATTATAGAATTTGAATTTGAGAAGAGAGTTTAATTTTAGAATTTATGATTTTGTATAATTGAAGTTAAAGTTAAAATAAAATTTAAATTAAATAAACAAGAATATAAAGGAAGTTTTTAAGTTGAATCCAGACCCAATAGCAGGAGAAGTAGCCGGAGCCTAAGAAAAATAAGAATTCATAACAAATTGTCAACCAACGTGGGGCATAAATGATTTTATAACAAATTGTCGATCCAACGTGGGGCAGGAAAAGAAAAATCTAAATCCAGAATAAATTTGTCAAAAAGAACACCCAGACACCCAGAAAAGAATAAAAAGAAACAGGACACCAACCCGATCGCAAGAAACCGAAATAGAAATTTTGAAAATTCATATTAGAAAAATTGTAATCTGGGGTAAGATTTTTAAATTTCTATATAGAGACAGTTTTTTTATTTTGTTGTTTATAATTGAAATAGGGGGGATACATAAATTCTGTTAAGACATAGTTTATAAATATTTAGGTTGATACAAATCATTTTTATAAAAATTTTTGATTTTGACAGTGTCAATAAGACATAAGAAACTTTGATATACGGGGGGTGAATTAAAATTATAAATTTAATATACATACATATTAAAATTTAAATCAAATAAAAACAAATTAAATAATTTTAAATAATAAAATGGAAACAAGAAGAAGGCAAAACAAGAAACAGGATTTACAGATGCAACAAGGAGATCATCAAAAAGATGAGGACATACAGATTATGGGAACAAATGAATCAGGAGATGAAAAAGAGAATACCACGATAATAGAAGCAATTATTGAAAGTAATGGCAACAAACATGAAGAAAGCGATATGGATAGGATGTTTAAATTTTTAGAAAAAATGAATGAAAAACAGGAAAAAATGAATAATAACTTAAGAGAAGATATGAATTCAATGAAAAAGAATTTACAAGCAAATCAAGAAAAACAAGACAAAAATACAGAAGCAATAAATGTAAATATGGATTCTATGAAAAAAGAAATAAAAGAAGATATGAAAAAAGAAATAAAAGACATGAACAAGAATATGGAAGCATTTAAAGATGAAATGAAGAAGCAGATGGAAATGTATAGAGAAACAATAAAAGATATGAAAACAATTTATGACAAATCAGTAATTAATAAGGATTTTAAGACTGAATCTCCTGAAGAAAAAGATATGGGGAAAAATGAAAATAAACGAGAAAATGAAAGAATACAAAGAGTTATGGAAGTAAATACTATGACAATAGCAAAGAAATTTGAAGATGAAACAAAAAAATTACAAGAGATGCAAAATGAGAGAACTGAGGATAGTTCATATATGGTAATACAGGAAGGAAAAAGTAAAAATAAATATTATAAAGAATATGAGACATATAAAAACAAAATGAAACAAGAATATGAAATTATGAAATTAAAATTAAATAATGAATATGAAGAGGATAAGAAGAATGAAAAAGATAATTATTATAAAAATGAAGAAATAAAATATGAAACTGAAATATATGAAGTTAATAAAAATGAATTATATTATTATATCAATAAAATTAAATATAAAACTGAATCTAATTATGACAATGAGAAGAAAAGGAAGAATAAAACATACGAGGATAATGATATAAATTACTTTGAAATATGTGATGAAATTAGAAGATTAAAGAAGGTTTGGAAGGATATCATATACAATTATAAAAAGAGAAAAAAATAAAATAGTTAAATAAAAGTAAATAAGATTAAAATTAAGATTAAAATTAAAAAAAAAAAATGAAAGAAAATAAATATCGGGAACAAACTGATTAAATAAAATAAATCAAAAGTATTAAATTGATAGAATTCGATTATAACGTTAAAATAAGGTATAAGAGTAAGGGATGATATGAGAGAAGATTAAATATGAAATAAATTTAAAATTATAAAATGTGTCTTAAAGGAAAATTTTAAAATTTTAAATTTAGGGGGATTTTGTTATGATATGATTGGTTCATAAAATTTTTGTATTTGATAATAGGTAACTGTCTTTATATAGGTGTTTAAAAATTTTATTTCAGAGTGTAGAGAGTTGTTTAGTTTTGTTTTATATTTTGTTTTGAAGAGGTTACCTAGGGACGGGGAAAAGAGAATTTGGATGTTTTTTTTTTTTGATTATTATGATGGATTGGCATTAAGTTAATTTTGAAAAAAATGTCATAAAGAAAAATTATGATTATTATAGAATTTGAATTTGAGAAGAGAGTTTAATTTTAGAATTTATGATTTTGTATAATTGAAGTTAAAGTTAAAATAAAATTTAAATTAAATAAACAAGAATATAAAGGAAGTTTTTAAGTTGAATCCAGACCCAATAGCAGGAGAAGTAGCCGGAGCCTAAGAAAAATAAGAATTCATAACAAATTGTCAACCAACGTGGGGCATAAATGATTTTATAACAATATATTCAATATTTTTTTTATCTGGGTTTCTTATATTTTCCCATCCTTATGATAAAAAAATAAGTGGCGCCCATTTACCTTTCCCTTTTCCATCATTTCTCTCATTTTCTCTTTAGTCCCTTTTAAATTCTTTTATCTTTTATTTTTTCTAGTAAATATATCCCCTTATATCTTTCCAATACGATATCATCTAGCTCGTTCGAATCCACGCTCGCTCTCCTCCTACCCCCTGAGTGCCGTTCGCATTTGTTAACCTCTATAAAACGAGCCTTTTAACATCTTGAGAAAAAAGAGGTTACACTTTAATGGCGCCCAACGTGTAGGGCCTGACATTACACTTTAATGACGCCCACAACGTGGGGCTTGATGATAAAATTTGTATTTTACCGACAATAAAATCACACACTTTTTCTAATATCGAAATTCCGTTACTTTTACTTATCCAAAATGGTTAATTTTAAAGTAAATTTTTTAACTGCGGAAGAAATTATTTATGTACCTAAGATCAGAGAAACAACCACTAGCAGGAAAACAAAGAGAAAAGAAAATTTCTCAAACGTTTGTTAGCTAAAGAAACAAATGGTACAGTAACTTCAGTAAATATTTTTTTTTCGTCTATCTTTTTCGTATCGTTAACAAACTTAAATTAAAAGACTCGCTTCAATATGGAACTAACTATGTCGGCATATCTTTTTCTTTCGACCATTTTCTTCTTTGTTCCTTTATCTATAGTTTCGTATCCTTTCTAAAAGAAAATATTTTTTATTTTTCTTTCTTTCTCGTATTTTATCTTTTTTTTTTTTTTTCTGTTTCTTTATTCACACAATCTATCTAAGTGACAATAAGTGTTTATTATTTTATCTAAAGGAAAATATTTTTTATTTTTCCGGTTTCTACCGTATCCTATCTAAAGGAAAATATTCTTCATTTTCCTATTCTCTACCGTATTTTATCTAAATGAAAATATTTTTTTATTTTTTTTCTACTTTCTACCGTAGTTTATCTAAAGGAGAAAATATTTCATTTCTCTAGTTTTATTTCTGCATCCTATCTTAGGGGAAATACGTTTCATCAAACTTTCGCTTACCATTTATCGATCTCTATCCATCTACTTAACCAATGTTTCTCTGTACGGTTATAAAAGTGGAATCCACATGACAAATATCTCTGTATTGTCCCAGCGTGGAAGATTTGTTTTTTACTTGAACTGTCGTACCGTTGTATTTTTTTAATAAGAGAAAATACATATCACTTACCTATCGTTTATCTACCCCTCAAGTGAATCATCACCTGATATTATCTTTTATAAGTGAAAACACATTTCACTTAACTATCGTTTACCTACCGTTCAAGTGAATTATCACTTGAAATTATCTTACCGTAAGTGAAAACATATTTCACTTAAATATCGTTTAGCAGCTCAAGTGAATCATCACTTGATATAAGTGAAAACATATTTCACTTAATTATCGTTTATCTACCGTTCAAGTGAATTATCACTTGAAATTATCTTATCGTAAGTGAAAACATATTTCACTTAATTATCGTTTATCTACCGTTCAAGTGAGTTATCACTTGAAATTATCTTATCGTATGTGAAAACAGATTTCACTTAACTACCGTTTACCAGCTCAAGTGTACTAGCACTTGAAATTATCGTTTTGTAAGTGAGAACACACTTCACTTAACTACCGTACCGTTCAGTAAAAACTATCAATGTTTATATGTCTCGTTATCTCCCCTAGTTTCTTCATTAAGCTTGAAATTGACACACCAAAGACCTTAAGCCTTATGTCTCTGATTCCGACGATTCTTCTGAAGATGAACTCTCCGAATAGGAACTAATGTTTCTTTGGTTTCTCAGAATTATCCGTATAAGCATTTCTTTTCCATCTTCTCTTTCTCGACCTCTCCGTTTCTCAACATCTCGCCCTGACTCAACACTAAATATTTTTCTCTATGTCTTACTTTTATATTTGTCGTTTAAGTATATTCAGACTTATACTTATCGTTTTGAAGGAGAAAGTTTATTTCCCCTTACTTATCGTTTATCTATCGTTTAAGTGTATTACCACTTGAACATGTCATCTCGAAAGGGAAAATACTTTTCTCTTGCCTACCGTTTACCTACCTAATAAGTACCTTAATACTTATCTCTATCGTCACGAAAGTAAAAATTTACTTTCCCACATTTACCGTTTAATTATCAAGTAAGTGTATTAACACTTGTTGATATCGTCCCGAAGGAGAAAATATGTTTCTCTTAACTACCGCTTACCTACCGTATGAGTGCATTGACACTTATATTTATTCTCTTGAAGGTAAAAATATTTTTTCCTTTACCTATCGTAAACTTACCGTATAGGTGCCTCAGCACTTGTGATTTTTACCGTATCGTTCAGTAATATCTATTACTGTTTTATGTTTTGAAAACATTTTTTTAAGTTACCTTATTCCTCGTCTATCATCCATAAACTACTTTTTATCTTTGATATGGATATGAGACGGTTATCGTACATTAGTGGAAGACCCATGAAAAAAAATTTTTTGGAAAAATTTTTTTTGAAATTTTTTTTGAAATTTTTTAATTTTTTTTCGTTCTTGCATACAATTTTATACCTTTACATATCGTTGGTTTAAAGTACTTTGGTCCGCCACATGACTACTATTGGAATCACTTTACTTTTTTTGACTAACAAAATTCAATCTTAACTACTTCTTCTGGAATTTTATTTTGACCTTGTAATTTGTCACGAGAGATAAGCCTAGGAAAGCCGTAGGGAATTCTTTCCGGTAGTGGGTCTGTTGAGATTATAAGGAAGACAGATAAATATTCTTTCTCCTCTTTCTTTCCTCTATTACTTTCTCTATATTTTTTTCTAGCTAAGATTAAAGATTGTTAGGATAATTTGGTTTTAAGATTTGTCTGATTTCTGCCAATGTCATAATGCGACCTAATACCTTTATTATCTGTTAATTACGCTTTCTATGAGAATCATACCTCATGTATATACCGTTTATCACTTTTCCTTACCGAGATTTCAATGATATCTCTATAACCTACTCACGTTTCCATGATGGAATTATTAACGACTTTTAGTTAAGTTATTCCGGTTGGCCGGTACCGTTTTTAGAAATCTGGTCACGTAGTATCAAAGATCTGTTGATCTGATACATTTTACCTACCTTGTGGTTCTTCAAATCCTCGTGTAGTTTCACTTGTACCTTAACGTGTTGACGAATAGTGTGAATGCTATTTTGTTTTCAGTAACTCACTCTGATATCTAGTTTTACCTAGATAAATACCGCTCCCGTAAGATCGCTTTTCTGCATCCCGATGTTCTCTACCTTTATCGGCTTCGGTTTTTTAAAGCACACTACTGTTGTTCCAACCATAGCTTATCTTTCTTTAAAAACTGTTTTCCACCCAGTTTTTTCTCTTCGAAAGGGGCTGTGTAGCGTGTTTAAAAAACTCTAAGAAAAAAAAATTATTTTTTTTATAATTTCTTCTTACTTAAGCCGGCTCTGATCATTTTACATTCCAGATGATTCTCGGCTGTAACGAACTCCAACGGTCAAACTATTGATTTTTTTTGACTGACCAATCAAATCTCGTGAATAAGGTCAGGCTGCGTAAATGGGATATGTTTGAAGCGAAGCTTGTTTTTTTTACCGCGATTTCAATTCATTCTAGTTTGGGTCCTTTGCGCGACTAACACCTTCGTGCGACCGCTAGTTTCAAGTTCCCGGCAAATTTTCTTAAGATATTTAAAAATCACTTTCAATTAAGTGTTTCTGTTTTCGTTTACCGTTTATTGTACCGAGGAACCACTTAAAGAATTCCAGACAGTGTTGTACATTTGAAGTCCTAATAATAATTTTAAATTTATAATTTTAAAGTTACAAAAGACTAATTCTATGCACCTAATTTTAAAAATTCCTGAACAGAGTAGAAACAATGGCCCTGGAGGAATTCCTTGGCAAACTTGCTAAATTGTTTATGTGTCATGACTTTTAGGCGTTCATCTCTAAAGAGACTTTCAAGCTTATTGTACAATGCCAGATCAAGCCTATTTTTCTGAGTAGTGCAAATTCTAGAAAAAGTTGTAACAAGTTCATCCGCACTTCTTGTATTGTATTTGTGCAAATCCGCATGTTTCGTATATTTGTGCAAATTTCTGTATATTTGGATCAGTGATTCATATATATAAATACAAGGTAGCGGAAGAATTTTGTATTTCTTAAACAGCTCTTTACAGTGTGCACGATACTCAGCCGCATCGACAATACGCAAAGCAGCCTTTTGCATTGTAAAAGCTCTGTATGCACTGGTGGAGCAGCCCCAAAGTGTCACGCCGTAAGACAAGTGGCTGTGGATTAATGCGTAATATACCGTGGTCATGACTTTATTACATGTGATGCTAGTACGCAATTGCCTCATGATAAACAATTGTGTTGAGAGCTTTGAGCAGAGAGCGTCAATGTGGTTATACCAGTTTAGCCTAGTGTCGAGAGTAATCCCTAATAATTTAACCGGATCAGACTTTAAAGCAAATTTATCGGAGCTAAATAACATATGTTGTGTTTTCTCTTCGTTTAATATTAACTTATTAGCTGAGAACCAGGTTTTTGCCACACTGAGACACTGTTCACTCAAGTCCCCATCACTTCTTGATAATATCGTTGTATCATCGGCAAATAGTATTACTGTGCCTAGACTGTCCACTGCTTTAGGCAGATCATTTATGTACAGTAAAAATAGCAGGGGGCCTAATATAGAGCCCTGTGGTACCCCATTTTGTACAGTGGTCAGGCTGGAGTTAGCGTTGTTGTAATTTACATATTGTTTTCTACCATTTAAATAGGAATGAAACAAATTTAATATATTTTCTCTGAATCCGTAGAATTCCATCTTTCTCACTAAAATGTCAGGGTTGACGCAGTCGAAGGCCTTGGTTAAGTCACAAAAAATAGCATCAGTCTCGTATCTCTGATCAAGGTCCTGGACTACATTTTCCATGACACTTAAGAGTGCAGATATAGTGCTTTTGCCTTTCCGGAATCCGTACTGAGCAGTTGAAATTATAGATTTGGATTCTAGGTACGACACAAGTTTGGCTTTCAGGATTTTTTCGAAAACCTTGGAGATAACTGGCACTATTGCAATAGGTCTATAATTGTTTAGAAGATCTTCATTGCCTTTCTTATGTATCGGTACGATTTTTGAAATTTTTAATAATAATAATAATAATAATAATAATAATAATAATAATAATAATAATAATAATAATAATAATAATAATAATAATAATAATAATAATAATAATAATAATATTATTATATATAATAATAATAATATTATTATTATTATTATTATTATTATTATTATTATTATTATTATTATTATTATTATTATTATTATTATTATTATTATTATTATTATTATTATTATTATTATTATTATTATTATTATTATTATTATTATTATTATTATTATTATTAATAATAATAATAATAATAATAATAATAATAATAATAATAATAATAATAATAATAATAATAATAATAATAATAATAATAATAATTAAATTATGAACCTCTCTCAAAGGTCAAGAACTACGCACAACTAAGAGAACAATGGCGGCGAAAGCCAATGCACGGCAAGTACCTAGCTTTAATAGAAGATGAATCCATAGATACAACAGCATCGCAATCATGGATAAGATCGGGAAATCTGTTCCTGGAAACGGAAGGGTTCATATGCGCCATCCAAGATCAGGTGATACCAACGAAAGTGTACCGAAAACGGATTCTGCGAGAAGACCTACATCAAACAAAATGTCGAATATGCAACCAAACGGACGAAAGTCTCGATCACATTATTGCTGGATGCTCTGTATTGGCACCAAAACAATATCTGGAGAGACATAACAACGTCGCTAAAATCTTACATCAAGCAATATCCAAACTATATCTTAACAAGGTTATAAGTGATCCATACTTCTCGTACTAACCAGTTCCAGTGCAAGAAACCGATAGCTGCTGTATTTATTGGAATAGAAAGATCATTACTGACAAACCAATTCCAAATAATATTCCTGACATTGTCTTACATCTAAAAGCGGAAAAAAAGGTATTTATTATAGATATAGCAGTCCCACTAGGGCAAAATATAAACAAAACATATGCGGAGAAAATTAACGAATACTTACCTTTAGCTGAGGAAGTTAAAAGAATGTGGAAAGCGGACCGGGTGACTGTTGTCCCGATAATTGTTGGTGCTACAGGTGAAATACCAAAAAAGCTGAAAAATAACATCGATTTACTAAATCTAAATAATAACCTGTACTTACCTATGCAGAAAGCGGTGCTGCTAAACACAAGTGCCATCGTCCGAAGGACGCTTGGGGAGTCTAACCTTGTTGCGCCAGAAGAACCTGAAAATTAAAACAAACAAAAAGAGATAAAAATAAGTGACTTTGTATTACTTACCTGAATCGATACCTATCTACTCTTGCATTTATTTGCCGAGTAAATAGAAGCAAATACCACACCAGTGTGAGCTGTAAAGGAATAATAATAATAATAATAATAATAATAATAATAATAATAATAATAATAATAATAATAATAATAATAATAATAATAATAATAATAATAATAATAATAATAATAATAATAATAATAATAATAATAATAATAATAATAATAATAATAATAATAATAATAATAATAATAATAATAATAATAATAATAATAATAATAATAATAATAATAATAATAATAATAATAATAATAATAATAATAATAATAATAATAATAATAATAATAATAATAATAATAATAATAATAATAATAATAATAATAATAATAATAATAATAATAATAATAATAATAATAATAATAATAATAATAATAATAATAATAATAATAATAATAATAATAATAATAATAATAATAATAATAATAATAATAATAATAATAATAATAATAATAATAATAATAATAATAATAATAATAATAATAATAATAATAATAATCCATTTCTTTATCTCAAAACATTACAAATGTGATGTGGGTGCAGAAAAATGGTATCAGCATAAGCCAGAAAACGTCTTGACCTCAAACAGTGGCGTTACAATATTATATGACCATCCAATTAGAACAGATAGAGCAATGTCGGACCGGGAAGATGGAGCTCCGAACCGACCTGACATCGTTATACGGGAGGACAAAACCACTTACCTGATAGACATTGCAGTCCCCGCAGACACTAATATCGTTAGAAAAGAGGCTGAAAAAAAGTTAAAATATAAAAGCCTAGCGATAGAGATACAGAGAATGTGGAGAACTAAGGTCACTATAATACCGATAGTGGTAGGGGCAACAGGATATGTGACACACGAATTTAAAAAGTGGGTTGAACAGATTCCAGGAGAACATCGAACAGATCAAATCCAACAGACAGCTGTCCTGGGAACTGCACATATACTCCGAAGAGTATTGTCATAAAAACTTGGAACTAAAACTACTTATAAAAAATAATTCCCCAAATCATATTCTTACCTAGCTTTTGATATATTGTTTATATCGGGCTAAAGTAACGACACCTGCCTTGAAGAGGTAGTGAAAACTCAAAATAATAATAATAATAATAATAATAATAATAATAATAATAATAATAATAATAATAATAATAATAATAATAATAATAATAATAATAATAATAATAATAATAATAATAATAATAATAATAATAATAATAATAATAATAATAATAATAATAATAATAATAATAATAATAATAATAATAATAATAATAATAATAATAATAATAATAATAATAATAATAATAATAATAATAATAATAATAATAATAATAATAATAATAATAATAATAATAATAATAATAATAATAATAATAATAATAATAATAATAATAATAATAATAATAATAATAATAATAATAATAATAATAATAATAATAATAATAATAATAATAATAATAATAATAATAATAATAATAATAATAATAATAATAATAATAATAATAATAATAATAATAATAATAATAATAATAATAATAATAATAATAATAATAATAATAATAATAATAATAATAATAATAATAATAATAATAATAATAATAATAATAATAATAATAATAATAATAATAATAATAATAATAATAATAATAATAATAATAATAATAATAATAATAATAATAATAATAATAATAAAGATTGGCTTGGTAAAGAATTGCATGGTAGATACCCAAATCTGATCGCACAAGAACACATTGATCAACAGGCATCAGTTGCGTGGTTAACACAAGGAACCATTTTTAGCGAAACAGAAGGATTTATGTGCGCCATACAGGACCAGGTAATCCCTACCCGAACTTATCTTAAATTTATTGCTAAGCAAGACATAGCAACAGTAAAATGCAGAATGTGTGGGGAAGTGAATGAGACCATTGAACACATAGTTAGTGGTTGTAAGAAAATGGCCTCTAAAGAATACACAAACAGGCACGATAATGTCGCAAAAATAGTCCATGCAGAACTGAAAAGGAGATTCCATCTGATAGAAGACACAACACCTTATTACAAGTACAAACCAGCATCCATAGAGGAGAATGAGGACTGCAAAATTTATTGGGATCGAGAAATGTTAACAGACAGAACCATTACACACAATAGACCAGACATTACTGTAATCGACAAGAGGGAGAACAAAATAATCCTCATAGACATAGCTGTACCAACACCAGCCAATATCAACAGGAAACATGCTGAAAAAATTGAGAAGTACGAACCACTTGCACAAGATTTAAAAGAGACATGGAGAGTGGATGAAGTCAGGATAGTTCCCATCGTCATAGGAGCAACAGGAGAGATCCCAAGAAGGCTCCTAGAAAATCTTAAGCTACTGGAGCTCCCCAAAAGCATATACATCCAAATGCAAAAGGCAGTCATTCTAGCCACATGCAACATCACCCGAAAGGTTCTAAACCAAAAATAAGACAATAGCTTAACGTCCAACGTCTTGCTCCGCCCCGAGCCGACATTGGATTCTTCTAACCGTTGCAAAAACGTGAAAAAAAAAAAAAAAAAAAAAAAAAAAAAAAAAAAATAATAATAATAATAATAATAATAATAATAATAATAATAATAATAATAATAATAATAATAATAATAATAATAATAATAATAATAATAATAATAATAATAATAATAATAATAATAATAATAATAATAATAATAATAATAATAATAATAATAATAATAATAATAATAATAATAATAATAATAATAATAATAATAATAATAATAATAATAATAATAATAATAATAATAATAATAATAATAATAATAATAATAATAATAATAATAATAATAATAATAATAATAATAATAATAATAATAATAATAATAATAATAATAATAATAATAATAATAATAATAATAATAATAATAATAATAATAATAATAATAATAATAATAATAATAATAATAATAATAATAATAATAATAATAATAATAATAATAATAATAATAATAATAATAATAATAATAATAATAATAATAATAATAATAATAATAATAATAATAATAATAATAATAATAATAATAATAATAATAATAATAATAATAATAATAATAATAATAATAATAATAATAATAATAATAATAATAATAATAATAATAATAATAATAATAATAATAATAATAATAATAATAATAATAATAATAATAATAATAATAATAATAATAATAATAATAATAATAATAATAATAATAATAATAATAATAATAATAATAATAATAATAATAATAATAATAATAATAATAATAATAATAATAATAATAATAATAATAATAATAATAATAATAATAATAATAATAATAATAATAATAATAATAATAATAATAATAATAATAATAATAATAATAATAATAATAATAATGATGCTCTGTATTGGCACCAAAACAATATCTGGAGAGACATAACAACGTCGCTAAAACCTTACATCAAGCAATATCCAAACTATATCTTAACAAGGTTATAAGTGATCCATACTTCTCGTACGAACCAGTTCCAGTGCAAGAAACCGATAGCTGCTGTATTTATTGGAATAGAAAGATCATTACTGACAAACCAATTCCAAATAATATTCCTGACATTGTCTTACATCTAAAAGCGGAAAAAAAGGTATTTATTATAGATATAGCAGTCCCACTAGGGCAAAATATAAACAAAACATATGCGGAGAAAATTAACAAATACTTACCTTTAGCTGAGGAAGTTAAAAGAATGTGGAAAGCGGACCGGGTGACTGTTGTCCCGATAATTGTTGGTGCTACAGGTGAAATACCAAAAAAGCTGAAAAATAACATCGATTTACTAAATCTAAATAATAACCTGTACTTACCTATGCAGAAAGCGGTGCTGCTAAACACAAGTGCCATCGTCCGAAGGACGCTTGGGGAGTCTAACCTTGTTGCGCCAGAAGAACCTGAAAATTAAAACAAACAAAAAGAGATAAAAATAAGTGACTTTGTATTACTTACCTGAATCGATACCTATCTACTCTTGCATTTATTTGCCGAGTAAATAGAAGCAAATACCACACCAGTGTGAGCTGTAAAGGAATAATAATAATAATAATAATAATAATAATAATAATAATAATAATAATAATAATAATAATAATAATAATAATAATAATAATAATAATAATAATAATAATAATAATAATAATAATAATAATAATAATAATAATAATAATAATAATAATAATAATAATAATAATAATAATAATAATAATAATAATAATAATAATAATAATAATAATAATAATAATAATAATAATAATAATAATAATAATAATAATAATAATAATAATAATAATAATAATAATAATAATAATAATAATAATAATAATAATAATAATAATAATAATAATAATAATAATAATAATAATAATAATAATAATAATAATAATAATAATAATAATAATAATAATAATAATAATAATAATAATAATAATAATAATAATAATAATAATAATAATAATAATAATAATAATAATAATAATAATAATAATAATAATAATAATAATAATAATAATAATAATAATAATAATAATAATAATAATAATAATAATAATAATAATAATAATAATAATAATAATAATAATAATAATAATAATAATAATAATAATAATAATAATAATAATAATAATAATAATAATAATAATAATAATAATAATAATAATAATAATAATAATAATAATAATAATAATAATAATAATAATAATAATAATAATAATAATAATAATAATAATAATAATAATAATAATAATAATAATAATAATAATAATAATAATAATAATAATAATAATAAACTGTAATCGACAAGAGGGAGAACAAAATAATCCTCATAGACATAGCTGTACCAACACCAGCCAATATCAACAGGAAACATGCTGAAAAAATTGAGAAGTACGAACCACTTGCACAAGATTTAAAAGAGACATGGAGAGTGGATGAAGTCAGGATAGTTCCCATCGTCATAGGAGCAACAGGAGAGATCCCAAGAAGGCTCCTAGAAAATCTTAAGCTACTGGAGCTCCCCAAAAGCATATACATCCAAATGCAAAAGGCAGTCATTCTAGCCACATGCAACATCACCCGAAAGGTTCTAAACCAAAAATAAGACAATAGCTTAACGTCCAACGTCTTGCTCCGCCCCGAGCCGACATTGGATTCTTCTAACCGTTGCAAAAACGTGAAAAAAAAAAAAAAAAAAAAAAAAAAAAAAAAAAAAAAAAAAAAAAAAAAAAATAATAATAATAATAATAATAATAATAATAATAATAATAATAATAATAATAATAATAATAATAATAATAATAATAATAATAATAATAATAATAATAATAATAAGAAGAAGAAGAAGAAGAAGAAGAAGAAGAAGAAGAAGAAGAAGAAGAAGAAGAAGAAGAAGAACTTTATTGACATTTCTATACATAAGGTACATGTGGTCAAGATTACATGAATGAAATAATTTAAACAATATTTAAAGCAACATTAACCCTTAAAATTTATCGACAATGTTATGCATAATAGTATATACAAATATAATATTTTCTTATAGATTTCCTATTTTAAAATACACAATAGTTCATGAACTCTTCTACACTATAAAAGCAATGTTTTAATAAAAATTCTTTAGCCAGATTTCCAAATTGCAATTTCCGTAATTTTTTAATGTTTACATCTTTGTTAATATTTTCAAATTTATTATAAATGTTTACATCCAATTTATTTTTTTGAGAAGCTGTAATTCGAGACAACGGTACCACGAGATTTTCCGAACCTCTTGTTTGATAGCTATGATTATCCGAATTAGTTAAACGTGAATTTAATGTTTCATGTGCAATTTTAAGTGTCTCCAAGATATATACACACGGCAAAGAAAGAATTTTATATTTAACAAATAGTGGTCTACAGTGCGCATCACACTCCGCAGAGTCTATAACGCGAATCGCGTGTTTTTGAAGGATAAAAACTTTGTGAGCTGAAGCAGCTTTGCCCCAGAGTGTAATACCGCGCTGTAAATGACTGTGTACAATTGCATAATACACCGATCTTAACATATCTTTGTTCAGAAAATATGCCATTTGTTTTAGGGCAAATATTTGTGACGACATCTTTGAGCAAATTTCCTGGATATGGGGAGCCCATGTTAACCCTGCATCCAATTTAGCTCCTAATAATTTTACCGGATCTTGTCTTTCAATTAGCTTACTAGCCGTAAATGTAATTTTTTGGGTCTTATTCTCATTTAGTTTAAGTTGATTCGAGGAGAACCAATTCTTTGCTACATCCATCCCGGACCATACTGAGTGAGCATAGTTTCTCGATATAAACGATGAGTCGTCAGCGAAGAGGACTGTATTTTCTCGACCAACACTATCTGGGAGATCATTTATGTAAATAAGAAACAAAACGGGACCAAGAACAGAACCCTGAGGAACGCCTCTGCTTGTAGGTGCCAATCCTGACTCTACACCATTGTAACTCACATACTGGAGCCTGTTAGCAAGATAGGATTCAAACAAACTTAATTGTTTTCCCCGAATCCCATAATATTCCATTTTTTTTAATAAAACATTTATGTCGACACAGTCGAATGCCTTAGTAAGGTCACAAAGGACAGCAGAAGAGCTTTTCCCTTTATCAAGGCCCTCAACTACATTCTCTACAACTGCAGCTAAAGCTTTTACAGTTGATCTATTTTTTCTGAAGCCGAATTGTGTTTCAGAGAGTATATTTTTATTTTCAAGATAATTTACTAATCTATCTTTAATTATAACTTCAAATATTTTACCAACTAGAGGGACGATCACTATTGGTCGATAGTTGTCAGTTTCATTTACATTGCCCTTTTTGAAAACTGGTATAACCTTACTAATTTTTAATCCATTAGGCCAGATACCCTCTCTTAAGCAAGCATTGAACAAAATATTAAGTGGTTCAACAAGTAAATCAATAGAAGGTTTAAGCATAGGGCTACTCAGACCGTAATAATCCTCGCAAAAGGATATTTTTAGGCTATGTATGGCTTTCCTTACATCAGAACTTATTAAGGGGCCCATAAAAAAAGAGTAAGGAGGCTTTTTGACGTTATTTAAATAAGTATATGGGTCTTGCCCAATGTCATTTATTGTACTGACTATTTTGTCCGCTATCGTTGTAAAAAATATATTAAAATCGTCAGAAGTCAAATTTCCAATGGTATTCTTTTTCTCATCCACACATCTTTCTTGATTTACAAGTTTCCAAATAGTTTTGTTTTTATTATCAGATTTAAGTATTTCTTTTGTATATGCATTTCGTTTCTCATATCTGACAGCGTACTTATAGTCCTTTCTGGATTTACAGTAAATATCCCAATCATATATGGAGTTGGTTTGTATAAATTGTTTTTTAAAAGTTAAGACCTGCTTGCGTTGTTTACGCAGATTTTTATTGAACCACCCATCGTATCTGTGTTTGGTACGGCAATTTTTTTGAGGGAAAGACAAATCAACGCATAGACGCAAAGATTCCAGTAACCTCTCAGAGATGCCGTCAGCAGTTAGTTTCTCTATCTCTTGATCAAACGATTCCAAATTATTTAGATTTCTAACAAACTTATTTATGGAATTTTCATTTATTATTCGATATTTTTTAACCACTTTGGTTTGTAATTTTTTTTCCATATTGATTATTAAATAGATTCCTAAGTGATCAGAAATATCAAAATCGAAAATTCCAGTAGTTAATTTATTTATATTTATATTGGTAATTACGTTATCTAGATTTGATCGAGAGGTAGCAGTTATTCTCGTCGGCTCATGTATAAGATGTTTTAAACCAAACATTGCACAAATATTACGCAGGTCCACCCCATGCTCGGTGTTCCCATCAAGTTCAATATTTATATCTCCAATTAAACTTATTTCTTTGTATTTCTTTGACAAATAATAAAGCAATTCTGTAATTTTATTTATAAATATTTTAATATCACCCGAGCTAGAGGATCTATAGCAGGTGACCAAAGCATTTTTTTTGTTAACAAATTCAATACCGCAGAATTCAGCATGACCCAAAACACAAAATTTTGAGCAATCAACACATTTTATTTCTATAGTATGGTTTGCATATATGGCAACTCCACCATGTTTGTTTATACCTTCCCTACAATAATGAGAGATTAAAGAATAGTTTATTAGTTTAATAGTTGCCAACTTTTCGCTGCTAAGCCAGTGTTCAGATATGCATAAAATATCAAATTTATACATGTTAAGTACTAGATTTAATTCTGTCACTTTATTTGTTAGACTTGGAACGTTGATGTGATATATCGAGCATAGATTGGCCTGCGTCAAACATAAACGTAATGGATTCTCATTTAAATTTACAGATACATTTTTAATCGAATTTACAGACACATCACTACCATTACGCAAATGCACCTCCGGCGATATGCTAGACACCTTCGGTACGGTTTCCTTTTTTATGAAAAAAGCGATATAACATAACACCAGAAGGCCAAACATCACTATGCAATATAGATTGGCTTTCAGTTTTGTCTACGGTTATTTTAAACGAGGCCTGTTTAGGATTACGCGCGTTGAGCTTTTCCACTTGAATACTTGGTGCATATTTTACTAGATGGGCTTTCAGCACTTGTTCTGTTGCATCACTTGTAAAATTTGTAGCATGATAATAATGTTGCCTCTTAAATTCTCCTGTTGTTGCAGCTCTAAGATTACCATTTTCCGAGTTTTGCAGAGATCCTACAAGAAGATTTTTTCTAACGGTCTGTCTAGAGTATTTGTTTGTTTTTTCGGAGTAATGATTTTCTAGGTTTACGATCTTATCACATATCACTTGAGCCTCAGCAGTGTGTATAGCACTGGCTACAGTTTCTTTAGAAATATTATAGTATTTCGGTACAGCACCAGTGGACTTACCTATCGTAGGTTCGGTGACCGCTGTAATTAACTTTTGAGCTGTAGCAGTTTGAGCTCCTGAATCTAGAAAGTTGTTAGGTTTATTTAATGTCTCTTTAGTAGATTTCGTACTTGCAGATTCATTTTCTGTATGTGCCATAAGACCGTTGACAGAAAGGTTCTTTGTGCCTGATGAAGATGCTTGAGTTGACTCTGATCTCATGCTTAGAGATTTTTTCATAAAATCTATTTGCTCTGTAAGCGCCTTTATTGCTATACTTTGGTTTTCTATAATTGCTTCTTTATCTCTAATAGCTCGTTCTAAATAACTTACTTTTAATTTTTCTAAGCGGAGATTTTCATTTTTATTTTTATCTGTTTGTATGGTTATTTCATTAGTATCAGATTGTCCTACCTTGTTTGATTTTTCTTTATCAAATTTGGTTTCCTCCAGATTGTTTATACTCAAGTTGGGAAGTTTTTCATTTAAGTTAGGAAGTTTTTCATTGCAGCAAATAACTTTTCCCAAGTCTCGTGTATCAATATTGAGGGTTTCCAAACAACTTTTATGCGATATTCTACCACATCGGATGCATGAAATTCCAGTAGTGGGGGTCCTTCTGCATCTTTTACACACTCCTAAATTGTTTATACAGCTTTTGTCTTTTTGATCCATTTTATTTATATTGGATTTAACCTTACTGTCGAGTGCAGTTTTCCGTCACCTTAGCAATCGTTTAATAGATAGTACAAAAACAGATAAGGAGTGAGCAAGAAATAAAGAAATTTGTTGAATTTTGTTAGTTTTTGACGAATAAATAAGATAAATATGTTCAAATGGTGACTTTACCAGTTTGTCATTTAGTATAAATGTTCACTAATAATTAAGAAAACACTTTTTGAAACTTTTAAAATTTAAAGTCAATTTTAAACCACTAAAACTAATGCATTTTACAGACACTTAAATTAAGCAGGAGTATTCGATACCACACCAACTGCACCAACTGCACCAAATAATAATAATAATAATAATAATAATAATAATAATAATAATAATAATAATAATAATAATAATAATAATAATAATAATAATAATAATAATAATAATAATAATAATAATAATAATAATAATAATAATAATAATAATAATAATAATAATAATAATAATAATAATAATAATAATAATAATAATAATAATAATAATAATAATAATAATAATAATAATAATAATAATAATAATAATAATAATAATAATAATAATAATAATAATAATAATAATAATAATAATAATAATAATAATAATAATAATAATAATAATAATAATAATAATAATAATAATAATAATAATAATAATAATAATAATAATAATAATAATAATAATAATAATAATAATAATAATAATAATAACCCCGCAAGGGGGAGTGTGTGTGGCTGGCTAGGAGTCAATTATAGTACTGGACGGCCACACACACTCTATGGTGAGTATGCGACACCACGGTCCCTGAGCCTACTGAGGAGTAAACCTCTTTCTTTGTGAAAAATCCTAAAATTCTGATACCAATTCTGAAACTAAGGATTGAAGGATCATCGACTAACAACTGAGATGATCAACAGACCCTGTCGCCAGGGTGAATGGTGGCCTACCGCCTACAGGGCTAGCAACCCTAAAGGCGTGAATGAATACCGCTGTAAAAACAAGGAAACAGCTTCAGGGCGTGACAGAGGACCAGACTGTCTCTGTTCGGAAACGTCAAGAGGATTTGCAGTCTGGCGCAGGAGGAAGTAACACAGGTGGTGCTCCACTGTGCACTGGAACCACCAAAGCGCGAACAAGGAATAAAGATAAGACCAATGACACTAATATAATTCCAACCTTGGATAATGTTGAAGAACTTATGGATCTTCCCATATCCGAGGACAGAAATAGAAATAAGAATACTCGATTCAAATGGTCAGAAGAGATCAATATACACCTTTATCGAGCGTACTTATACATAACTGAAATGGAAACAAGTACAGAACCATACGGCCACCGATTGCATGAAGAAATGAAACGTAAATTCCCAGAATTGAGAAACAAGACCCTACAAAACATTCTAGATCAGCGGAGACAACTGTTTACAAAAAGAAGATTAGACCCGCATATCACAGATCGAATTAGAAGGGAAGTTGCTGAAGACCTAGGGCTAGCTGTAACAACCACTCGAACGCCAACTACCAACGCTAGTCAACAAGTACAGGGTAATGAACCAACCCACATAATTACAGACGCTGAAGTAAGAAGAGCCTACAACATACTCCAAAAATACATAATTTTATACAAAGGGGTTCACCCAAATAACAGACCGAAAATCCCCAGGCTGAAAACATCCAAAGATACAAACAAACATATAAAGAATGTCAACATAGCACTATCAGCAGATATAGATACATGTGATAATATCACTTTGCTGCACGACCACATATACGCCGCAGCACTAACAAGTCTGGAACTCCACCAACAAAGTATCAAAGATCAACACATGAGTAGACACCAAACTAAAGAACCAGCATGGCAAACCAGATTAAAAAACAAAATCGAGAACGTGAGAAAACAAATTGGAATACTCACACAGTACTACGCAAGAAAAGTACGGACACCAAAGCTAGAGAAGAAAGCCACGTCTATAATTGAAAACATAAAAAATGACACAAATAAAAATCCAGACGAGATATTAGACCATCTCAAACAAAAACTAAACATATATGCCAATCGTTTACGCAGATATCGCGAGTCTTACCAGAAGAGAATAGACAACAGACTATTTACCAACAATCAAAGAGCATTCTATAGGAGCATGCAAAACACTGAAAACCACCAAAACGATCAAACACCTGATCTAAAGAATGTTCAAATATTCTGGAGCGAGATCTGGGAAAAAGCAACAAGGCATAAGAGATCAACCAAGTGGCTGGATATGGAGAAGAGAAGGATCGACAAGATTCCAACGATGATAACACAAGAGATAACGAAGAATGATGTTACTCAAACTTTGAGGGGCACAGCTAACTGGAAAGCTGCAGGACCAGACAAAATACAGAACTACTGGCTTAAAAAACTGACTTGCGCTCATGGGAAGATCGCCGAGCTTTTTAACGAAATGCTTAACCACCCAGAGAATGTGCCAAGTTTTATGACGCAAGGAAACACCTACCTGTTACCAAAGACGACACCAGCATTAGCTGACCCGTCAAAATACAGACCAATAACATGCCTACCCACAATTTATAAGCTCCTCACCGGCATACTAGCGGACAAGATTTATAAGCACGTTACCACAGAAAACATATTAGCTGACGAACAAAAAGGGTGTAGAAGGAAGGCCCAGGGATGCATGGACCAATTAATAATTGACACCATCATAACGCAAGACGCGAAGAAAAATAAGAAAAACTTGCATACAGCGTTTATAGATTATCAAAAGGCCTTTGACAGCGTACCGCACTCATGGCTCATTGAAATTCTGAACATCTATAAAATAGACCCACAAATCGTTAGACTCCTGGAAAGCATGATGACTAATTGGAGAACAAATATAACTATAGACAACCAAAGAACCGACATCCAGATACATATCAAACGAGGTATATTCCAAGGAGACGCATTGAGCGCGCTATGGTTCTGCATTGCTTTAAATCCTCTAAGCACTGCAATCAAAAGCAGGGACGCTGGGTACACTTTACCAAACTCACAGGAGACAGTCAGTCACCTTATGTACATGGATGACATAAAACTCATCTCAAAAACGGACGCTGGACTTAAACAACTACTAAGAACAACGGAAGAATTTTCAAATGATATCCGAATGGTGTTCGGACTTGACAAGTGTAAAACGAATCACTTAGTCAAAGGAGAATGGCAACCGCATGAAGACTTTACTCTCTTACAAAGAACTGGAGGTGGCACAATCGCAGCAATGAACCGACACGAGACCTACAAGTACTTGGGTGTGCTACAGTCACAAGGCACCGACCACAAAGAAATGAAGGAAACACTAACACACCGAATGAAGAATAGATTAAAACAAATCTTAAAATCACAGCTGTCAGGAGCAAATAAAATACGAGCCACTAACACGTATGTGCTCCCCACTATCACATACAGCTTCGGGATCATAAAATGGAACCCCACCGAATTGGAAGGCTTAAACCGAATAATAAGGGTAGCATATACGAACCACCGGTCACACCATCCGAAAGCGTGCAAGGAGCGCTTCCACCTTCCGAGGTCTATGGGCGGTAGAGGCCTAATTGACATTAGAGAATCATATGTCAATCGAACACAGCTACTACGAAGTTACTTCCATAAGAAGGCGGAACAGTCTGAACTATACGATGCAATAATCAAAACAGACAGAAACCTAACAAGTATGAACCTGAATGCCAAGCAAACCCCAGCAGAACAATTTTCAATCAATAAGCTCAAAGAAGATTGGCTTGGTAAAGAATTGCATGGTAGATACCCAAATCTGATCGCACAAGAACACATTGATCAACAGGCATCAGTTGCGTGGTTAACACAAGGAACCATTTTTAGCGAAACAGAAGGATTTATGTGCGCCATACAGGACCAGGTAATCCCTACCCGAACTTATCTTAAATTTATTGCTAAGCAAGACATAGCAACAGTAAAATGCAGAATGTGTGGGGAAGTGAATGAGACCATTGAACACATAGTTAGTGGTTGTAAGAAAATGGCCTCTAAAGAATACACAAACAGGCACGATAATGTCGCAAAAATAGTCCATGCAGAACTGAAAAGGAGATTCCATCTGATAGAAGACACAACACCTTATTACAAGTACAAACCAGCATCCATAGAGGAGAATGAGGACTGCAAAATTTATTGGGATCGAGAAATGTTAACAGACAGAACCATTACACACAATAGACCAGACATTACTGTAATCGACAAGAGGGAGAACAAAATAATCCTCATAGACATAGCTGTACCAACACCAGCCAATATCAACAGGAAACATGCTGAAAAAATTGAGAAGTACGAACCACTTGCACAAGATTTAAAAGAGACATGGAGAGTGGATGAAGTCAGGATAGTTCCCATCGTCATAGGAGCAACAGGAGAGATCCCAAGAAGGCTCCTAGAAAATCTTAAGCTACTGGAGCTCCCCAAAAGCATATACATCCAAATGCAAAAGGCAGTCATTCTAGCCACATGCAACATCACCCGAAAGGTTCTAAACCAAAAATAAGACAATAGCTTAACGTCCAACGTCTTGCTCCGCCCCGAGCCGACATTGGATTCTTCTAACCGTTGCAAAAACGTGAAAAAAAAAAAAAAAAAAAAAAAAAAAAAAAAAAAAAAAAAAAAAAAAAAAAAAAAAAAAAAATAATAATAATAATAATAATAATAATAATAATAATAATAATAATAATAATAATAATAATAATAATAATAATAATAATAATAATAATAATAATAATAATAATAATAATAATAATAATAATAATAATAATAATAATAATAATAATAATAATAATAATAATAATAATAATAATAATAATAATAATAATAATAATAATAATAATAATAATAATAATAATAATAATAATAATAATAATAATAATAATAATAATAATAATAATAATAATAATAATAATAATAATAATAATAATAATAATAATAATAATAATAATAATAATAATAATAATAATAATAATAATAATAATAATAATAATAATAATAATAATAATAATAATAATAATAATAATAATAATAATAATAATAATAATAATAATAATAATAATAATAATAATAATAATAATAATAATAATAATAATAATAATGCACGGCAAGTACCTAGCTTTAATAGAAGATGAATCCATAGATACAACAGCATCGCAATCATGGATAAGATCGGGAAATCTGTTCCTGGAAACGGAAGGGTTCATATGCGCCATCCAAGATCAGGTGATACCAACGAAAGTGTACCGAAAACGGATTCTGCGAGAAGACCTACATCAAACAAAATGTCGAATATGCAACCAAACGGACGAAAGTCTCGATCACATTATTGCTGGATGCTCTGTATTGGCACCAAAACAATATCTGGAGAGACATAACAACGTCGCTAAAATCTTACATCAAGCAATATCCAAACTATATCTTAACAAGGTTATAAGTGATCCATACTTCTCGTACGAACCAGTTCCAGTGCAAGAAACCGATAGCTGCTGTATTTATTGGAATAGAAAGATCATTACTGACAAACCAATTCCAAATAATATTCCTGACATTGTCTTACATCTAAAAGCGGAAAAAAAGGTATTTATTATAGATATAGCAGTCCCACTAGGGCAAAATATAAACAAAACATATGCGGAGAAAATTAACAAATACTTACCTTTAGCTGAGGAAGTTAAAAGAATGTGGAAAGCGGACCGGGTGACTGTTGTCCCGATAATTGTTGGTGCTACAGGTGAAATACCAAAAAAGCTGAAAAATAACATCGATTTACTAAATCTAAATAATAACCTGTACTTACCTATGCAGAAAGCGGTGCTGCTAAACACAAGTGCCATCGTCCGAAGGACGCTTGGGGAGTCTAACCTTGTTGCGCCAGAAGAACCTGAAAATTAAAACAAACAAAAAGAGATAAAAATAAGTGACTTTGTATTACTTACCTGAATCGATACCTATATACTCTTGCATTTATTTGCCGAGTAAATAGAAGCAAATACCACACCAGTGTGAGCTGTAAAGGAATAATAATAATAATAATAATAATAATAATAATATATATCGTTTATTACCACATTACATATTACAATATGTGTGAGGAGTACAAAAGTATAAAATAGTTTATAATATGAATTGAAATATACAGTTAAAATAAAATATAAAAATTAAACAATATCGTAGCTTAAAAAATTATACATGGAATATAAAACAGATTAAAAACAACAACGTACATTAAACAATAAGATTACATTAAAATGGATTTACGGTAACAAGTTTAGTGATAGATAATCTTAATAATTAAACACCTATTTAAAAGATAAAAACTCGCTTACTGTATAAAAACAATTCTCAAGCAGAAATTTTTTTACTTTCGTTTTAAATGATCGATGTGACAGATTTTTAATATTTTCATCTTTAAAAATAGTTAGAACTTTGTTATATAAATTTATATCTATTTTATTTTTTGATGCACTTAGTATTCTAGAGTACTGTGGAACTAGTTTATTTAAATTTCTAGTAGAATAGTCATGATTGTCCGAATGACTGACATACGAATTTAAGTTTTTATGAATTAAGATAACGGACTCTAGAATATATAAACATGAAAGAGTCAAGATTTTATAATTAAAGAAAAACTCTCTACAATGCGCATCGTATGACGCACCAGCGATAATACGTACAGCAGCCTTCTGGAGCTTAAAAATCTTTTCCACTCCGGCAGAATTACCCCAAAGAGTAATACCATAGTGGAGGCGCGAATGGACGGTAGCAAAATATACCATTTTTATAACATGAGTATCTAAGTTATAGCTCAATTGACGTAGTGCAAATATCTGACCAGCTAACTGTGAACATAAAGAATTTACATGTGGAGACCAAGTTAAACGTGAGTCAAGCATAATGCCCAAATAATTTATGGGTTCAGATCCACCAGCAAGTCTACTAGATGTAAATAATATATGTTGTGTCTTATCTTCGTTAAGTTTGAGTTTATTTGCAGAAAACCAATCTTTTGCAATATTGAACTCATCCGTTTTTAGTTGTTCATCCTTTTGTGAAGCTATCATTGTATCATCCGCAAATAGTATGCACTTAGAAGATTTTAAAGCGTCCGGCAAATCGTTAATATATAAAAGAAATAACAGAGGACCTAGTACTGATCCCTGGGGTATACCAATCGAAATGGGGAGTAGATCTGATTCCACATCATTACAACTTACAAATTGCCTTCTGTTGTTTAAGTATGAAGTAAGTAGCCCAAGCTCCTTGGATCTGAAACCGTAATTTTCAAGTTTGGATAGTAGCAGGCTCGTGTTAACACAATCGAAGGCCTTGGTCAGATCACACAACGTGGCTAACGTATTTCTGTTCCCATCAAAGCCCTCAACAATGTATTCCACGAGTCCACTTAGTGCTTTCGCTGTAGAGCAATTCTTCCTAAAACCAAACTGCGACGGTGTTAGCAAGTGTTTGTCATCACAGTAGCTTGTAATTTTGTCACTTATTAAATATTCCAAGATTTTACTAATGACGGGCACAATTGCAATGGGTCGGTAGTTACTAACATCATCTAAGTTTCCCTTCTTATATAATGGTAATATTCTGCTAATTTTCAATGAGTCCGGCCAAATTCCTGCTTCCAAACATTTGTTAAAGAATACGGTTAAAAGAGGTATTATCGAATTCATAGCTATCTTTATCATTTTACTATTAAGACCATAGTAATCAGGAGCATCTGAATTTTTGAGTCTTAAAATAGCCTCTCGAGTATCAGATTCCAATATAGGGGACATAAAAAATGAAAAAGATGTCCTTCTGGATACACTAGGAACCCCGGAAGGTGCTATAATGGAATTTGTAATAATACCGGCAATAGAACCAAAATAGCTATTGAAATTATCAGCAGATATTGAAAGTGAGGTTTTATTATTATGTTTGGTTTTACGCTCAGAATTAACCAATTTCCAGGTGGTTTTTTGCTTGTTTTCAGAGGACATAATCTGCGAACTATAGAAATTTCGTTTTTGAAGTTTAAGAGATTTTTTATATAAGTTTTGATATGTTCTATACGTAGTCCAATCATTATCAGAATTAGTCGCTTTAGCTATTTTTTTATGCGCAAAAACCCTCTGTCTCATGCACCTAAGCTCCTTGGTATACCATTTTACATAATGTGAATTTTTTACAGATTTCAACGGAAAACAAGAATTCACCCTATCAGAAAGACAACCCAAAATCACATCAGACAAATGATCAGGCTCCAAGGAATTTATATTATAATCAGACCAGTTAATAACACTAATTTGATCCGCAAACTTTCCGATATTGTGATTATTAATAATTCTCTTTACCTGAACTGTTTCCTTAGGTTTTTGAAGGGTTTTTATTGATAAAAACAAAGCAAGATGATCACCAATATCCAAGTCCAAAACACCCTCATCAATATCATTTCTATTAATATTTGTTATAATATTATCCAGACAAGAGCTAGTAGTAGACGTAACTCTAGTAGAAACATAAATTAAGTGATCCAATCCATACATTTTAAAAATGTTATTAAGCTCCAGAGAGTGGCTACTGGTAGTATTGAGATCAATATTAAAATCACCAATTAAAATAATTTTTTTATATTTATTAAATAGATAGTCTAGCAATTTTTCCAGATTTTTGATAAAAAGTAAAACATCACCATTACAAGAAGATCTATATACAGTAACCAATATACAATTTTGATTTATAAGTTCAGCAGCACAAAATTCAGCATGCACCTCTAAACAAAATTTAGCGATGTCAACTGCCTTCAGATTGCTATAAGCTTTAGAAAAAATTGCCACACCCCCATGTGCCACATAGTCTCTGCAATAATATGAAATTAAGTTATAATTTTTTAATTTAATCAATGCAAGGTTATCAGTACTCAACCAATGCTCAGAAATGCATAATATATCTGGACAGTTTTCAGTCGAAAAAATTTCTATACTATCTATTTTATTACACAAACTCTGCGCGTTAATATGAACTATCGAAAAACTTTTACGAATTAAGTCATCACTGAACTGATTATCAGTAATTGCTAACGGCGGTCCGTTAATGAGGTTGCGAGATTCATCAATAATTTTCTTGCCTTCTTGGGACGACTGCCTGTTTTGAAGCAACATAGCGTCTGCGCCGAAAAAACTGATTCAAGTAGACACCTTCAGGCCAAATTTCTGGTTGTAATAATTTAGACTCAATTTCAACCGGGACGGAGATTTTAAATGACGCATAGTTATTTGGATATCTACTATTAAGCTTGAAAATTTCAATTCTAGAATCAATCTGTTTAAAGTAGTCCTTGAGTTCACCTTCTGATGTGTTTGGATTCCAATTAGTAGAGTGATAATGCTTAAGGTTCGTTTTTACCGCAGCGTGTAAAACTTGATCTTTCCCATTCATTGTACCAACCAAGATTTGCCTGGGTTTTGGTTGTTGCGTTCCGCGATTTAACTGGTTAGTTTGCTTAGAACTGCTCTCTTTATTTATATAGATTAAATCATTACATATTGTAGCCGCATTAACCTCATGAATGGCAGCAGATACTACTTTTGAGTTAAGGTTTTTTTCTGAATCGTTATTTCCCACCTTATTTCCATTAGTTAAATTTATATTGGTTTTAATTGCACTTGGAGTAGGAACAGATTTTGTATGATGACTTTGATTCGAGCTTCTTAGCATGACTATTTCACGATTCAACAAATCAACTTGACTCTGCAATGATTCAATTGCTATTTGTTGATTTTTTATTGTTATTTCTTTTTGCGCAAGCAATTCATCCATAAATTTTATCTTAATCATATCAATCAGGGTGCTAGATGTCTGATTATCATTTTTTACGGATGGACTTGAACTTACAGGAATTTCAGAGCCATTACCATCAACACCTGTGTCTAAACAACAGTTAATAGTTTCACTGTCGATGTACTGTATATTCCTTAACGATGTTAAACAGCTTTTATGTGATATAGTACCACAATTTATACAACGTAATCCAGTTTTCGCCGGATTTCTACACCTCTTGCACCGGTTTAGTGAATTATCCTTATTTTCATTGCCCATTACGAACGTATGATAACTTCAAAGTAAATTCAAGACCGAAAACAGTCACTTTTAGTCAACAAAAATTAATTAAAAATTTACCGAGGTGGAATGAACCCGGTTTATCACACAAAAACTTGTATCTGATAGCAGTAAAACTAATCGATATTTGATTTTTACCACAGAAATTGACAAAGTTTATACAAATAATTGCATTTAGTTCTTTTATTTCAACTTACATAAGTCTGCTACTAAGTGCACATGTACACTAAACTTTAACACACACACTAATACAAACAAATTTATTTAAACTGATCAAATTCCACACTTTTAAGACAAAGTTTTAGGGAGCAACAAAGCAAGCTGTTAACTTTAGTTAACTGAAACTCCTAATCATAATAATAATAATAATAATAATAATAATAATAATAATAATAATAATAATAATAATAATAATAATAATAATAATAATAATAATAATAATAATAATAATAATAATAATAATAATAATAATAATAATAATAATAATAATAATAATAATAATAATAATAATAATAATAATAATAATAATAATAATAATAATAATAATAATAATAATAATAATAATAATAATAATAATAATAATAATAATAATAATAATATCAACAGGAAACATGCTGAAAAAATTGAGAAGTACGAACCACTTGCACAAGATTTAAAAGAGACATGGAGAGTGGATGAAGTCAGGATAGTTCCCATCGTCATAGGAGCAACAGGAGAGATCCCAAGAAGGCTCCTAGAAAATCTTAAGCTACTGGAGCTCCCCAAAAGCATATACATCCAAATGCAAAAGGCAGTCATTCTAGCCACATGCAACATCACCCGAAAGGTTCTAAACCAAAAATAAGACAATAGCTTAACGTCCAACGTCTTGCTCCGCCCCGAGCCGACATTGGATTCTTCTAACCGTTGCAAAAACGTGAAAAAAAAAAAAAAAAAAAAAAAAAAAAAAAAAAAAAAAAAAAAAAAAAAAAAAAAATAATAATAATAATAATAATAATAATAATAATAATAATAATAATAATAATAATAATAATAATAATAATAATAATAATAATAATAATAATAATAATAATAATAATAATAATAATAATAATAATAATAATAATAATAATAATAATAATAATAATAATAATAATAATAATAATAATAATAATAATAATAATAATAATAATAATAATAATAATAATAATAATAATAATAATAATAATAATAATAATAATAATAATAATAATAATAATAATAATAATAATAATAATAATAATAATAATAATAATAATAATAATAATAATAATAATAATAATAATAATAATAATAATAATAATAATAATAATAATAATAATAATAATAATAATAATAATAAAATACAATACAATACAATACATTTATTGACCTGCTTTACATACATTTGTTGTACATTTGAAGTCCTAATGATAATTTTAAATTTATAATTTTAAAGTTACAAAAGACTAATTCTATGCACCTAATTTTAAAAATTCCTGAACAGAGTAGAAACAATGGCCCTGGAGGAATTCCTTGGCAAACTTGCTAAATTGTTTATGTGTCATGACTTTTAGGCGTTCATCTCTAAAGAGACTTTCAAGCTTATTGTACAATGCCAGATCAAGCCTATTTTTCTGAGTAGTGCAAATTCTAGAAAAAGTTGTAACAAGTTCATCCGCACTTCTTGTATTGTATTTATGCAAATCCGCATGTTTCGTATATTTGTGCAAATTTCTGTATATTTGGATCAGTGATTCATATATATAAATACAAGGTAGCGGAAGAATTTTGTATTTCTTAAACAGCTCTTTACAGTGTGCACGATACTCAGCCGCATCGACAATACGTAAAGCAGCCTTTTGCATTGTAAAAGCTCTGTATGCACTGGTGGAGCAGCCCCAAAGTGTCACGCCGTAAGACAAGTGGCTGTGGATTAATGCGTAATATACCGTGGTCATGACTTTATTACATGTGATGCTAGTACGCAATTGCCTCATGATAAACAATTGTGTTGAGAGCTTTGAGCAGAGAGCGTCAATGTGGTTATACCAGTTTAGCCTAGTGTCGAGAGTAATCCCTAATAATTTAACCGGATCAGACTTTAAAGCAAATTTATCGGAGCTAAATAACATATGTTGTGTTTTCTCTTCGTTTAATATTAACTTATTAGCTGAGAACCAGGTTTTTGCCACACTGAGACACTGTTCACTCAAGTCCCCATCACTTCTTGATAATATCGTTGTATCATCGGCAAATAGTATTACTGTGCCTAGACTGTCCACTGCTTTAGGCAGATCATTTATGTACAGTAAAAATAGCAGGGGGCCTAATATAGAGCCCTGTGGTACCCCATTTTGTACAGTGGTCAGGCTGGAGTTAGCGTTGTTGTAATTTACATATTGTTTTCTACCATTTAAATAGGAATGAAACAAATTTAATATATTTTCTCTGAATCCGTAGAATTCCATCTTTCTCACTAAAATGTCAGGGTTGACGCAGTCGAAGGCCTTGGTTAAGTCACAAAAAATAGCATCAGTCTCGTATCTCTGATTAAGGGCCTGGACTACATTTTCCATGACACTTAAGAGTGCAGATATAGTGCTTTTGCCTTTCCGGAATCCGTACTGAGCAGTTGAAATTATAGATTTGGATTCTAGGTACGACACGAGTTTGGCTTTCAGGATTTTTTCGAAAACCTTGGAGATAACTGGCACTATTGCAATAGGTCTATAATTGTTTAGAAGATCTTCATTGCCTTTCTTATGTATCGGTACGATTTTTGAAATTTTTAGTGGTAGAGGCCAGTTACCTTCATCCACACACTTATTTAATAGATGTGTTAGTGGATTTACCAGAGAATCAAGAGAAGCTTTAATCATTTTTGCATTTAGGTTATAGTAGTCTAAGCCAGGTTTATTTTGTAATGATAGAGCAGCTTCGCGTACGTCCGATTCTAGGATTGGGGACATAAAGAATGAGGAAGGAGGTTTAGGAAGTGCATTTAAGTAGGAATATGGATCTATATTTGGATTTACTATGTTTTCTGAAATGGTTGTTGATATATTAGCAAAGAATTCATTGAATTGATCTGAGTGTAGAGGAGAAGACTTACAAGATGTACGTTTACGTTGAGTCTCCTTATTTACAATGTTCCATATTTCCTTACTCTTGTTAGTCGCATTGTTTATTGCTTGTGAAATAGCGTTCCTTTTTTCCTCTTTGATTGCTTTTTTATAATAATAATAATAATAATAATAATAATAATAATAATAATAATAATAATAATAATAATAATAATAATAATAATAATAATAATAATAATAATAATAATAATAATAATAATAATAATAATAATAATAATAATAATAATAATAATAATAATAATAATAATAATAATAATAATAATAATAATAATAATAATAATAATAATAATAATAATAATAATAATAATAATAATAATAATAATAATAATAATAATAATAATAATAATAATAATAATAATAATAATAATAATAATAATAATAATAATAATAATAATAATAATAATAATAATAATAATAATAATAATAATAATAATAATAATAATAATAATAATAATAATAATAATAATAATAATAATAATAATAATAATAATAATAATAATAATAATAATAATAATAATAATAATAATAATAATAATAATAATAATAATAATAATAATAATAATAATAATAATAATAATAATAATAATAATAATAATAATAATAATAATAATAATAATAATAATAATAATAATAATAATAATAATAATAATAATAATAATAATAATAATAATAATAATAATAATAATAATAATAATAATAATAATAATAATAATAATAATAATAATAATAATAATAATAATAATAATAATAATAATAATAATAATAATAATAATAATAATAATAATAATAATAATAATAATAATAATAATAATAATAATAATAATAATAATAATAATAATAATAATAATAATAATAATAATAATAATAATAATAATAATAATAATAATAATAATAATAATAATAATAATAATAATAATAATAATAATAATAATAGATAGATAGATAGATAGATAGATAGATAGATAGATAGATAGATATTTATTGTCAGTTATTATACAAAAAGAGTACATTTTGACATAACATAGGTAAGTATTAAAATAATCTTGGAACAATTAAAAGTGGTCGGTGCCATAAAACAATATAAGATACCAAGACTAGAGTAAAAGTCTAAAACATATAAATAAAATAACAAAAATGAAAGTAAAAGAGTAACATATTTAAACAAAAAAACACATAATAAAGAAATGATTACACATTACAAAAATTACAAAATTCAGATATACTGTAAAAGCATTCTTTTAGGAGAAAATCTTTAGAAAACTTTTTAAACCTTGAAATTGCCATATTAGTTAAATTAAACTGAAGATTAAAACGTAAAAATATGTTGTACAAATTTAAGTCGAGCTTATTATTTTTGGTAATACTAAGACGCGAATACAAGGGTACAAGATTCTCAGCATTACGCGTGTTGTGTAAGTGAATGTCTAAATGAGCAACATAATTATTGCGTGTTTTGTGAATTTCTAACAGAGTTTCCAGTATAAACACACACGGTAAAGGGAGAATTCTGTATTTTTTGAAGAGTGACCGACAGGATACGTCAGGTTTAGCTCCTTCCAATGCACGGATAGCAGCTTTTTGCAAATTAAAGATTTTATAGGCCTTCGAGGCTGTACCCCAAAGCAAGATGCCATATTGAAGATGACTATGAACTATTGCAAAGTAGACAGATTTCAAAATGCATGAATCAAGTAAAGGTTTTAATTGTTTTAATGCGAATATTTGTGAAGAGATTTTAGCACAAACACTGTCTATTTGAGGAGACCAACTCAAAGAAGTATCCAAAGATAGACCGAGTAATTTTACAGTTTTAAAAATAGAAGACTTATTCGAGCTAAATACGATGGTTTGTGTCTTAGATTCGTTTAATTTTAACTCATTGGTTGAGAACCATTTTTTAGCTGCTGCTATATCATTAGCGGTAGAATTTTTATATTTTTTACTTAAAATTGTAGAATCATCAGCAAAAATAACAGGGACATCCTCATTGATGACACTGGGTAAATCGTTGATGTATAACAAAAATAAAACCGGTCCAAGAACGGATCCTTGCGGAACTCCTCTCGTAACCGGTACTAATTGAGATTCTATGCCATTGTAGGTGACATACTGAAATCTATTTGACAGGTATGAGCCAAGTAAATATAACACTTTACCCCTAAACCCGTAATGTTCAAGCTTCACTATCAGCAGATCTATGTTTACACAGTCGAAGGCCTTTGTAAGATCGCAGAGGGTTGCAGTAACTTCCACACCTTCATCGAGACTCTCGACCACCGTATTTAATACTTTTAACAGTGCTGTAGTGGTAGACTTATGCTTTTGGAAACCAAACTGTTGAGTTGAAATAATGTTTTCTTTTTCTAGGTAAGCAAGTATTTTTTCTTTTAAAATTATTTCAAAGATTTTCCCAATGATTGGGACAATGGCAATGGGTCTAAAATTATTACAATCATTTAAATCGCCTTTTTTGTGAATTGGTATAATCTTACTTATTTTTAGATTATTTGGCCAGCAACCTTCATCTATGCATTTGTTGTATAAAATATTTAGGGGTTCGAGAAGAGAATATAGTGCTGATTTTACCATTGGAGCGCTCATGTTGTAATAGTCCAAGCACGTTGAATTTTTTAGAAGTAATATAGCTTCTTTAATATCAGACTCCAAGATAGGCCCCATAAAGAATGAATTCACTTGCCTTCGACTGTTACACATGGAAACACCAGTGGTATCTGCAACATCTATCGACTTAATTATATTTTCCGCTACGGAGGAGAAAAAGGAATTGAAATGGTCGGAGCTTATATTAGATTTTTCACTAGAAGGAGGTCTTCGGTTGATTTCCATATTTACGATGTTCCATACTGTTTTGTTTTTGTTATTAGCTCCAGTTATACGGGTATAATAGGCATTTCGCTTTTCAGCTCTAATGGCAGCTTTATAATATTTGCTAGCATTTTTGAAGTTTACCCAATCGTCAAACGACTTTGTTTTTTTAAATTTATCTTTCAATTTGAAAACCTGTTTACGTTGGTCTCTTAGTGTCTTGCCAAACCAATAATAATAATAATAATAATAATAATAATAATAATAATAATAATAATAATAATAATAATAATAATAATAATAATAATAATAATAATAATAATAATAATAATAATAATAATAATAATAATAATAATAATAATAATAATAATAATAATAATAATAATAATAATAATAATAATAATAATAATAATAATAATAATAATAATAATAATAATAATAATAATAATAATAATAATAATAATAATAATAATAATAATAATAATAATAATAATAATAATAATAATAATAATAATAATAATAATAATAATAATAATAATAATAATAATAATAATAATAATAATAATAATAATAATAATAATAATAATAATAATAATAATAATAATAATAATAATAATAATAATAATAATAATAATAATAATAATAATAATAATAATAATAATAATAATAATAATAATAATAATAATAATAATAATAATAATAATAATAATAATAATAATAATAATAATAATAATAATAATAATAATAATAATAATAATAATAATAATAATAATAATAATAATAATAATAATAATAATAATAATAATAATAATAATAATAATAATAATAATAATAATAATAATAATAATAATAATAATAATAATAATAATAATAATAATAATAATAATAATAATAATAATAATAATAATAATAATAATAATAATAATAATAATAATAATAATAATAATAATAAATTAATGAAATTAGGAACTCCGTGGGTAGAGAGTTGGGCATTGTACCGGAAATACCGACAATTGTTGAGAACACTGAACCCGCTGGCCTTACCTTAAATCCAGAAGAAAACCCAGAAACAGCCGAACTGGAAGCGGAATTAGATCGCAATTTGCTCCAATATAACGGAATACGTCCTTCAAAAAAACCACAGTTACCAAAGTTAAAATTTAAGCCTGACACTTTAAAAACACTTAAAAAACTAAACGACATCATTACCAAAAAAGTGTCAGATGAGACTAACTTTGAAGAGATTCACTCCGTAATCTATGCAGCCGCGATGACATGTCTAAATAAAAATAATCAGAAAATAAGGGAAAACACACAAAAACCCAAAAAACCTCAACAACCTAACTGGGAAAGGAGGCTCAATCTTAAAATTAATCACCTGAGAGAGTCTATTGGGGTTCTTACACAATATAAAACAACCAACCCTAGTAAACGTGTAGCAGCCAAAGCGAGAGCAATCGTATCAAAATATAAATCCGAAGAAAATCCCACTGAGACTGAAATTCTGGACCTTCTAAAGCAAACTCTGGCTGCTAAAGCTAAAAGATTAAAAAGGTACCGGAGAAGCTACAACCGAAAACAACAAAACCGCCAATTTGCAACAAACCAAAAGTCTTTCTACAGACAACTAAACACGACACCCCACCAAGAACACACGCAGCAAAACTGGCCAACGCCGGAGGAGATTAAGACCTTCTGGAAAGGAATATGGAGTAATCCAGTAAATCATAACAGAACGGGATGGTACTTTGATGAACAAAGAAGGATGGCTAATTTAAAAACTATGCTTGATTGGAGCATTGAGCGAAAAGATGTGGAAAAAGCACTAGCAAAAGCCTCAAACTGGAAAACACCTGGACCAGATATGATACATAATTACTGGCTAAAGAAATTCAACTCCACGCATTCACACCTAGCCCGATGCTTCAACCAATTCCTACAACAACCGGAACTAATCCCCGATTTTATGTTGGAAGGCGTGACGTACCTACTTCCCAAATCAGCCAACACTGAAGACCCGTCTAAATACCGACCGATCACATGTCTTCCCACGCTCTACAAAACGCTTACATCGGTAATTGCAGATAAGATCTACGCACACCTACAAGAAAACGAACTACTTGATGAGGAACAAAAAGGATGTCGTAAAGGATCAAGAGGATGCAAAGAACAACTGTTAATAGATCAAATAATAACTGAACATGCAAAAAGAGAAAAAAATCCTCTACACGTTGCATATATTGACTATCAGAAGGCGTTCGATAGCATCCCACACTCGTGGCTTGTAGAAGTGTTGATGATTTATAAGATCGAAGACCACATCATTAAATTTCTAACCCATGCAATGACCAAATGGAGTACCATGCTACAACTGAACAGCGCTGAGAAACAAATCAGTGCAGGCAGAATTAAAATTGAACGTGGTATTTTCCAAGGAGACGCTCTAAGCCCCTTGTGGTTTTGCCTGGCCTTGAGACCTTTAACCTCCCTCCTAAACAGTCTTAAAATCGGATACCAACTTGATGCCAAAGGTACAAAACTAAATCATCTATGGTACATGGATGATTTGAAGGTGTTTGCAGAAAACAAAGAAGATCTGCACAAGATACTAAACAAAATTGGAAGATTCAGTACGGACATTCAAATGAGGTTTGGGCTCGAAAAGTGTAAGATTAATAGCATGGAGGCAGGAAAATGGAAGAATAATCCAGGGTACTTGGTGAATGAATGGCAAGGAACAATAACAGGAATGGAACGAGATGAGACGTATAAGTATTTGGGATACTTGCAGTCAACAGGAATAGATCAAAAATCAGCCAAAGAAAAAACCACAAAAACCTATCTAACTAGACTAAAACTGAAAACTGAGCTGTCATCCAACAATACATCTAAAGCTATAACTGCGTATGCTGCTTCTGTGATGTTATACACATTTGGTATTCTTAAATGGACAAATACGGAACTACTAGATCTAGATAGACAAACACGAAAAGAATTCCGCAGACATCGAGGTCATCACCCACAAAGTTCTGTCGAAAGGTTTCATCTACCAAGAAATCAGGGTGGAAGAGGAATACCAAGTATGACTCCAGTGCATGCGGAACAAGTAGATAGTTTACGCAGATATTTCATAGATAAATCGAAGGCCAACAGATTATTCCTAGCGCTGAAGAAGGCAGACAAGAACGCGACTGTACTGCATCTCTCTGAATTAAATTATGAACCTCTCTCAAAGGTCAAGAACTACGCACAACTAAGAGAACAATGGCGGCGAAAGCCAATGCACGGCAAGTACCTAGCTTTAATAGAAGATGAATCCATAGATACAACAGCATCGCAATCATGGATAAGATCGGGAAATCTGTTCCTGGAAACGGAAGGGTTCATATGCGCCATCCAAGATCAGGTGATACCAACGAAAGTGTACCGAAAACGGATTCTGCGAGAAGACCTACATCAAACAAAATGTCGAATATGCAACCAAACGGACGAAAGTCTCGATCACATTATTGCTGGATGCTCTGTATTGGCACCAAAACAATATCTGGAGAGACATAACAACGTCGCTAAAATCTTACATCAAGCAATATCCAAACTATATCTTAACAAGGTTATAAGTGATCCATACTTCTCGTACGAACCAGTTCCAGTGCAAGAAACCGATAGCTGCTGTATTTATTGGAATAGAAAGATCATTACTGACAAACCAATTCCAAATAATATTCCTGACATTGTCTTACATCTAAAAGCGGAAAAAAAGGTATTTATTATAGATATAGCAGTCCCACTAGGGCAAAATATAAACAAAACATATGCGGAGAAAATTAACAAATACTTACCTTTAGCTGAGGAAGTTAAAAGAATGTGGAAAGCGGACCGGGTGACTGTTGTCCCGATAATTGTTGGTGCTACAGGTGAAATACCAAAAAAGCTGAAAAATAACATCGATTTACTAAATCTAAATAATAACCTGTACTTACCTATGCAGAAAGCGGTGCTGCTAAACACAAGTGCCATCGTCCGAAGGACGCTTGGGGAGTCTAACCTTGTTGCGCCAGAAGAACCTGAAAATTAAAACAAACAAAAAGAGATAAAAATAAGTGACTTTGTATTACTTACCTGAATCGATACCTATCTACTCTTGCATTTATTTGCCAAGTAAATAGAAGCAAATACCACACCAGTGTGAGCTGTAAAGGAATAATAATAATAATGTTTATTCAAAAAATATAACATAATTACACAATACTTAAAAAAACATTGAATAAACAGAGAATCACAGAAGTAACACTAGGTTACTTGTTTTTGTGAGTACATAGGTCTTTGTCTTTAATATTTTCAATTTAATTAACAGCAGATACAATAACTCCATCACCCACCGCCATAGGTAATCATTCCGATATTGAATGTCATGACACAACGCAAACGTTTACATACCTAATAAAATATTCTTGCGACAATTCTATTCCGAATTTCAATAGTAGAAAACAACATTATTGTATTAGCGATTCTGTCTGCATTATAAAATACTTATAAAATACTTTCTTAATAGTTCTATAAATGTTCGTTAAATACTCTTAAAACGCAAACTAAGAGCACTGCTATACAATAGTTGTATAGCAGTTCCCAAAAATGCATTGTATAAGTAATCTTGAAGACATACTTATAGGACAGTTATATAATCATCATATTGATTGTCCTATAACGGTTGTATAGTTTGCTAAAGAATGTCCTAAAAGAACTGAACTGTTGTATAAACTGGGGCCCTTTTTGGTTGTTAATACATTGTATAGTGGTTTATAGCCACATTATAAGATGTTCACGTTTCTATAAGGTATGCTGTATAACAGTTCTTACAGACTTTATAAAATTAGTTTTGCTAGTTGGGATAACACTTATTATTTTAACCTGAATTAGTGAATTTAACAAACAAAACCAATATAATACAAATATTCTTCAAGACTTTTATAATCTGTAAAATATTACAATTAAAAAACTATTAAAACAAAATAATATTCAGGCTCAACCGATTTATATTGTGAATTATTTTTTCATTTTCCAGAGAAACCATGACCTTCAATATAAAATAAAAAAACTTTGTTTAACATAAAATATTAATATACTAATTAAATCTCTTCGATAATGACATTGGAAAAAATATAACTGATCTATTATATTGTCAAAAAATTAGAATTATAAATTGTGAATCACTTACTTCTCTTCAGCTATCAATAAAATAATTTCTTATTCACTGTGATATTTTGTACACGTAAATTTCACTAGGTATAATAAATACACTGCACTAGAAGATTGACAATAATAATAAGTTGTTACATGCATAAACTACCCTTTCGTTATGACGAATCCAAATGATACACAATCAGAGATAATATATAATAAATAATAATTTATTATATTGTTATTTGCACACAACAGCTTCGATTTCTTTTGACTTGTAGAGAGGATGCTGTTCGCGGGCTTGTGTTTTTTTAAGGTTAACTCTTTGTTCTTTGTCTTAAAGTGGCACGCTTTTTAATTTTTAGTACACTGCGAAAGAAGACTAAATACCAGAAGTCTACACGGTTTAGGCTTTTCCATAATATTTCTGGTCTTAATAATCAACCCAGATCATAGTTCTATTTTTTGCCACTGGCGAGTAACCATAAGAACTTATAGAGCCTTATAAGAACCAATGTTTATGACATTTATGACATTTAAATTTCGCGAAATTAAATTCAATATATAATATTAATTTATTTATTTAAAATTAGTGGTCATAAAAGCTGTCAATAGTAGCAAAACTTCCAGCGTAAGGATTTAAACGAGTATCTTAGGAACACGAGCGCACTCTACCGGCAATAGTTCTGTCCCCTAAATTGAGAGAATTGAGACCATTTTTTTAACATTACGTTTAAACTCCTGGTATCTATACTTCGTGACACTACGTAAAAACGTGGCACGTGGCCAGTACTAGTATAGGATCCCGATAGAGAACGACCTTCACCGAGCTGGTTAATGGACCAAACATATTTTTTATGTAATTTAATATATCAAAAAATATATTGCCTATGGGTTGCCTATCGAATTTCAGTCCAGGATATTTTTAATTAATTTAAAACTGAGAGGTCACTACCAACCGTCCCATGCGATAGAAAAGGACACAACATAACAGCGTTTGTATCCCGGCCTTTTAAAAAGAGAGATTGCGCATGCTTTTTGCTCTTGAAGACAAGAAGAAAAGCGATAGACGCGTACATTCGGAGCATTATTTTGGAGTAGTTTCATATTAAAATGAAGGATTAGTTTTTAATTTTTTTTCAATCAATTAAATATATATGTGTATATATTTTGTTACATTAAAGTATATATAAATCTTTAGTTAATAAGAAGGTTATAGCAATACATATATAATTCTACTCTTGCAAATTTTATTTCTTTTTTTTCCTATTTAAAAATATTAACTGAAAAAAATTAAAACAATTAGCTCTATATAATTAATGTATCTATAGATATATACTGACAAATTAAAATCAATTAAATTTATTGAAAACAATTTAAATCTCAGCTGTTATGTTGTGTCCTCTTCTATCGCATGGGACGGTTGGTAGGGACCTCTCAGTCGCACAAAATTTTTTTAAAAATTAATTCAAAATATCCTGGACTAAAATTCCATAAAATATATACACATATGTATTATAAACGGTGAAAATTGTATTAAAAATACAACAGTTTATAAAAATTCTTAGTTTATTGTGATAGAAGAATTTTATTATTACTATTATTATTATTATTATTATTACCACCGCATGTGGTTTTATGCGTTTACGATTTTACAATGTATTGTTTATATAACAAATATATGTGTTTAATTTTTTATAAATAAAAATAAATAAATATCAGAATCGTTAAGATAATTTTTTTCTGATTTTAACCATATATAATACTTATGCAAAATTTTGATATGACACCAAAATATTCTAACTTACACTGAGAAACAAACAAGAGATAAACTCATAATGAGGTTTTTAAAATAATATGTTGATTTGTTTTTGCATGTTGGTGATGGATATATTTATGACTGTTAATAGTATCAATATTTATTGACAAGTCCTGTTAGATACAGGCGCTAAAGGTATTTTATGGTATATTGGTTGTTGTTTGTTTCTCAGTGTAATTTAGAATGTTCTGCGGTGTCATATCTGTAAACTTGCGTAAATTTTGCGTAAATATTATATATGGTTGAAATCAGAAAAAAAATTATCTTGACGTTTCTGATATTGATTTATTTATTTATTTATTTATTTATTTATTTATTTATTTATTTATTTATTTATTTATTTTTATTTATAAAAAATTAAACACATATATTTGTTAAATATAAACAATCGTGAATGCATACAATCACATGCGGTGAGGGTAGGAGAAAAGGTCTCTTTTATTGGTCTTATTAGCATCCCACTGGGCTCAGGTAGGGGGTGATGCGAAAGACTCTTTAACCAAAAAAGAAAATATTTTCTTATATTGTCGTATATTTTTTTTATATTTATCAACCATTTTTTACAACTTCTTTTGTAAGATAATACTTATACACTAATGTGTTCCAATAAAAATTGACTGATAAAAAAAGTGGTTCATTATTTTTTAACAAGCTTAAAAATTATAAAATACTTCAATAGCATCATTAAAAAAATTCTTTTTTTTTACAAGCCAGGTGATGCCATAGTTTGAGAGAGAAACAAATAGTCTTATAACGACTAGACTACAAATATGTATCAAAATTTTACAGAATTTTAGACTCGAAATTACAAATAGGAATTGTAAAAAAAGGAAGTGCTCATAATTTAAATAATTTTTTTTTAATAATGCGAACAAAATTTGAAAAAAAAATTAGGATTTGTAAATTTCCTATTATTTTTTGGACCTTTAATTGCAAATTTAGGTTCGTAATTTTACTGAAAATTGTGATTAAATTAAATTCGGAATAAGTATAGAAATTTTACAAAATTTTAGATTCGAAATTACAAATAAGAATTGTTAAAATAGATAGCGCTACTGACTTCAACGAATTTTTGTCAAAATGCAAACAGATTTGGACAAAATAAATAAGGTTTTGTAAATTTCCAAACATTTCTTGTATTTGTAATTGCAAATTTTGATTAGTAATTTTACTGATAATTGTGGTAAAATTAGATTCCGACTATGTTTAAAAATTTCACAAAACTTTAGATTTAATTCTACAACTGTAAAATTAACACAAGTATCTGACGAATACAAAAAAATGGTAAAATTGCAACCTGCTTAGTACTTTAACTATTACAAATTGTAATATTACTACCAAAGCGTCTTAAAATTCCAATAAAATACAAGGGTGTGTAATTTTAATATGCAATTGCTTAGTAAAACAGTAGTAAATTTACAAAAATTTTTAACAGTGCAGACATCCATACATCCATCATTTTAATTTGTTGACCATTGGCTGCTTCCAAGTATAAATTTCCTTGTTTCCTTGCAACCAGTGATTCACCTTTCTTAGCTACATTTAAATTATAATTTACATCTTTTTGATCTACAAAGAAATTCCAACAGCAGGGCTAACTAAATGGGTAGTTGCTCCACTATCAATGATAAATTTAATTTTCTCAGTTTCAAAATTATTCACTAATAGACTATTTTCTTCATAAGTTACAAAAGAAATTTCAGGTCTTGTTCTGATATAAATGCTCTATTCTCATTAATATTCTTTTTATTATTTGAACATTCAAACCTTTTGTATCCTACAATTCCACAATTATGACATTTATATGGAAATTCCATAGTATTTTTGTACTTGTTGTAATTAGATTTTTTATTCAAATATTTCTTATAACCAGTAATTGCAACATCTGTATGTAAATCATTTCTTACCTTATTTTTACTTTCCTTATTTTAACTTTGTCTTGCTTCTTTCATTAATAGTTTATTTTTAACAAATTCGAAAGTAACTTTGGATTTATCCTGACAAAACATTATGTCTATTGAAGTTGTTACGGCTTGATAAGATTCCGGCATAGCTGACAATAATTGAGATACAATTTCACTATCCTGTAATATTCCACCTGCATATTTTAATTCACAAATTGTTTGTTCAGACTCTGTTAAAAACTGATTCAACGATGAATCTTCAGTGAATTTAAAAGCTCTAAGCTTTCTTTGTAATTGTACTTGCGTTGAAATCCCTTTCTTTATAAATGTTGCTTCCAAAGTTTCCAACATTTCTCTTGCTGTTTCTTTAGTTTTCACCATTTCCAATATATTATCAGATAAACATTGTACAATATTATTTCGGGCTTTAACATCAGATTTATTAAAAACAATTCGAGCGCCTGCTTCTGTAGGAGGAACTTCCGTAATAATATTTATTACTCCTGCCTGTTCTAATAACAGCTTTACTCGAAATTCCACGTTTTTCCTTTATAATACTTTTCCACACTCTGGGCCCATAACCTCAGACAGAGTACTAAATAAAATAAGTATTTGAAAGGAATGCTTTAATTAGATAAACGAATAAAAACAGCAGCTTCTCACAACAACTGTACAAAATAATATTAAACACACTTCTTCACTGATCAAATTGCATCAGACTTCTTCGTTCTACGTAATGACATACAATATACAAATATAATTTTTAGCTATAACAAGTACATACATTTTTGTAGATTATAAAACTATTTATTCCGTAGCTATTTGAAAACAATGATATTGTTAAGACTTTGAAAGACTTTTAATTGATTTGGCAACCCTGCCTCGTTCGTTAGAGAAATAGTTTTTTAAGCTTACCCCTTGCGCTGCCAATCGGCGCAACAAACCCGCATTATTTGCTTGTTGTTATTGTACGAAATTAAAAGTATTGAGTGAACTTGAGTTTTTCTTAATGTGCGATGATAAGAATAGACAGATATATTATTACAAAAAGTTATTTTGTATATCTTTAAAAATTAAATATGATATTAATGAGAACTATTCAAACCTAACGATGAAGAGTATTGGATTTCTAAAACTTCGTTGTCATAAACTTGCTCTTCGTCGGATACTTTGTTTTCATGGTAGTTAACAATAGGGACGCTGCTGTCTGTATCACTTTGATAAATATGTTTTGTTTTCACGAAAACATTTATGATTGTACGCTTCATTTAAAGATTTAATGAAGCAATTACAATGTTGACAAACGTATATTTCTGTAAAATAAATTTGTTTACACAATATTTGTTTTGATTGTTAAAAAGCAATTTTATTTTCACTTAGGGCCAGTTCCACCGGTTACAGATAAAGCTTCGGATAGTGATCTGACAGCTAACAGAGGCTTCTGATAATTTTCTGTTTCACCATTAAAGTCTCTGATAATTTAACTGGTAGATAGAGATAATGCCACTTAACAGTAGACGAAACGGCAATGTCGCTTTTTTGCGTTTCATTGTTCACACGTAGGTATACTATCATCATCTAAAAACTATTTTGTAAACTAATTTATTAAAATAGTTCTTGTCTCAAACTATTTGTGTCAACTTTTTAACTTTCCGCTAAAAGAATTAAAAAATTCTTTAAAATCTGGAAGTTATTGCTTTTATCCCGTTTTTCGAAAATCGAGTTTTCATCAGATCTCAACGTTTTGAGGTCTTTGGAACCTCTCCTGACTATTTTTACGAGGGTGTCTGTATGTATATATGTATGTATGTGTGTGTGTGGATGTATGTAAACCTCTTATAACTTTTAACGGCTTGACCGATCGGCATGAACTAAAGAGCGTTCCAAAGAGTTCCATCTAACTTAGATTCCCTGTAACTTTGAGCCGATTCGGACCGTTAGATTTCGATAAATTGCAAAAATTTTTTTTTTAAATGATGTTTTTGGGCATATCTTTTTGGCTATTACATTGATCAATTTCATAACCTAATCAGTCTTTAACATAAAAATTAAATAACGCGTTAAAAAGTTATGGCTTTTTAAACATTTCAAAAAAAGTAAAAAACATCAAAATACGTAACGTTACTCTAGCTTTGCGGTTAAAATTAGCGGAAAGTTGCAAGGAAGGCCTTTAAGGTCAACCTTTTTTCGATTTTTTTTTATATTTTTAAGTATGATTTTATCACTAAAACCAAAATAATTGAATTTTTATAGTTTACTACGTACCTAATTGTATTAAAATGTTTTCAAAAAAAAACGCAAGTGTTAAGTGTTTCGCGCGACGCGGACGAGCTTTGTTGATATTATTTTCTGTTGTGAAATAAGTTATTGTTTGTTTAAAGTTCTAGAGTTATTTACTTTTAAAATTTGTGTTATAACTACTGCGGTGAATATATAAAATGGAAAAACAGAAGCGTAAAAGAGGTTCAAACTTTTCAAAAGAAGAAACAAACCTCATGGTATCACTTGTAGAGGCAAAAACACAGATAATCGAAAATACAAAAAGTAACGCTACTACATGGCAAGAAAAGGAAAAAGCCTACAAAGATATTGAAAAGTCATTTAATAGTTCAGCTGGTCCGGTATTTCGGGATCACAAACACCTCAAACTTAAATATGAGGCCCTAAAGAGAGACACCAGGAAAAAGTGCGCCAAGGTACGAGCTGAGGATTACAAAACTGGTGGAGGAATGAGCACAGCTCCACCGCTTACTACTGCAGAAGAAAAAGTAAATGATTCATCTTTCTGTAGAGGGCAACGAAAGTCAGTTCGACTCGGATTTGGTTTTACGTAGTAAGTGCTACATAGATAATTATAACATTAACTTTTTACCTTAGAATATTATTGTTAAAACACTAACAACCAATTTAATATTCAGGTACTTCGAGTTCAAGCTCTGTAGTATGTATGCCTACTGATAACCAAAGTGATCAACCACCTACGATGGATCTGATGTTAACAGATGGCATGAGATAACTATAGTACAGAATGCGCCAAAACAAACGACACTGAAAAACTAAAGCTTTATTAAACATAAAAAACTAAATAACAACATTTCAAATAATGCGAATTTTAAGTTTTGCTTCTATACAAAATGTGTTTAAAGTGCTCGCCATTGCGTTCCAAGCAATAGATACTCCTAACGCTCATAAAAATAGACTGCTGCATTCTTCTGAAAAAGGTCAAAATTTCATCAATAGTTGCCGGTGGGTTTTTGTGTAAAAATGGCTTGTTTCAGCATACCCCATACGTAAGCATCAGGAACCGTTAGATCAGGTGAATGAGAAGGATAAGAAAAATTCGTGTTACGGGAAATTACGCGGTATTCAAAATTTTCTCGAATCAGATCTAAGGATGCTGTCGTGGTATGACAAGTAGCCCCATCCTGTTGGAACCATTGGATATCCAACTGTATGTTTCTGGCACGAAAGAATTGTCTGAGATCAATAAAAAATGGTGTCAAAATTTGTTCTCTATATCGCACTTGATTTAGTGTAACGGGTCTTTTACGCTCGTCTTCCACGAAGTAAGGGCCCAATAATCCATTACCTGACATTGCGCACCAAATCGTTAAACGGTCACTATAAAGAAGTTTCTCTACGATGATGTCTGGTCGTTCAAAACCAAGAAGACGATTTGTCTGTCGATTGATAAATCCATTCAGATGGATGTGATATTCGTCTGTAAACCACACATTAGAAAAAAATAGGGGTTTTTCATAAACCATTGCCAAGAATGAAGCACAATAAACAACTCTTGATTTCTTGTCTTGTCTTGTGAAGTGTTGCCTAATCTGTATTTTATAGGGAAAACCACCAATCTTTTTAAACATTCTTCGGGTAGACGTTTCGCTCAAATTCATTTTTAGAGATGTTCTGCGGAGACTTCTTTTTGGTGATTCTAACACCTGTTGAAGAGCCTTCATTCATTCGCATTTGTTGTTACGGTAACTGGACGACCAGTACAGCTTTTGCGTTGAGTTAGAACGCTTCCTGTTCGTCGAAATTTTGCAACGACTCTTAACAAGTCCTTATTACAAACTCAAACAAACAAACTCAAATTTTTTTATTAGTATACAATACATCTTGTTTACAATTCAAATTTAAATCACTACCTAAAATTTATTTATGTAAAGTACTAATAATAGTTACCAACACAATGGATTTTAAAAATCTGTGTGTGTTGGTTATCTACCTATTCTAGTTAAATTCTTATATTTAAAGTTATATCATATCTTATAAATAATATTTGTACTTTTTTTTGTATTTAACATGTAAATATTATTATCAATTATTATTGAAGAAACAAAACATCTTACAAGAAAACAGTCTAAAAATGTAAGCAAAAGTTACTTTCCAACATCCACTGACCTATTTTGTGTTTAACAACCTTAAATGATTTATTCCTAATGAAATCAGGTAATACATTGTAAACTGTAGGACCAGTATAACTTATATACCTCTGAGTTGCAGAATTTCTGGATAATGTCAATGTTAGATTTTGGTTTTCAGCAATATTTTGATTATGCGTTATTTTTTGTCTGTAATACTGAGTACTAAGCATAAAGCGTATTACAGCCTTTATGTATAACTGTTCTAATGTCAACAGTTGACTCTCCTGAAAGAGTAGATCCGTGGAAAATCTTTTATTCTTAAACATCATGATTTTTATTATGTATTTTTGAGCTATAGAGAGGTTAGAAGTTGTTAGTTTACTTGCACTGCCCCATATTATTATTCCATAATTTATAACTGATTCAACCAATGAACAATATACTATTTTTAACATTTTAAGGGTCAAAACATTTCCAAGTTCATAAAATTTATAAATAAGTTATCTAATTTTTTTTGTAACATAATTGACATGTGTTTTCCAGTTGAGATTTTCATATAAAAAGATACCTAAATATTTTAAAGACGTAACTCTCTCAATTTTGTCAGAACAGGCACACTGAATTATATCTAAACAACTAGGGCTGTGAATACTAAGAGTCTGCACACTAGGAAGAGTTCTTGCAGTTAACCCAAATGTGATGAACTTTGTCTTTTCGATGTTAAGTGACAATAGGCTGTGATCTAACCAACATTTGACTTTTGCAATAGCCGCTTCTGCATTCCTTACAACAGCCTCCCAGGATTCACCCTGAACTATTAATGCAGTATCGTCAGCAAAACAAAATATTGTACCTTCATTGTTGCTAAAAATAGACAAAATGTCATTAATGTAGATACTGAATAAGAGTGGACCCAGCACTGTTCCCTGTGGAACACCACAAACCACCACTAGAGACTCACTTACAGTATCTCCAATCTTAACGCGTTGTGTTCTATATTTTAAGTAGCTTTCTATTAATTTATATGCGATACCTCTAATACCTATGTTATAGAGTCTCTGCAGTAGTATGTGATGTGCCACAGTGTCTAATGCTTTCTTTAAATCCAGGAAAATTTCCAAAACTCTTTTTCTATCATCTAAGCCCCTAAGGATCAACTCTGTGATTGCACTTAATGCACTCTCTTTTTAAATGCATACTGATTCCTTTAATAGTATTATACGTTACAAGGTCCGTAGGTGACTTATTACAGTACGAGTTAGTTAGAAATAAAAACGAGTACTGTAATAACACCTAACGACCATGTATCGTATTATATTTTATTTCATCCTGTTTTTATAAATTAATAAATTCATAAAAATTTTAAAAATAGTTCGTAAATTGACTAGTTACGTCAAATTACCTTAACTGTCAGTTATTGTCAAATTTTTATTTTATAGTTATTATAGTGTTTTTAAATGTCAAAAATTAAGAGTAATTGTCTTCCCTAAAACAATTAGAGCGAAGTTGCTAGGCAACACATCACATTACAGTACATGATACCGTAATGTTTTACTTACCGGCGCCAAATTGATTATAGGGAAGTTTATTTACTGGACATGATGAAATAAAGTAAGTTTTATTATCAAAAACAGGCTGTAGCTTGACTTTTATGCATTTTTCAATTAATTTACTGATCGTTCTTATTAAAACAATTGGTCTATAATTGGAAAGTACTTCCCTATTACCACTTTTAAAGACTGGGACTATAATTGCTTTATTTAAAACTTTTGGAAAAACTCCCGTACCAAGAATACAATTAATAACATGCAGCAAAGGTGAAATCAAGTGATTGTAATCCTTTTTTAAGACTTCTGAAGTAATTCGATCCTCACCGCTCGTTACGTTATTTCTTAGCGAATTGATTATGCCGATTAGTTCATTTGCGGTTACTGGTATAAAATAGCAAGACTCTACATTTGACTTGGTGGCTACATGAACATTTATATCAGGAGGTTTTATTTTTTCTGCTAACTCAGGACCTATGTTTTAAAAAAAAAAAAAATGTTAAACTCAGTGAATATTAGTCGGTGCAGGTTTCTGAAACTCTTCCCGAAATTGATTGGCAACCATTAACAAACTAGGTCCATTTGATCGTCTATTCCCGTGTGAGCGGAAATAATACTCAATAATAAATATTTTTTCTTGCATTGTGAGCACCATTTCGAATCTTTTTGACAGTTTGTTAGAATAAACAATGTTTAAAAATACCATGACAACTATTGTCACTTGTTTCATATGACGCGATTATATTTCACAGGCTTCCTGATTTCAGTGTCCTTTGTTTTGGCGCACACCGTAGTATACCACTTTGTAAGTTATCTAAATTATTCTTGTTTACTTATTTTGCTTTTGTTTGCAGACTTCAGTAAAAATATAATCAAAGAAATACAAAAACAGGATAGCGAACCTCCTAAAAACAACTATGTGCAGAGTCACAGAAGGAAACACAGATGCAAAACAATCTCAATTCAAATATATAGTAAAGTGCAGATTGTGCTATTCTGACTTTTACCTCCATATTTTATATAGTTTGTATTAAAAGTTTATTACTAAATATTGAATGGAAAATTTTGAAAATGTGCCTATTTATATATTTTTTAAAACAGGTTTTAAAAATACTTTAAACAAATAATAATTTGAAAGATGTCTATATTAAAAAATATACTAATATGAATACTTTTTATTTTAAGGTGAACCTGATAACATTATACTGGAAAACCAACGGAGAGTGTGGAATCCAACAGCCCTAAAAACTAAAAAGCATCCAGTTTTGAGTAAGGTTTAAACACCTTATTTTACTTTTAGATTAATACTAAAAATGTATAGCAACTTATATTATCACAACATACAATCAGTTACATATTTTAATTCAACTTTTGTGGACATTGAATTTACAACATGGGTATTAAGTGAATTTCATTTACTAAAATATAATATTTTTGTGTTGTTGTAACTTTATAAATTCCCACTGAAGGGATGATATTCCTTAGTTAGCTCAATTGGTTTCGTGGCTTCTTTTCTGAGTTTTACCAGTCCTTCCCAAACATAAAATAACAGGGCGCCAGAGTACAAACAACCAAATAATACTCAAACACCAGTTTAAATGATTTATTTAAAAAAAAATAGTTCGTAAATTAATTTAAACTCTTATCTTTTTTTTATTTTTCGGAAAGAATTCCCTTGGACTTATTTCTTCCTGGGATGAACTGAATAATCTTCGGTTATTTTAAAATAAATTTCTTCCTGGGATGAACTGGGATTTAATTCGAAATTTGGCTTTCTTTTCTCAAAATGGCGGACGGTTCGAATTCGCCTCCAAATAAAATTATTAGCTCCTACGTAGGTCTCCTCACAAATGTGGCAATAACCCTAATAATGAAATTAATTATCAGAATTCCATCCCTTAATGAATTACAATCAAGTAGAATCACTTTCTGTTTTTTCCATATTATTGAGAATAAATTAACTTTACATACACGTGTAAACAGGACTACAATTCAATCAATGATCACAAAAACTGGTGTTTGGCGAAAATGAAACTACTTGAAATTAGATGTTATAATACTTAAAAAAAAATCACCTCAATTTGAGAAATTTATACAAATAAAATTATTATATGAAACAATAAAATTAACTTACTTGTAATTGTTGAGGAGAAGTTACCATGAGGAAGAAAGATATTAAAAAGAAGACTCCAAATATCAGTCAAACCTGTCTCCAAGTTATAATCACAGCGATAACATTAAAATAAATCTCACCGAATATAGTCTGGTGGATTTCAATTCTAAAACGATACGATAGATCGTTACATTGTAGGTAAAACAAAGGAAGAAAAGACCTTTTGACAAGTTAACTGAAGAGAAACTTGAAATAGCAAAAGTTAAAAAAAAAGTTATCACAGAGGAGCTGGAACAAAAGTTATTTCAAAGAAAAATTTTAGATTTGGTGCATAGAAATGTCATACATGAATTAGAAAAAGAACAGCTTCTCTTGAAAATAAAGTTGTTGAAAAAAAGAGTTGGGAGTAGCATAAAGCATTATCTTTTGGTTCAAACATTGAAACAATTTATTCATCCACTAGTTTTTAAGATTTTCAGAACTTGTCCTCCCAGTATCCTTTTAATTGCCTTATATATTAGCATAACATGTCGGAAAATACTAAACCAGCAAGCCAGCTCTATTAAATGTCTTCTCAATATCCTTTAATTATGAATAATATGATTTCTTGTTTCCCCGAGGAATAAAATAGTTTAAGCATTTTATTTAATTAAAGTTCTTCATTTTATTGTGTTGTGGTATAATGCATCTGCCTAAATAAACGATATGTTTACTCTATTATTTTTATAACCCATAAATAATACAAATATAATTACGTATTCTATATTGTCTCTAATAAAGTGACAAGATTATCTAATACCTATGGTAAAAACTAATTTAACACAACAATTTCAAAATAAAGATTAAGCATTAAAAAAAAGAACTAACTACTAAGGTCTATTAAAAAGATAAATCGTCGCTGCGCCTGCAAACCCGCCATGTGCAATTTCGTATTTTTATCAGGAGAGGAAAAAAACCGCCTACAAACTATATAATATATATATATATATATATAATATGATTTTTATATTTTTTGCCTACTTTTTACCGCATTTGTCTTGGCAAACAGTGTTTCGTTTAGACCTCTTTGTAATGTTTTTGTTTTTTCCCTATTTTGTTTAAACAAAACACATAGCTGGTTTTATTTGCGTCTTTGCAACACATAGCGTTTTTTATTAATAAAACAAATTTTTGGTTCGAAAGTAAAAACACTTGATTCAATAATGTTATTTATTATTATATTGAGTCAGAATTTTGGTAGATAACAAAAAAAAAAATTATAACGTTTAGTTTTTAAACCTAAGGTTATCGTAGAAAGAATGAAAATTTTTATGCATTGATATTTTTAGTGATTGAAGTGCATCATATTTACTTTTTTCTAATTTGAGTGACTCAGTATACAAATTCATAGGGTCCGATGGATTACAATTTCGTCTACGTTGTGGAAGTACAGTCCAGTCTTGAGAATGTCTCAATTTGTAATAAACCTCTCCAGATTTGTAGAGTAATCCTCTAATATCAACAACTACAGGATCACCAGCTTTCTTGCCTGGCCTTATGATGGTGTAGTTTTGTGGAAGGTTTTCAAAATTTTTAAAAAATGCATAATCTAAATGATGGATGATATATGGCTGCTTGCTTCTTGCCTGACGCATTCTACTAATATATTCCCCGGGTGTAAAAATTGGTGGCTTGAAAAGACCTTCCAGTGTGGAATGAACACTGTCTACCTCCATCATTGTATGTACCTTTTCCAGGATGATCTGTTCAATTTCCACATTCATATTCCTTTCTGTATAATTCGACAATGCACTTGCCAATATTCGGTTTTTGTTCTGATATGTACATCCATCTGAGATAAGAATGACTTTGGAGTTCTAGGGTTGCTCTTGATAAAGTCAAGGATGCACGTTGTAAACTCATTAGATGTAACCATTCCATCTCCTTCATGCCATACATAGCAATGAACATCCTTATTATTTAAGACATAGATCGTGAAATTGTGTAGTTGAAGTTTTTGTTTATAATACTGCATTGACACCAATAACTTTGGACATAGTAAAACACTTTGTACATCCATAGTTACCACCAAAGTTGTATCGGAACACAAAGCAATGGCATTATTTTTGGCGATACGTGCCTCATCCTTCATTATAATGTGCAAGTCGTACTTGTCTTTTGATAAGTTGCCAGTGGTGTAAGAGACACAAGTATCACACTGGTCTTTCCTTGGTTTGAATATTGAGATCTTTTGTTCTTCTAAGGTTTCACAAAACTTTTTTCTTTCAACTACAGGATTTCCTGTTTCAATACACCATTCTTTAAAAACTAAATGCATGTGAACACTTGATCTAAAGGTGGGTTCAACATAAATCCTTGAGCTGGAGGACCTACAGTAATGACTTGGAACTTTAGGCAATATTTCTAACCATTTGAAAACAGAGTCAGACTTGAGTCTTTTCTTAGTAACTGGTTCATTTTCAGATCTTCTTTTATTAGCTTTCCTGTCATTGTAATTTTCTTTTCCTCCTTCTGCCAAGTCTGTTTCCACAACTGCATCATTTTCTTGTAGCCAGGTAGCAAAAGAATCTTTGGTTATTGCAAAGGTAGATAACAAAAAATTTCTACATACACGCACTTTATTTCCGCTTGCATTTGGCAAGAAACAATCATACCTATGCATTTTTATTTTATTCTCTTCATCATTTCCTTTCCGTCTTCTTTTAATTTGTCGATTATCCGCTAAACCGTTTAAATACGCCATTTTAGCTCCCCAGCTTTCTAGCTTCCAAAAGTACTTAAAATGTTTTTGTCGCGTTACTTCGTCAACTTCGGCACACATGAAGCTTCTTTGTGATGATCGTTTTGCTTTATTGTGAGAACAAGTTCGTGGCTGCAACACTCTTTCATTTCGTTCAGTCAGAATATACTTTTTATTGTCTACTCGTTTCAGTCCTTGATATTTCTTTCCCATTAACCGCAACTTCTTATTGTACATCCTTGATGCATTTTTGTTTGTATCCTCTTCTCCTTTCTTATCACGTACTGTCTGTATATTGCCATTTTGATCCCGCTCTTCTTCACTGCTGCTATTAACACTCTCATCAGGATTCCAATCTGTATCTCTTTTATTTGATTCTTCATCTTGTCCATTTCCTTCTTCATAGCTTTCATCTTCTGTTCTTTCAACGTCGTGTACATGATTATCTACAATAATGTTTATTGTATTTTCATCATTTCCAGTGTTTTCAATGCAGATAGAATTCTTATCGTTGATTTCTTCAGCTACAACAGTAATATTATTATTTTCTCGTAAATTTTCGATAAATTTGTTGTATTCCTCTTCAATGTCAACATTCTGTAAACTTTTATCCAGTGCAGTATTGTTATCTATAAATAAAATAATTTACTTATTCAAGCCACCACCCAGAATGTTCAGAATTTCTTACCCAGCTCAAAATCGGTCGTGTGTTGTTCATCTCGTTCATCAAAAACAGATTGATTAGAAACATTTTTGTCATCTTTCAAGGAAATATCAGCTCTCGTAATATCAGCTTCAGTAGTAGCATTGAATAGTGCCAAATTAACTAATTTTCTAGCTCGTTGATTTGCCATTTCCAAACACTTGTGTGAAACAATAATTTGGAGGTTAGGTTTACGTTTGCAGAAATTACAATAGGTCTTACCTAATAAAAACACGTTTTACACGTATTTCGTACCTATATTATATTTTTTAGCTAACATTCCACAACCTACCTTTATTATATATCAACAATTAGCGACAATAAACCAGTGCCGCATCAAATACAAAATACTCTACGTGTCAAAGTCTAGCAGTCCCGGCTCCCACAGAGATGATTAAAAACAGCTATGTAACCTTGAAGCACATAGAGCATTTTGAAGGCACACTTTATTCATGTAGCACATAGAGGATTTTAAAACATCGATTTCTTATAGGTTTAGAAACCACACAACACTTAGAGCATTTTACAGAACGTTTTATGCCATGATTTTGCGCCCATACCTACACATAACTGATTTTGGCCAAAAGTTGCACATAGTGGATTTTGGAGGCGCAGCGACGAAATGTCAATCAAATTTTTAAACTGGTTGACAGTCACTGAATTGATTGCGATTAGAGGAAGGCTGTTCCATACATCGAAAAAGAAGTTTTGTCTGTTGCGAGTATGAAAAGTTTCTTTCTTCAGCTTCATAGGATGGCCACGCAGTCGGATATCGGAGTTCAGTGTAAACATGGGATATAAGTTACCCTAGTTGCATTTTATTATCCTGAACGATATTTTAAGGTACCCTCGTAAGCGACGTTCTTGAAACGTGCTGAGATTGGTCATCACAATCCGCTCTTCATAACTTGGTCTCGTATGACCAAATGATAGTCTGATGGCATGTCGTTGAATTTTTTTGAGCATATCTTGCTCTCGAACTAGATCCGGATACCATGCAGGACCGGCATACTCCAAGAAAGGCCGAATAAACGTTTTAAAAGTTTACAATAAGTGTCACATGAAGATTTAGAGAACACTTTTTTATGAGAAATAACTTCATACTAGCCCGTTTACATACCGTAGTGATATGATCACTTTACGTCAAAGTCGAATTAACAGTTACACCTAAGTCATTATGGAAAGAAACAGTGTTTAACAAGTGTCCGTTCAGCTGGTTCGGAAAACTAGGATTATTCTTCCCGATGTGAAGAACGACACACTTATCAATGTTTAAAGTTATGAGCCAGTCTGTACACCACTGCTCAATTTTGTTAAGGTCTTCTTGTAGAGTCAGATAGTTAGTAAACGGGTTGGCATATATTTTTCAGTCGTCGGCGTAAGATGATAATGAGTTTGTAATGTAGTATTGGAGGTCACTAGCATATGCAATAAACAAAAGGGGTCCTAAAATAGAACCTTGGGGTACACCACTTAATACTGGTCTTTCCAGAGAAAAATCTTTTCCAACTCTAACTTTAAAAGCTCTATCAGACATAAAATTTAAAATCCATTCGTCGAGATTACCTCGGATACCGCGATGTTCCAATTTATAAAGAAGCCTTCTCCTAGGGACTCTATCGAAGGCTTTGGAGAAGTCTAAATAAGTAACATCGGTCGGAAATTTTATTATCCTGAACCTTTGACCAGTCATTTACACAGTGAATCAAATCGACTTTTTACAAGTATATGTTGATGGTTAGGAATAACGTCTTCTTGGAACAAAAATTTTTTCATTGATTCAGAGATAATAGACTCTAGTAATGTACAAATGTTATGAAGCACTGCACGTGCAACAATAATTCCTTGAACTTTTAAATAATGTAAAGTTATTTTTTTAGACAATACTGAAAACCAACTTTTCCTCACGCCATAATTTCTTTCTACGACATTTCTAGTTCTGATTTGTGCCTCATTGTTCTCCAGGTGTTTGTGGGTTGTGAAGGGGTGTAAGTAAATAATTAGTATTCTCGATTCTCGTACCCTTTATCGCCGAGAATAAAATAATTTCCAAACTCCCTGTCAACTAATCTTTGTTTTATTCTTGAATTATTGAAAATTGTTTGGTCATGACAACATCCAGGCCATCTAACAACTATGTCCATGATTTTTAATTTAGAGTCCACTAGCATTTCCATATTAACAGAAAAATTTCCCTTCCGGTCCCGGTACCATTCAGCAGCATTTTTTTTTTAATTATAGTATTGCTGGAATCTAACTTTTTCTCATACTTATTAATTAAAAAAAGGAAAATTGATGCAGTTTATAAATAAAGAATATTCACAAAAAAATATTTGTAAAATGGTTACAACTTATTTCAATTACGTGTAATTAATCAGAGACCAATACATAATTATTATGCATTTTATATAATTCAGATATAGCAATTTATGTTAGGTACATACCAGGTGATTTGATGTTAATGTAAGTACAATCTATGACGCCAACCACCTTAGAAAAAGTTGCAATCTCATAAAACCCTTGTGTTAAATTTTCTAAATCTGAAGGGAATTTGATCATCATAGGTCTTAATTTAGCTATTGCTTCAGACACTTTGTGAATGATTCTGCAGGCTGAGGCTTTGGTTACACAACCGAAGTCACCGCATAAGGTTAAAAAGGTACCCATTGCAATATATCTCAATGTGGTATTAAGTGTTAATAAATTTGACAAAAGTAAAAATAGTTTATAAGAGTTCAATAGCTAACCACCGGATACTCAGACGTACGTTACAAAAGTATTTTTTGAAAACTTAAAGATAATAATAACCTAATAGATACTTAAACCAAAACATTCAACAGTCAGAACCAGGTTTTACTTAGTTGTAAAATAAATTTTAATGGTGGCCATACACTGATCAATACCTACAATAAAATTAAGCATTTAATTATAAATAAATAGAATATGAATGAAGCCATAGTTAGAAAATTTATTGAAGAATCGACAAAGAAAATATTAGAAGAAATTAATAAAAAAAGCAACGAATTAAAAAATAGTATAGATTCAAGTGAAACAAGATTATTAATGAAATTGGAAACCCAAAATAATATAATAATGGATTTGCAAGAAGAAAATCAAAACTTAAAATATAAAATAGAAAAATTGAAAAGAGCTAAGGCAAGTAACAATTTCTTTGTATCCGGATTAAACAAACCAGCTGTCGATATCAGCATTGATTACGTTATAAATGAAATGAAAAAATTGGTAGGGGTAGATTTGACAGTTTCGAATATCAGCAATTTTTATAAATTAGGTAAAAATGATACGTATCCACTAAAAATTAAATTAACCACTGAATTTCCATATCAGAGGAATTAACCTGACTTAAAGAGAAGAATATAAGCTGTGAAAAGGTTACTTCGTAAGCTACAAGGAAAGTGGAAAATACGACAAATGCTACATAAAAATAAATAAACTCCTGGAACGTCCACAAATCAAGCTGCATCAGAACAACAGAATCAAGATGTGAACAACAATTCACTATTGGCCAATGCAAAAACAGAAACACCAAAGTCCGTCGTTAAAACAGTGGTAAATAAAAAATTGGAAAAACCTTGCTTACGCTCAGATTCCACAAAATCCAGATATAAAATTTAAAAACATTTTTATTAGTGCGTTAATAACTTTACATTATTGGTGAAATAAATATTGCATAAATCGAAATTGAAATTATAGATACGTATAAATGTATCAGTATTTACGAGATTTTACATACACTAAACACATAACTGTCAAAATAAATGGAGACGATGATCTACATAAAATTAAAAATGATATTAATACCTCCAGTTACAGAATGTTTTAAGCTAACCTTAGAAGTATCAATAAAAAAAATTCTGAAATATCTATTTTGTTTAAAAAGTTACACTATAAGTTTGAAATTTTAATATTCACTGAAACATGGTTTATTCCAAATACTAATGTCTTTAATATCCCAAGGTATGATTTGGTATATATGTCACGTGCTCAAATCGGATTAATTAGCATAAGTAATTGTAACCATTTTTAACGACGGTAGTGCAAACAACATCAAGAGTACTATGTCGCCTGTGTAAACGTTCTCCGTCGTCACCTTGATTCGTAGAGAGAAGGTTCAGGAGAGCGGAACGAACTTTAGGGAAAACTTAACCTTTTGGGCAATCAGCGAATATAAAGCAAATAAGTACATTGAGTTTTCGATATTTATTATACATTTAATTTAATAAATTCAATTAATTTTACCATCATATCGGAAATCAATTCAATATTTATTGATACATCGTTTCGATAACTGAACATACTATTTCCCCTTCTCTTAAGCGACACTGTGCTAGGTAATACGTCAACTAACGGTATTTCGACCTCCTTTTCATTTTCGACCGTCTAACGATCAACTAGTGGACAGATAGTGAATCTAATCGACGAAACAGTCGCCATTTGTGGTAGTGTACATTTTATCTGTCAATTTTGTAGCCATCCTAACGGGATTTTGAATGTCACACCTTTATTTAATCTAAGCTTCATTTGTGTAATATATCTGTAGTGGTATTTTTGGGTAGGCTATTAGATTTTTCCATTTAATGGGATTTAATTAATGGTGCTTTTTCCGGTAAGTTATAACTCACGCCTAATTATATAATACTTTTCTCTGATACCGACATTCGATTATAGAATGATTTGCTAAAATTTCGATACGTGGATTCGTGGACTGCCGAAATAGGATTGATACAGGGTGTTGGTGGAATAAACATCGTCAGACTGACTGCTTTAACCCCTAATCACATAAAGGGTAAGTATTTTACATGTGTTAAGCCGCGTACAGACCGGATTTCCAACGCTAGCCAACGGCACATGTGAATTATGTTGGAAAGCGTTGGTTTTGGTGTGTACGGCGGCGACCAATCGAAGCCAACGGTTCCCAACGGGAACGTTGGCGTTGGCTAGGGTTCGGTAGTCGAGCGGTAACATCAAAGAGATGCTTGTTTATGTCGAATTTGGTTTGGACGCGAGTTGGAGATTATTTTCTGATTTCAGTCGTTGGAAAATATTTGTTTCGTGCGTACGCTTTTAGTATTAATATTTTGATATGGAGTGGACCGAAGATATGTGTTTAAAATTAATAGAAATTTATAGGGATAATCCTATTTTATGGGACCCTAATAATTCGCAGTTTAAAATGACGAAAAAGAAAATAGACATTTGGCAACACATAGCAAGTGAAATTAACTGCGAGATCTCAGAAGTTAAGAAAAAAATTGAAAGTTTGATGACCTCTTACCGCCGTGAACTTCGCCGTGAAAATACGACGTTTTCTGGAATGGGAACAGAAGATGTATACCATTCGAAATGGTTTGTATTCAAAGCTATGCAGTTTCTCAGTAGCAAGTTTCGTCCTAGAAAAACTAAAAACACTGAAACTGTAAGTATACAAATTTATTTTTTAAACATATCCTAGTAAATAGTTTTATAAACATACAAAACCCCGAATCACGTAAACCCCCGAAAGATTATTGCATCTTTTCCGAGGAAGGTCCTTTGTCGTAGGGATATCTTTTCTATGCATAATCATTTTGCCAAGGTACAGATCCGATAGACGTAAAATATTCGGCAAACTCAGCTCGTATTTGTTCAGCACTTGTAGCAGATTTTCAAGCTACTTTTGGAATTGAGGTTAATCCAGTTTGACCGTCGGATTGTTGTCGCCATAATCCTTCTATTATTTGTCCATTTTTCTCGCTATCAAAACTTCCATTTGGACTATACACATGTTTCGAAGATTGATTTTTTCTTAAATAATTGTGCAAGTAAATGCATGCCATAACAATATTCTCTGCTTTATGTGGTTCTAACAACATTGGCTTCCTGAAAACTCGAAACACCGCAGATAATATACCGAATACATTTTCGACAATTCTTCTCGCTCGCGAAAGTCTATAATTGAATACTCGTTTAGGGGATCCTTTTTGATGAGAACCTGGGTATGGTTTTAAAATATTATCTTTTAAAGGGAAGGCTTCATCGGCAACGAAAACATATGGGATACGCTTGTGTCCTCCCGCTAAAACATCTGGATTTGGCAAATTAAGAGAATTTTCTTCAAGTTTTTTGAACAAAGTCGTATTTCTGAAAACACCTCCGTCAGAAATTCTTCCCTGACATCCAATATCGGCATATAGAAAGTTGTAATCAGCGTCGACAAGTGCGAAAAGGACAATGCTGAATGTTTATTTATAATTAAAATAATTACTCCCACTACAAATTGGTGCTTGTATTTGTACATGTTTGCCATCCATGGCACCGAGGCAATGGGGAAAATTCCAATTTTCTTCATATTGGCGAACTACTGTAAGCCAATCCTCTGAGGTTTCCGGTAGCTGGAAAAAACGTTTTAATGTAGTCAGGAAAGTAGCTAATAAAAAATGAAATAGGGAATACACAAGAACGGTACAAAAACTAAAGTTAATAACTGCTAACCTATTGTTAAGTATGATGGCAAAATATTCGGTTCCAGGTTCCGACTAACTAGCGGATCAGTTCAAAAATTTGAGTATTAGCCGAGAAACAAATCGTAACGCAATTACACAAAACATAAACATAGGACCAATTAGACTACGTAATTAGTTCTCAATTATTTGTTTAAAGGAGATCGGTTTCGCCGGAAACACTGAATCAGAAGACATGTCAGACTTACAGCAAGAAAATAATGAAAATGTACAGCAAGACGGAGAAATTATCGAAGAAACACAAGTTGAATCAAATAATGCAGTAAGTCAATCTAAACCACTTACACTTACCAAACCCAAAAAAATGAAAAGCGAGGATCCTCGAATAGATGAAACCTTCAACATCTTGAAAAATATTCAAACAAAGAAATTGAGGAGGACAGAGAAAACAGAATCTACTCTATACGGGGAGTATGTGGCTAGTCAGCTTGAAAAGTTTGATTCACGGACACGAGCTGTGGTTAAACACAAATTTGCCACCATTCTTTTCGAAGCGGAAATGGGAACATATGCAGGTCTGCTTCCTGCATCAGTACATCCAAACTTCAGCCCGCAATGGAGTAACCCTGAAAGTAACAGTTCGGCGGTATCATCGACTCCATTGGCATCACCTAATTATTGCCAGCATCCAGAACAGAGATACCAAGAAACACAAACATCTGGCTGGGATACAAAATCAGCAACCAATAGTGACTCCATACCAGCACATTTGCCCGCGCGTGGTTCTGGTCCAGTACTTGTCGCACCCAGTATGGCACGGATGTCTACATCCACTAATGAGACTTCAACTAATTTTGGTACACAATATACAGAACTGTTTTGCGTTCCGGAAACAAATTGATAAAAAATACTTATGTTTTTATACGCTAAAATTTTGTAAACAGAACTAATAAAAATTTACCTTAATATATTTTTGTAGTGAGTCAACTAAAGCCGAGCAAACTTCTGGTATAATGGATGAGATTAATTGTTTTGATACTTTAAATGTGTATGCAAGACTAGTAAAGGAATTTCCAGTTACTAGATAGTGTGGGGTAATGGCCAATCTTTCTTTAGCTGGAATAGCTTTTCGGTAATTGGTGTCCTTTTTTTCAATTTTTGGAGCTACTAAATTAAGCAGTTCATCAAAAATATCTGGGGTCATTCGGCAGAAGTTCCTAAAATGACCAGAGTCTTCATTCCGGAGCTCATCCAATAAATTACCCGCGCTGTAGGAACTTCTGTTTTTATACGGTGTTGTCATCCACCAACGTCTGCGCTTTCGTTTCTTACTTTTTTTGTTGAGTAAATTATGTACAACGAGAAATCCTGCACTTGCACACAATAACTCATCATCACTTTCGCTCGATGACATCCCAAAACAATTAAGAACCACCGAACCGCAACCAACGGTCTCGAATGCAATACTAAAAATTCGGTGTGTACGATGTTCTTAAATCCCAATGCTTTCCACTGCCAACGCCAACGATAGCACATGTGCCGTTGGCGTTGGCTATCGTTGGAAATCCGGTCTGTACGCGGCTTTATATTCGTTAAACTCCATGTTTTATTATTTCTTTTATAATCTATATGTACATACCTCAAATTGTGTTAAATTTTATGTGTTTTGTAAATATCAGATCTATCGGGTTTTGGCGATTTATTTTATTTTGTTTAACTGAAATTATCAGACGTAAATAAACCCAGCTATATTACTAATTTTAAGATATTTATTGGTTATTATAAATTTATAGTCAAACAGTTGTAAATAATTTTGAATCCAGGTGCAGTGGATATTACTTTGTATACGTTTAACTTGTTTCATTAATAATTTAATCTCTAAATTTTGAATTATAGAATAATGCACTTCCATCTGGTATATTTGATTCATTTTCTTAATCTTTTAATCACTAAATTCTGGTTATTGTTTATTATTTTGTTTTGTACACCTCTAAATTGTTTTATCAGTAATTTAATCTTTAAATTGTTTTTCTCTTTTTATTAAGCAGAGTTGGTACTTGTAAATTCGACATTTCTTTTCTTAAATAATTTAATGTTGGAATGTTGGCAAATGCGCTTTTTCGACTAGGGTCCTTTGGCCTGGCGAACATTCTTGGATCTGGTTAAATACTTGGATCTGGTTAAATTCTTGGTTCTGGCTAAACAAAAAAACAAAGTTAAAAAAAGTTAATGTTTTTAATTACTATTTCGCAAATATAGGAAAAAATGGCAGAAAAAATTACTAAATCAAGAAATTACATACTTAAAAGAAATATAAATAATGTATCTTCTACTGATGAAACAGAAATCGCTGAAGTAATAAAAGGATTAAAAAACCATAAATGTCCGGGTATTGACGGTATAACATTAGAAGATTTAAAGACAATTTGTGAATATACTAAAGAACCTCTATTATTTCTTATTAATAAAATTATTTAAACAGGTTAATTTCCAGAAAATTTTAAAGTTGCAGTTATTAAGCCATTACATAAAAAGGGAGATAAAAAAAAATATATCTAATTATAGAGTCGAGTTTAAAAGATTGTCACATACGATAATAGAGTTGTTTAATTGTTTTAGATTTCATTGTATTATTTTGTATTGTAATTATCCAGGCCAAAGTCAGTACGTTAGATTTCAAGGCGACCTTATATAGTTTAATTTTTATCCTCACGTAAAATATGAATTGGCTATAAAAGCAAGTTGTTGAGGTCGGACACGGAGAGTTCGAAGTCTGAGGTTGTCTGTAAGTGTCACCCTTCGGGGTGTCCCTAAAACAGACCTTTGGGTCAGGACCGTTGTGATTCTTGACGTATTTTCGTGATTACATGTGACAAGCCACCATATAGTTTATTTGGTAAAATTAGTTAAGATTTGTATTTTGTTATTCGTTAGTCATATTTAATTATTCATTGTTATTGTTTCTTTGTTAATATATTTGTTGTTTGTTTCCTGTTGTTTATCTAATCTTTCCCTTGGTTAGTTTTCTGCCTTAAGCAGGATACTTAGCCAGGGGTTAGATAACCACGACCTGGGTGGGAAGTGCCTCTAGTAAAGCTACCCCTCATCCCAAAACATTATGGCACATTCCTTAGATCCCCCCAGGCGTGACATGGTGGAGGCGCCGTTGTCCGATCCCTTAACTGATTCTTCCTAATCAGTTTAATTTTAACTATTTGTAGCCATTTTTTATAGTATTTTTCTTACCACATGTAACTGACGTACAGTGTGTTCTTTTGCATAATGTTAAGATACTTTTATCTATATTTATCTTGAAGAGTTTGAATATTATTTTCTTTTGTTTTATGGAACTTTTGAGTGTGTATACTATTATTTGAAATTTGCCGGTGAAATAATTCTTTTTTAAAATAATGACCTGTGTGCAGAATTAGCAGTTATTGTGTATATGTTGAATATGAGGTATTTATGTAGGTCAATTATTATGTGTGTTTTTTTATTCACGGTCAATCGTATTAAGTTTCAGATATGTATACAATATGTATTGTTGATAAACAAAAACTTTCTTCAAGTGAATTTATTATAATTTTCTAATTGTTTCTAGTGTCTTAGTTGAAGTAATAAATATTCGTCAATGTACTCCATTCGTATCTACGTTATAATCCACACCACTTTGCGAATAAAGTAAATTAAATTTTCATTAATTTTATTTTTTGTTGTATGTGTATATAGGGTACAAATATGGTCACGGTCTAGTAAATGTTTTATTTTATTTCTCTGTCAATAATTGTGCAGTTAATTCCGTAATAGCAAAACTGCACACACAGCAATAATTCAAGTTCAGATTATTGACATTGAACCTTTCTTTTTAAATATCTTATTATTTATCTTCTTGGTTAGAGATTTTAAATTTTGTTAATTTAATTAGGTAGTAAATTCCGTATCTTACTAGTATTTTTTTTATTTATGTCGTAAATTAGGAAACAGACACCAAATATTCGGTATAGTCAATTTTTTTAACTTTAAACTTTAAAGTAATAAAGGTGGCATGTCAAGAGTAAGTATAAGAGTACAACGGACCAGAAACTTCGAAACTCCAAAACATGGTCGTTTTTTCTACATTGTAGAGATTAGAAATTTAGTATTTTTTTATTGTAATATAGAATCTGTTACATTAGGTATAAATTTAATTGCACTTGTTTAAATATTGTTATACATTTTTTTTTAATCTTCATTAGTTTGTTATTTAAGGTTTCTATGGTGTTACTTAAAAGGATTTGGTTATTGTGCTAGTAAAATGGGTAGTTATTATAGAGATCAAGATCTATAAAGAAGCTGAAGGGAATCAAAGAATGGTGTTTTTTTTAAGTTTTTAAATATTTTTGTTGTGTTTAACATTTTTGTTTGGCTTTATCAAGTAGTAAACAAGCTTCAACAAGTGCTACAGTAATGAGATGAGTTTAACAGGAAACTAGGGAGAGGAGAGGTTTCACTGAATGGTCTAGAAACCTTACCTGGCCCGAAAGTTTAAAAAATTTTAAATAGATGTTTAGTATAGGGATAAAAACCCTAGGCATCTAATGGTGTAATTTATGCGGTGTTTAGTACAGGGTATAAGACCTTGGGCACCCGATGGGATAATATATGGGATGTTTAGTATAGGGATAATAACCCTAGGCATCCAATGGTGTAATTTATAAGGTGTTTAGTACAGGGTAAGACCTTGGGCACCTAAAGGTATAATTTTTTTTTTTCGTAGTTGAAGGTAAATAGCTTGTAAATAAAGTCAAATAAAATTTAAATTTATTGTTAATGTTAAAGTAATGATTCCCTCATGCCCGTTCTAGGCAAATTACATTGATTATTTAATTTTAATAGTATTTGTTTTTGTATGTTTTAGGACCGAGTTATTGTTTTAATGTTTAAATTTTTAACGGTTCCCCATATCTACTCAAAGAAGACGCAATCCAGGAGATGCTTGCTCGGTACCGGAATTCTAGAGGGAAAGGGTCCTTTATCCTGAGTATGGTATTGGTCTTGTCTCAACGAGTAAGGAAGGTCTCCGTCGAGGAATGGAAATGGTCAGCTTCAATACTTCTATTCCAATAGCAGATCTTCCTAATGGATGGTAGCCAAAGATGGGAAGACTGTAGATTTATGGTTAAAAAAATGTATTAAGATGAATGGTGTGGTAGAGTACCGTCTGATGTTGGCCATGGACCTCGATAGATGGAGCTATGAGACGATGGTTTTTCAGAGAGTTGCAGACAGACCAACATACCAAAAAGGGATCCGTCTAGCCAGCGGTGGACCTGGCGTTTCTAGACGAGGGCAAGACAGGTCATTCTCCGAGAAGAGCAGATTCTGACAGAAGTGTGGCGGATTATAATTATTTTGTAAAACTCAGTCCTAAACATACACCCCTGTAAGCCAGAGCCGAGCAAAGCCAGGGGCTGGCTTTAAGGGAAGGGGGGCATGTCACATACGATAATAGAGTTGTTTAATTGTTTTAGATTTCATTGTATTATTTTGTATTGTAATTATCCAGGCCAAAGTCAGTACGTTAGATTTCAAGGCGACCTTATATAGTTTAATTTTTATTCTCACGTAGAATATGAATTGGCTATAAAAGCAAGTTGTTGAGGTCGGACACGGAGAGTTCGGAGTCTGAGGTTGTCTGTAAGTGTCACCCTTCGGGGTGTCCTTAAAACAGACCCTTGGGTCTGGGCCGTTGTGACTCTTGACGTATTTTCGTGATTAAATGTGACATGCCACCATATAGTTTATTTGGTAAGATTAGTTAAGATTTGTATTTTGTTATTCGTTAGTCATATTTAATTATTCATTGTTATTGTTTCTTTGTTAATATATTTGTTGTTTGTTTCCTGTTGTTTATCTAATCTTTCCCTCGGTTAGTTTTCTGCCTTCAGCAGAATACCTAGCCAGGGGTTAGATAACCACGACCTGGGTGGGAAGTGCCTCTAGTAAAGCTACCCCTCATCCCAAAACATTATGGCACATTCCTTAGATCCCCCCAGGCGTGACAAGATATATTACAATTTACAGATATCCCATATATACGAAACTAAAATAAAAATATATACATCAATCTTTAAATATCTTGATTTATTTCGTCTTCTCTTTGCTTATAGGTCTCCCTGCATCAAAAGGCGGTTCTTAAATTTGTCTGCTGTCTGTTATATTAATGTTTTTGTTGTGTGTTTTGTCTATTGATTTTCATGTCATGGAAAAATATAAAAAACCATGTCAGTATACGTCAGTGTTGTGTGGTGTTTCAATATATTGTGGTTTGATAGCTTCCTCTATCGCGATCCCTCTCTTTAAACACCGAGCGTGCATAGCTACTACCTCTATTTTATTTGACGAATCGACGAATCGCGTAGGAGGCATCTATCGTCTTGTCTATTTTCTGTGATGTTGTCCTGTATTGTTATGTTGTTTCATCAAGTGGTTCCTGAAATAGTAGTAGCCTCTCGTGTATCAAACCATGCCTTCTATTAGGATTGTGTATAGCTCTGCTTCTGATAATAGCACTTCTGATAATGTCAGGAAAAATTCCCTTTTTGACCAAAACTTCCCAACTTCCCAATATTTTTTTACACTTCCCCATGAAATACCCCGCACTTACCCTTATAAGCAGAACAAAATCTGAACTTCCCAAAAAAAGTTGGACTTCCCCTCAAAATACACCAAACTTTCCATGATTTTATAAAAAATACTCGAACTTCCCACCTTTCTAGGTATTTTATTTTCCTGCACTTTCCTTCGTCTAAATGAACTTTTCAAATTATTTTTTAGTGTATTTCAAATATTACTTATATTCGTTCATTTCTCGTCTATGACAAGTTGTCAAATGGATTTTAAAACAAGAATATTACTTTTAATAATAAAATATATTACCATGAGATCAAAAAACATATATATAAGACAAAAACATAACAATAATAATAGGAAAAACATATTATTAATGTAACACAAATCGAAGGTATAATTATTAAAATAAAAATAAATTCTTTTTATACATTAAAAAATATGGTACTAATAAAAAAACAATATATCTTACAGAATATAAAAATGTAAAGAAAAAATATTCTCTACAACTATAACGCAAATCATTACAATCTTTAAGAATATTGCTTTCTTATTTGTATTCTTTATTCCGGCGAACTTCGCATCGCCTAACACTAATGTTTTTTCCATTTTTTTTATTTTTACGATTAATTTTTTGTATTTTTTATCATATTTTCTCGTTAGTTACCAGTTTTAACTATTATTTATGGTACTTTGTAATTTCTCGGTTAAGTATATTATATATTAACTGGGCCACCTAACGGTGGCGTCATAGTTCTTAGGTAAGTAAGTTTTACTCTTTTAAATATATGAGATATCAACTGCGCCACCTTACGGTAGCGTTATAGTACTTAGTTATGTAAGAATTACAACTGCGCCACCTTAGGGTAGCGTCATAATGATTAATTTTGTAATAAACGTAATAAACGTTATGTTAAAATTTTGAGCAGATCGCACAGGGTAACTGTTTAGTTCAGATCTTTTAACAAGAAATCTTTTTAAATAGTTTGGTAGTATATTATTTTCTATTTTAAAAATTAAACTTAAATTTTCTTTTTTAATTATTTGGCTTACATTTAACCATCCTAAAATATTTAACATGTTATTAATTGGCGTAAATTTATTACAGTTTAATATTGTACGCATACATTTATTTTGCAAAAGTTGCAGTCTTTGAATATCTGAACCGTTACATGCAATAAGCAATGATGCACAGTATGTAAAATGTGGATAAATTATTGTATTAAATATCAGTAACGTGCTCCATTGAGATAAATTTCTCGAAATCCTATAAAAAAAGCTTTTTTTTTGGTACAAAAAAATTTTTTTTTTCGTTATAATTATTAATACAATAAATTTACAACTAAAGAAATTCAATTTTATTATAAACAGGAAATATAAAAAATGTAATGTAAATTGTAATGTTAATTAGTTATTTTTAACTATTTTCTCGTAATTCCAATACCAATCTTACATCATTCGGTCGTACAGTAATCCGTTTTGCATGTCGAGCACAAGAATTAGCATTTTCAAATAAAATTGTCAAATATAATTCAGCAGATTCTTGTAATGCTTTTAATGCGGCAACTTCAATTCTATTTGCTATTCTTGAATGTTCATAAAGAAGTTCTTTTATAAGTTTTAAAAAAGGCAATTTTGGAATACAATTTTCAGTGGAGTATTGCAATCGTTACATCTCTAATAATGTCGTTCTTGGAACTTTATAAACTTTTTGGCCTTGTTGAACTAATCCTACGCCTTGTCGTTGCAAGTTTGATAAAGGTATTGACTTTCTTCGAGGCATATTTTTCTATTAAATCACACGTACCTAATTAATCAGTAATCGAAAATATTTTAATATCCTCAGATAAGTTTGAAACCTGGTGTATATTCAGCCTAGTGGAATCAAAAGGATAACTATAAAATGAAGTACTGTTAGTAAAATACTTTCCTTACATTAACGTTTTATTTGTCAATTTAATAAATGCAATTTTTTCTATTTGAAATATATGATTATCTGTAAAACAATATGAATCTGCCTTTGAATAGTGGCTAACTTTTAATACAAAATTATTTAAGTTCAATTTACGAAATAAGCATTTAACCGAATTTTGTTCAAAAATATTTTTATTATTAAAATTTTCTTTATTTTCAAGTTCTATAGCAGTGCTATTTATTTCACATAGTCTTCGACATATTTGTTGAAGAGGTTTAGTTGACGTTTTGAGCAGATTCTTCAGTTGTCCCAAATAGTTGTCAAAGGGAAACGCTGAATATTCATGTAAAGGACCGTAATGAATGCTATCGTCAATCAGATGACTTAGAACGTGAACATTATATATATAACTTGCTATGAATTTGTTTATAAGTATATATGCTATAATAAAAATTTTTACTATAGAATTTAAACTTTTTATAAAGAATTTTAATTAAAATGAATTTTATATATGATTTTAGATATTTAGAAATTAATATATGATTTATATATATATCCCGCAATACTCTTAACTCAGGGCAGAGTTCAATATTAAAAAAAAAATTAATTATTAAATTTAATTATAACTTTGTCTTCAATATAATTTTTATTTTTAATTCTTATGAACCAAATGACGCGCTAATTATTGATTTTTACTCATAACCTTAAATTTTGATTCTTAAATCGTAAGTGAATTAAGGGAAACTTCTATGAAATACTTAAATGAAATGAGAAATTCTGAATATTATAAAGTCTAGTGATTTGCAAGATTATCTTAAAATTAAAGTGAAAATGAGTTTAGTTTATACAATGAAAGAAAAAACACACAGTTTATTAAATATTGTTCTAAAATACCGTATTAATGCTGTTGCTTCTATGGTACAAATTTTCTACCTTCCATGAACTGCTACAACCATTTAAATGATGAACTTCCTTCAATTCTTGGGAAAAACTGATGTATTTTAAACTGGTAAGTACTTAATTCAATACCTCTCTTCTCAACCTGTGAATTTCTCTTCTTTATAACGATGTATATTCTTCCTGATACAATGTCTCTTCGTCTCAATTTTTCAATCTTTTAAAATTACTTTTTTATAATCTTTCTTTCTTACCAAACACGTAGTATTAGGAATAATAAAAATAATAAAAAACTCTTAGTTTTTTATATAACTTTCACGTTTAATTAAAAACTTTTTATATTTTTTAAATTGATGACATGTTTCGCTTCGATAAGCATCGTCAGATTGACATATAAAGTTACATTTTGTTTATTTGTAGCTAACTGTCTGATGTTGAATAGGTATTAAGGCTAGATTAAGTATGGAAGTAATAAGATATAACAATATTAAAGCCTAGATGTTATTAGCCCTAAGGGATTATCCTGGATGTATCTCCCTCTAAGATCAGTATAACTGTGGAATTATATAGAAAAAGCAGGAAAAAACTATATCTGCTGATCTTTACAATAACTTAATATATTTGTATTATAATTATATCTTTTCTATGTATAAAATGAAGACTCAATTAAAGTAAACAGTTTAATAGTGGAGAATTTCTAAGATTTATTTGTTCATTAACAACTTTAAATTGTGGATCTGCTAGATGTCTTTTTATTTCAAGTTCTTCAAGGAAATCTAAATTTTGTTTTTTATTACAAATGTGTAGTATTTGGATGTCATTGTTGTGTTAGAGTGAGGTTGGATGTTCAAGTAGGTGTTTTGCATAATTTGACTTATCTGGTTGTTTTAATCTATATGCTCTTAAGTGTACATTGAATCTTATTTCAAATTTTCTTTGTGTTTGATCTATATATATGGCATTGCATTTTGAACAATTAATTTTGTAAACACCAGATTTTTTTAAATTGGGTAATTTTGTTTTTACATTTAATAATTTTGTACCAACATTATTACTTTTTATTAACTTGAATAATAATATTATCGTGTTCTAATCTCTTTTTACTTAATATTTTATGAAAAAACTCAATTTTTTTTACTGCATAACATTTATTAACATCCGTTATTTATTCAATTAATTAAATTCTTTCAAAACAAATGTATTTTTAATATTTAATTTTCTATTTATCTGTCTTATTTTATTTTTCTTTTTTAGGAATGAAGAGAATAATTTTTAATACACTGAAAAAATGAAAACTAAATTATGCAATTCCTATTGCTTTGCACTCTTCCCTGGGATCAAGAATATCCTTTTTAATCATTTTTATATTTAATTTTACACATTATATATATCATAGAATCATATATCATCTCAATATATATATATATATATACACTGATAATTCGTGTTATATTGACTAGTCATTCTTACTATTATTATATATATATATATATATATATATATATATAAAAAAAAAAAAAAAAAAGAGTGTGCGTGTAACCTTTACGCGCGATTGAAGTAAAACTTGTTGACGTACGTATCGGAAAATAAATATTTAATTACAATTCAATCATATTTATTGCCTATATACTTTACAAAAAAAATGAGATGTTATATTTATATTATTCATTAGAAATAGGAATTTGAAAGTTATCATTATTTTTTTTATATATGAAATAATAGGTTTATGATAACTAAAATGTGAAACATAGATTTTAGTCTATAAATACCATTAATGTATTTGAAACCGTTTGAAAATTTCATAAATAAATTTCGGAAATTTAAACTCCTCCCATAGCTGAAATTATACAGTTACTTCCATCAGAATCTTCCGTTAGAATCTACCCCTAGTCGTGCCTAAAGAAGTTTTGCTTCAATAATAGGTAAACAATATTAAAAATATACACACATTACGTTTAGAATGTGTTATTTTGTAGCTGTATCTACCTTATTGTAATACATCACAACACAAGAGCCTTCGATAGTTAGATAACCATTTCATTTTGTAGCATTTTATGGCATATTCCATAAAATTTAAAATCCTGAGTTAAGTTTGTTTCCTTCACGTCTACGAAGGATCTGTTATTGGTGGTCAAAGGTCAGCCATCTTGACCAGTGGTTTTATGGCCTTTATGGCTACCTAACCAAACCTAAAATAAGTATAAGAAAGTGTTAAAATATTTTGAATATTATTATTTTATGAACAAAAACGTGCAACATGCTTCTTTACTCAACGTAAAGATTCCGTATAAACAATTATTTACTATCATAATATGTATGTATGTATATAAACTTACTTAATCAAATCATAATGAATGTGGCTGTCTCTTCATTTTTGTCATTTTTCTTCAAATCTTTCTGGCGCTTATAATATCCCCTTTGACGTTCACAATTTATTTTTCTTTTTAGCTCTTTAAGTCTATAAAACGAAAATAGCTAGGTATAAATAATAGGTATAAATAATTAGGTATAAATAGTGTAATTACACACCAAAAATAAAATTTATGCATATAGAGTACCTACCTATTCACTCATTTTCAATCAATATTTTTTCATCACTTTCTTCATTAATAAATCCACATTGTTTATTCATATTTAATACAAACACTTTATACACAAAAAACTATTTATACAATGTATTTCGATTGACAAGATGATCAGCTGTCAATTCATACAATTACAGATTTAATTTTGTTTCATATAGGAGGCAAAATCGCATGAGCGTCGCTAGGATTATTTTCAGGGGGTGCATCTGCATCTACACACTATTATGATCTAATATATATATATAGAATGTAGAATGATTTGGACAGCAACCGCGACGCCTTTAGTTTTTATTCAAACAATAATTTAATAAAAAAATTAAAAAAATATGTAATTTTCTGGTAAATTCAGGTATTTTCTTTCATAGCAGGGGGGTACAAGCGCACCCTCTTGCACCCTGCTGCCGGCGCCCATGCAAAATCGTGTCAGTATTAGGTTTTGTTTCCGGTTTCTGTTATTAGAATGACGTCACGTCCGTTAGAATAATTTTTTTACTCCTAGTGTCGCTAAAGAAGTTTTACTTCAAAAAAAAAAAAAAAAAATATAATGATTAAAAGTTATCGGGAAGCAGCCTTGGTAGGAAAAAAGTAAACTCTTTTTACTTTATTTGAGAGCTTTCGAAATAGTTTATTTCTTCATCAGTCAATTACTACAAAAATATTTAACACTATGTAAAATGGCTAACACAATTAATTTAATCAAAATTTATAGTTATTTTAAAAACTTACAGTAAGCGAGATTATTCCTTAAGCAGATTCATTAAAGGAAACATTGCTAAAACCAAACCAAACAAGGATAAAAATTATTAAAATTATTAAAAACGTGCCACTTTCTTTACTTGTTATGGCAATTACTGTCATCAATCGACAGGACAGGGAAGGACAAGCTTCTATTATTATTCGAGGGTGTCTGATAGGTTGGTTGTTCGAATACTTTTGGTGAAGTCAATTTCTAAGATGTTGGAGTAAATAATACTTAAATTTTTTATGTCAGACCTTTTGTTGATACTTATATATACAGGGTGTTTCCAAATTGATGCGAAATATTTCACAGGGTGATTTTTCAGCAAAAATTAAGGGGGGTCTTTCATATAAATTTTTGTTCAAAATCGCTCTCCCTCCAATTTACAGCCCCTTAAAGTTGGGGGAAAACAATTGTTTTTATTTAATATCTCCACTATGGAAGAATTTAGAAGAATGAAATTTGGCAGATAATTGATGCTAATAAAATGGAATTTTTTGACAATTTTTGTAACCCTGGAATGTTTATACAAGGGGGTGAAAAAATCAACCCTTATGATATTTTGCCTCTAAACTTTTTAATTCGTCTACATTTTCATACTTAAAAAATTGATTTAAGAAGACAGACTTAAACTGCAACTTTTTTATGTCTCGACTTTTTCTCCTAAAATTGTTAGTTTGATCACAAAAAAATAAAATAGGTTACAATTCGATATTACTTATTCCTTTATCACATAAATCCAGAAGCGTTATTGTTTGTTAAAAACAGAGTAAGCACGTGTCAAATAATGTCATAATGGGCAGATAATTATTGCTAATGAAATGGAATTTTTTGACAATTTTTGTAACCCTGCAATGTTTATACAAGGGGGTGAAAAAATCAACCCTTATGATATTTTGCCTCAGAACTTTTTAATTCGTCTACATTTTTCTACTTAAAAAATTGATTTAAGAAGGCGGACTTAAACTGCAACTTTTTTACGTCTTGACTATTTCTCAGTAAGTTGTTTCGTTGACCATAAAAAAAATAAAATATTACTCATTCCTTTTGCACATACATCCAGAGGGGTTATCGTTTGTTAAAAAAAAATAAAGTATGCCAGTATTGAATGATATCATAATGACAAACAGTTAATGATTATTTAATTGGACCATATTTTCTACCAATAAGATTAAATGGAAACGACTGCGGCCATTTCCTGGAAGAAGTGTTGCCCACTCTTCTTGAAGATGTTCCTATACAAATTAGGCAAGAATTATGGTAATGAGTACCTAATATTTAATTTTTTTATGGTCAAAGAAACAACTTACTGAGAAATAGTCAAGACGTAAAAAAGTTGCAGTTTAAGTCCGCCTTCTTAAATCAATTTTTTAACTAGAAAAATCTGAGGCAAAATATTATAAGGGATGATTTTTTCACCCCCTCGTATAAACATTGCGGTGCTACAAAAACCGTCAAACAATGTCATTTTATTAGCAATAATTATCTGCCAATTGTGACATTATTTGACACCTGCTTACTCTATTTTTAACAAACAATTTATGTGAAAAAGGTATAAGTAATATCGAATTGTAACTTATTTTATTTTTTTGTGATCAAACTAACAATTTTACGAGGAATAGTTAAGACATAAAAAAGTTGCAGTTTAAGTCCGTCTTTTTAAATCAATTTTTTCAGTAGGAAAATGTAGACGAATAAAAAAGTTCTGAGGCAAAATATCATAAGGGTTGATTTTTTCACCCCCTTGTATAAACATTGCAGGGTTACAAAAATTGTCAAAAAATGCCACTTTATTAGCATCAATTATCTGCTACATTTCATTCTTCTAAATTCTTCCATATTGGAGATATTAAATAAAAACAATTTTTTTCCCTCAACTTTAAGGGGCTGTAACTTGGAGGGAGAGCGATTTTGAACAAAAATTTATATCAAAGACCCCCCTTAATTTTTGCTGAAAAGCTGAAAAATCATCCTGTAAAATATTTCGCATCAATTTAGAAACACCCTGTATATATATATATATATATATATATATATATATATATATATATATATATATATATATATATATATATATATATATAATTCTTTCCCATATAACTTCCCTCCATGTTTTATAAAAGTATTTAAAATATTTGAAGATAGCCGACAATTTAGATGTCTAGATTCAGTTTTTACTAAACAAGTAATACCACAATGAAATGGAAGAAAATGATTATAAATAGCTGTACAAACGTTGCCTTTAAGGGCTGCTATTCCAGCATAGCATACAGTAAGAATGTTCTGTATTCACTTGCTTATGGTTGGTACTTGTGTTTTTAATTAATCCCAATATTGGCCACAATAGTAGATTAGAACTGGAATATAGTGGCAGACCATCAATATTAAAACTAACGGATAGGCAGTTTCCAACATAATTTTTATTTTTCTGAAGACATGTTTCCAAACCTAGCCTGTCACTAGAGAGTTCAGAGTGATATGGTTTCAGAATATGCAGCAAATGTGTAATAGTAGAATGTGGCAATATCTAAATTGTAAGTGCTGATGTTAACATTTTCATCAAGGGGGGGGGGGGGAATAAGACCAACATTTAAACTTTCAACATTATTGGTCTTAATTTCCAAGTCACTGTCTAAAATAGCATATATCATTATCTACACATATTTCTGATGATAAATCTACAGGAACTGTAGTTTCTTTATAAATTTTAGACACTTCATCAGCAACACGTTTGAACATGTGACGCTTGGAATAATAATTTTTTGGTGTTTTTTCGGCATTGTTGTAATAATATGAGCTCAATAACTTACTATTTGTACAAAGAAAATGTATACTTTTGCCTTTCTACTACAATTATTTAAGTAGTCTCGTTTCTTCTCCACTGCTGCCGCTTGGGTGCATGTTTTAACCATATTTTTATAGTATTATCAACATTAGCTTCTGTAGAAGACAAACATTTCGTTAATACAGCACCTACAAATAATATAAATTTAACAAACAACACTCTGCAGTGAGAATAAGAAAATTCAAAATTCTTTTAGTGCTTTATGTGTTGAGGTTATAGGTATAAATATGGATATACCAACAATTAGTTTCCGCTGATTTAAATTTTGGAAAGATTTTTTGCCATTTCTTGTACTCAAAAAACTAAATTGTGATGCTACTATCTTGGACAAAACTCTTTTTAATATTGAATTAGTCTTACTGACTATATCATGTCCTCCAACAATAGACAAATAAGTTAGCTAAACAATTTAAATAAAAATGTTATCAATGCAGTTCCTATCAAATTAAATAGGATTGAAATGAGAAGATTCATTTAAATAATGTTCAAGTTCTTGCAGCTGCTTCAAATTCTGCAGTGGTAGACTTACAGGAATATCTGCAGGCAAATCTACTATTGTGGCATTAGTGGGGCAGTTAGTTTTAAGTAATTGTATGATTTCACAATTCTGATTTTTAATTAAAATCAAATGATGCAAAATTTTCTTAAAATAATCTAAAAAATTATGTTAATTTTAAAACTCTTACAGGTAAGTAATTTGCAGATAGTATTAAATACCAACCTGTATTTCCATCAATAGGTTGAATATTGGTATTAGTCACAGTGACATCATCTTGAGAAGCCTTAGGGGTACTAGTACTTGGACCAGTTTCCTCTGAAATTTACACCACAATCTTACTCAATAATCCGCAATAGTGTGCTGCCTATCCCATTGATATGTCCCAAGTAGACTATAGTAATATTTTCAGGTGTTTTTAGGTATATGTTGTGTGTGTTCACTGCCTACATTATTTTCCAACAAAAAATATAGTATTATAGTTGTATATCAATCTCACAATTAGACATCACTTCCATTGGTGTTATAGTGATTATAAAAAAAGTAACTTCGGATACCATATTTTTTGTTGGGTAATCATAACTTAAAAACTCTAGTTACAATAGTGTTCTTTGGAAATATCATTGTAATCACTGAGTGAGTAGCTTATTACCCAAGCCAAATTAAATTTTAATTAGCAGGTTATATACTTATTCCATAACTACAGACTTATCATTACAAAACAGTACTGAATGATTCAGAAGCTCATCAATGCCCTTTACTTTAGGTGGTAAATTATTTTGGTTATCATCTCCATCACTGCTTGAAACTAACCTCCTTGGTTTTAATGCACTACGCTTTCTAGGCGGACCTTTATACTCATTATCTGTAGAATTTATATCAGATGTTACTTCGACTTTTTTCATTTTAAGCAGGCTTTTGTTGTAATCGTCTAAAAAATGTTAAATTTAATTTTTCAACAAAAACTAAATTAAATACCAATCATGCAATTTGTATAGAACACAAATAGTTTTTCTAATAAACTTTTCTGCTATTTTATACAGTTTCCAATTCTCTTCGTTAGGACTCTCTCCTTTTTTTAACGAATCAATAAATTGGTTCTGTTTTTCATAAAGAGGCCACCAAACATCGTTTTTTTCGGCGACAGCCAATTTTCATGTATAACTGCCACGGCGCCTTCTTCCTCGTCAAATTGAACTCCTATAAACATCTAAAAATTAATTTCATAAGTAAAATCTATAACTTAATACTATTTACTGCACTCACCGTAAATTTGTAAGACTTTTACTGCATGTTATACATGTAGCAATTGATAAATTGATGTAATGTAGCAAAATCAAGAACACTTTTGGCGGTTTTCAGTGTTTGCACGACATAACCTAAGATATCTCCTCTTCTTCTTTTTTGAGTTATGTTTTCAGGTTAGTCCTATACTCTAGGCAGCAAGGTAACCCGCCCAGTTGGTAATTTATATATTATGCAAAAAAGGTTTACCCCATCAAAAGTTCAAAAGGTTGGTTGGTTAGTTTAGGGTATAAAAGTTTTAAATCTGAACACCTCTACAGATGGAATTTCAAATTTTGGTGACGATGCGCGGAAATTGACAGAGGAAGTGAGACAGACTCCGATATCCAATGTCTGAGAGTGAAACACATGAATCATGAGACAAAAATGAATACAACTTAAGTAAAATAATTCCTTTAATCTTAGGGACAAAAAGGTTGTAAGATAATTATTTTACCCACTAAGTATTCATCTTTTAGGAAACCAGAAAATTAATTTTTTTCGTCGATATTTGGTTGAATCATAACGTTAAATAACGTTCCAATTCGACCTGTGATTTTAATCAATATAAAATAAAATTCATAAAAAAAATGAAAATAAATCCAAATTGGCGCTGACTAGCAATATTTTATTTTTTCGTAATCTACAATAAAATCAAACAGATTTACTATTTTCGTCAATATCTTGTTAAAAGGATACGTGGAAATGACGTGTTACTTTTGGTCGAAATGTAACTTCGACCAGTACTCACCACAATTCAACGTGACTATGACGTGATCTGACGTCACTTTGCTGCCTGGGGCGGTGTAATATTGCAGGATAAATTGTAATTTTTAAGTTTTAGAATGCCAAATAAATACAAACGGAAGACTGATAGGGGTATGAGCAGTGTCGAAATTTATGAATTGGCCTTTGAAGAAGTCACATTGAGAGGTAAAAGTCTAAGAAATGCCACATCTTCTTACAATCTCAACTGTATGTCCTTGCAAAGATATATTAAGAAGAAAAAAACACATCAAGCTAATTTAACAAGCGAAGCTCCTTCTGTTGGTTATGTTAGCCCAACAGTCTTTACAAAAGTAGAAGAAAATATGTGAGTATTTGTTGACATGTTCATCAACTAATTATGGGCTTACAACAAAAAAGACTGGAAGTTTGGCGTATTTATTAGCAAAAAAATACAACAAAAATTTTCCAAAATTATGGGAAAAAAATAAGAAAGCAGGGGAAGTGTGGCTTATTAGACTATTTATGCAACGACATCCCGATCTATCTGTAAGATTGCCACAAGCTTCAAGCATAGCTCGCGCCACGATCTTCAATAAAACGAATGTGGCTGCTTTTTTTGATAATTATATGGGCGTTTTAAGCAAATATAAACTCAATGCAAAAGACATTTGGAATGTTGATGAGACGGGCATAACTACTGTTCAGAAGCCTGATAGAATAATAGCGCGACGTGGAGAAAAACAGGTCAGTGCAATGACATCCGCGGAAAGGGGAACCTTAGTGACATTGCTTTGGTTGGAAACGCTGTTGGTAATTACATGCCGCCTATGTTTATATTTCCACGAAAAATATTTTAAGAACATTTCGTTCGTGATGGCCCAGTTGGTACAATAGGAACAGCTAAAGGATCTGGATGGATGCAGGAGGATCATTTTCACTTCTTCCTTGAGCATTTCAAAAATCATGTTAGGCCATCAAAAGAGCAAACAGCCCTGTTGCTCTTGGATAATCATTCTTCCCACATGACCTTAAAAAATATTGAGTTCTGCAGAGACAACAGAATAATTTTGCTCACAAGCTATTAATACAGCTTGTGATAATTGGATGCGCTCAAATGCTGGGAAAGTTATGAGCATTTAGGATATTCCGTCTATAACTAAATCAGCATTTGACGTGGCGACCACTGCAAAAAATATCAGTGCTGGTTTTTGTGCTACAGGAATATGGCCTGTTAATACAAATATTATTGGAGAAAGTGATTTTCTGCCTAGTCGGGTCACTGATCGTATTTTGCTCAATCCAGAATCGGATCAATCATTAAGTGTTCTTCAAATCACAAGAAACCCAGAAGAAAGAACTCCTTATCCAACTACTGATACAGCTAAAAATGATGGCACTGCTATCAGTGAATATAATACAGACACAAGGACCGTTGCCCCAAGTCTCTCTATACATCAAAACATGAAATCTTTCAGCAGTTCATGTATTATAAGCAGTAACTTCGAAGAGCCCGTTGCCTCCACATCTACAGCCCGTAGTCCTCTTGCCACCACTTCTAACGTGTTTTCATCAGAGTCACTTAGGCCGCTGCCCAAAGCTCCACCAAGAAAAAAAAACAACCAAATAGACGCAAGATCAAATCTGCTGTGCTAACTGACTCACTTACCAAGGACGAAATTGCTGCCATAGAAGCGATTAAAAAGTTAAGAAATGTAAAAAAACGCGTTTTAAGCGAAAAAAAGGATAAGCCTAAGAAATTAAAGAAGGCTGTTAAAAAAAGTAAAGTGGATGAAGCCGAAGAAGATGCGGAAAATGATTGTTTTTGTTTGTGTTACCTTGGGACCTGTTCCGATAGCAAATCCAAAGAAAAGTGGGTTCAGTGCCTTGAATGCAAAGGCTGGGCTCACGAAGCTTATACTGGGGGCAAGCTTTAATACGTCTGCCATAATTGTTTATCAAATTAAATTTTATTTTTATGACTTATTATTGTTATTTTAATATGTACAAAAAAGCCAAATAATAATTATAGTGATTTGTTCGAAAGAAATGAGTTATTTATTTATTAATAAGATGATAGTATTATTTTTTTACAACCAAATAGTTTAAATACATGGGTGTCACAACTTACCTCAGTATTAGGAGAGTTGTGACACGAGAAGTAGTCCCTATTTTATTTTATTTTCTGAGAAACCTTAAGACTTTCATTAATTTTGATTATTGTCTCTAAAAGAGGATGGATTGAGCTACATTAACTCATACAACTGATAGATTTACAATGTTTCTTAACTGAGATATAATAATTAAAGTAAAAATTGTCACAATTCTCCTCGGTCTCCCCTACTGAGCCTTGTGGGTCTCCTGCCTTCATCGTGTAACTGTCTAAATAGATATTGTTAATTTTGACTTTAAATGTTTTTTTGTCTAAGTACGATATTAATGTTTTTGTTATATAGTCAGGAAAACCCCACTTGTACATTTTGTAGAATAGTCCATTTGTCCAAACAGAGTTAAAGGCTTTCTCTATACCGAAGGTCGCAAGCACAGTACTTTGTTGGTTTTTAAAACCTTCTTTGACAAAGTTAACTATGTTAATGATTTGTGTTACCGTACTGTGACCTGCGCGAAAGTCGTATTGTATGTCCGGTATAAGTTTTTTCTGAAATCGCTTGGAAATTTTGTTGGGCAACGATTTTTTCCGTACTGTACGGGAATATTTTTTCCGCACCTGTATACGGAAATGATCCAAGTAGAGAAGGATGCACTGTAGCACACTTTTTGACCTTTGGACCGACACAGCCAGCCCAGCCAGACAGACTTTACCCCTCCACTACACCCTTGCAGCAGGGTGCCAACTTCAGGTCGGTCGGTAAGTTAGGGATCTTAAGACGCAAACCTTTGTGACGTCATCGTACCAACTTCAGATCGTTTTCAAAATAAAACGTGTAATAATATTTAAAAAATTCCTTGGCTTGTAAAATTAAATTATAACCAAATCATTATCGGTATATTTTCAAAGTTTGTTCGCTATATCACCAGTCAATAAAGGCGAAAAACATATTAACCGCACTCTGAGATAAAAATTATAATGATGTATCAACTTGGTCTCGTATAGGGCGGCCATCTTGCCAACTTCAGGCTGAATGACATAATAATATTTTAAAAAAAAATTGCCTTAAGGCACTATAAACCTTGTACCCTTCAAAATAATATTAAAAAAGCTTATTGCAGTAAATCGTTCAGTAAACGTTAAGAGCTAAATTGTAACCAATTCGTTATCAGAAGGTATATTTTCAAAAGTTTGTGCGTTATATCACCAGAGTCGAAAAAAATTAAGCCACATAAGCGTAATGTTATTTAAATAATATATAAAAATTGTAAAAAAAAATTATGATTACCTTATTATGCGCCAACTTCAGACAGACGTTATAACCCTCGAATTGTAATAATGACTCACCAGGTTCGGTTGGATTTCTTAATATTTGGTAATAGGAGTAGGATATTTGCTCATCTTAGTTAATTATCCAGCAAAGACCACGTGGAGGTGTGAGCAACCTTTGCCTGGAGAAGATAGGTAAGCAGGAAGAATAGGGAAGGTCAAACAGCAGCGGTTCTTTAATAGGCAACAATTTCCTCTGATCATGCTCATAAGAACATACTGAAAACGCTATACGTACTTAACTTAATAGGTTACTGCAAACTTTGTAGATTCGTCTTACCGAAACCCTAAGTTTATAGTACTTCTCCCTTCGTAAAGGTACCTGGCGCGTATCAGTGCAGGAAAAAGTCGACTAACAAAAGGGACATCAAACAATAAATTAAATTTTTATTCATATCAATAGGAATCAAAATATCAATTAGGAATTCTTCTTTATCGCAAGGGCGTCATTTTGTGGAAACCTAGTTTATATAAACTATTTAAAAAATTGACGCAGATATACTTTCTGACTTTCCAGGACAAATATGGTATTTATTTTAACATAGATACTAGATACATAAAAAAACATACATATATAAAAAAGAAATTGAAGACATATTAAAAGTCAATCAAATAATAAGTTTTAAACGTATATGTTTTTATGTATTTTAATAATATGATTTACTTTAATTTTATCAAACAGAATTCGCAGCTTTTTTCATAACCTCACGTATTAGTAAGTTATCACATATAAAACATTATATAAAATTTTATTATATAAAAAATTTTTTTCTTCACTATAGATGTCTTGAAAAAGAATTAAATAAATTCGAAAGCTTGACAAAAATAAAAGAGTTTTCTTCATTTACATTGGCCATAACATTGACTGCAACTCCACTATTGACTTCACGTTATATATATATATATATATACATATTGTTTATATTGTATTTCTGTTCTATGAATATACTTGTTATTTTATTCTTTTCGTTTCTATCAAGCTACCTCATTATAGAACATACCCCCAAAGACCTACCAACCCTGGTAGGCGTGACAATAAAATTACAATGACCTCCGACCACGTCTTTGTAATTTTTGAAACAAATATAAAACAGACTAACTCAAACACCGGACGACAAAAAGAACACACCAAAATAAACACAAATATAAATATAAACGCAAATATTCTTTTTCCTTATGACCTAGACACATAATAAAATAAAATTACACAGCTTATATATACAGTTCGGGACAAAACTACTAGGAAATACACAATAACAGACGGAAGAGACATACTACCAGACGAAATTAGAGAACTTATTAAATACAAAAACAGAATACGAAAACGGTGGCAAAAATACAGACTCGACGAAGACAGAACAGAATTACATGAACTAGGAAGACAGATAAACACACAAATAAAACAATATAAAAAACAAAGTGGAACGCTTTTCTACAATCAACAAACCCAAACGACAATTCAATTTGGAGAATGACGAGAAAACTGACAAAAACGCAGACCAACATTACGAGGAACAAACGCAACATTTAACAACGTACAAAAATGCAACTGCATTGGACAGCACTTTGCCTCCTGTTTTAAAAACAATACCAATAAAACAGAACACTATAGAAAGATTAACGACGAATTAAACCAATTTACAAACACACAAACTGCATATCTTAACCCAAAAGACTATACAACTCCCAAAGAAATTAAACAAATAATATACAGACTTAAAAATAAACAAGCACCAGGACCAGACAATTTACATCCTATACTTTTTAAAAGCCTACCAACAAAAGCAATTATACAACTAAACCATATAACAAATGCTATCTTGAAACTACAATATTATCCACAACAACTATAAAACGATTACGTAACCCCTATTCTAAAACAAGCCAAAAACAGAGTACTAGTAGAAAGCTACCGCCCCATATCGTTACTTAAAGTTACACCTAAAATAATTGACAAAGTCATACTAACCAGAATACATAGAACAATTACTCACAAAATAGTATATTGTGTATCTAATAGGAAAAGCGATACATTCCCGGACGACAATGTAAATTGTTGGCCGAGGCGAATAGCCAAAGGCCAACAAACATTGGAGTCAGAGAATGTGCTTTTACTACGAGATACACATACTATTTTTCTGAAATCACATTAAATATAATCGTAAACTAAGAAAGTTTTATATATGCATAACTGTTTTTGATTATCGTCGTATTTTCTATGAAACAGTTTCATTGACATTGTTTGTTAATCATTGTTTATTAGTGTCACAAAAGTGTCAGTTCGGTTAGTTACGTAGTGCTTAAAATATTTTAAATTATATTTAAAATGGACAGTGACGATGATGTCCAGAGGTGCAAAACGCCTCTAGAGTTACTAAACACTGCTACTACTGTGGTTTTAAATTTATTGCCAAACAGAAACAAGGCGCAAAATATGAATTTGCTTATAAACGTTTTATGGATCAGTAGAGAAGGATGCACTGTAGCACACTTTTTGACCTTTGGACCGACACAGCCAGCCCAGCCAGACAGACTTTACCCCTCCACTACACCCTTGCAGCAGGGTGCCAACTTCAGGTCGGTCGGTAAGTTAGGGATCTTAAGACGCAAACCTTTGTGACGTCATCGTACCAACTTCAGATCGTTTTCAAAATAAAACGTGTAATAATATTTAAAAAATTCCTTGGCTTGTAAAATTAAATTATAACCAAATCATTATCGGTATATTTTCAAAGTTTGTTCGCTATATCACCAGTCAATAAAGGCGAAAAACATATTAACCGCACTCTGAGATAAAAATTATAATGATGTATCAACTTGGTCTCGTATAGGGCGGCCATCTTGCCAACTTCAGGCTGAATGACATAATAATATTTAAAAAAAAAATTGCCTTAAGGCACTATAAACCTTGTACCCTTCACAATAATATTAAAAAAGCTTATTGCAGTAAATCGTTCAGTAAACGTTAAGAGCTAAATTGTAACCAATTCGTTATCAGAAGGTATATTTTCAAAAGTTTGTGCGTTATATCACCAGAGTCGAAAAAAATTAAGCCACATAAGCGTAATGTTATTTAAATAATATATAAAAATTGTAAAAAAAAATTATGATTACCTTATTATGCGCCAACTTCAGACAGACGTTATAACCCTCGAATTGTAATAATGACTCACCAGGTTCGGTTGGATTTCTTAATATTTGGTAATAGGAGTAGGATATTTGCTCATCTTAGTTAATTATCCAGCAAAGACCACGTGGAGGTGTGAGCAACCTTTGCCTGGAGAAGATAGGTAAGCAGGAAGAATAGGGAAGGTCAAACAGCAGCGGTTCTTTAATAGGCAACAATTTCCTCTGATCATGCTCATAAGAACATACTGAAAACGCTATACGTACTTAACTTAATAGGTTACTGCAAACTTTGTAGATTCGTCTTACCGAAACCCTAAGTTTATAGTACTTCTCCCTTCGTAAAGGTACCTGGCGCGTATCAGTGCAGGAAAAAGTCGACTAACAAAAGGGACATCAAACAATAAATTAAATTTTTATTCATATCAATAGGAATCAAAATATCAATTAGGAATTCTTCTTTATCGCAAGGGCGTCATTTTGTGGAAACCTAGTTTATATAAACTATTTAAAAAATTGACGCAGATATACTTTCTAACTTTCCAGGACAAATTCGAAGAATTTCAAAAAATAGTAAAAAAACACAACAAGAATAAATTTCAAAAAATTAGTAAGAAACAAAAAGAATCAAAAAATAAACAGTAGATAAAAATTATTAAAAAATCATAAACTGTATAAGAAAATTAAATAAACTCAAAATAAAAACCTTAAAAACAATTATAAAACACAGAATAATAACGAAAAAACTGTTAAGAAATTCATAAAACTAATTAAAGAAAAATAAAGAATTTTTAAAAAAGAATCAAAAAGTGAACAGTAAAAATTATTAAAAAATCATAAAATGTATAATAAAATTAAATAAACTCAAAATAAAAAACCTTAAAATAATTATAAAACGTACAATAATAACGAATAGAAATGTTAAGAAATTCATAAAAATAATTAAAGAAAACAAAGAATTTTCAAAAAAAAGAATCAAGGAGTATAAACAGTAAACATTATTAAAAAATCATAATAAAAAAACCTTAAAAACAATTATAAAACGTAGAATAATAACGAATAAAAATGTAAAGAAATTCATAAAAATAATTAAAGAAAAACAAAGAATTTTCAAAAAAGAATCAAGGAGTAAACAGTAAACATTATTAAAAAATCATAAACTATATAAGAAAATTATGAAATTCAAAATAAAAAAACCTTAAAAACAATTATAAAACGTAGAATAATAACGAATAAAAATGTTAAGAAATTCACAAAAATAATTAAAGAAAAACAAAGAATTTTCAAAAAAGAATCAAAAAATAAACAGTAAAAATTATTAAAAAATCATATACTGTATAAGAAAATTAAATAAACTCAAAATAAAAAACCTTAAAACCATTATAAAACGTAGAATAATAACGAAAAAATGTTAAGAAATTCATAAAAATAATTAAAGAAAACAAAGAATTTTCAAAAAAAAGAATCAAGGAGTAAACAGTAAATATTATTAAAAAATCATAAACTGTATAAGAAAATTATGAAATTCAAAATAAAAAACCTTAAAAATAGGTAATTAAAGACAAAAAAAATTACGAAACAAAATTATTACGAAAATAATGATAAAACTAAAAAATATCAAATAAATTATAAGAAAAACTAAGATTGAGGCACATATTAAAATTACTAAAATTTATAGCAACAATTTAAAAAAAACTTAGAATTGTATCGGTAAAGAGAGGGAGATCAAACAATAAATATTTTAAAAAGTTTAAATAAAAATAGAATTACCTACATACCACATAAGATTTTGGAAACACAACACTTGCAAAAAATCACAACACATATTCATTCTCGACTTGACTGTTGTAATTTGTATAATATAAAGACAAATTATTTGAAAATTAAAAAACAGGAAATTTGATAAACAAAAAACCGCAAAAACGGCGTGTGCAAAATTATCTATTCTTATCACTAAAGTTACATGAAAAAGTATCATACAAATTGAAACAACAAAATATTTTTATAAAATCTGAAAATTATTAAGAAAACTGTTTAGACATATTATAAAAAAAATTATGATAAAACTTAGACAAATAAAAACGTTAGGATAAATAATATTCAGGATCAAGGCCAATGAGCAGTATAAGATCAGTTATTCAATGAAATTTCTGAACAAAAAGTAGCAAAAAAAGCAGAGCGATATGGAACCAAAATTATCAAAAATTTCTTAACAAAAAAAAAAGAACATAAATTTATAACTATCGTATGAACTATGCTCAGAATGACCCAAATATACTATGGTATATTAAAATATAATTATTCAGAACTCATCTTAATTTCAGGAATATATTTAAAAATCTACGGAGATAAGGGAAAAAGTTACTTTAAGATTCAAATGATAACGTTCGTCTTTAGCAATGCAGTAACAACCTGGGGCATTCTAAAGATAATTTTTTTTCAAAACCATCTTAAAATAGCCAAATTTTTTAAAAATTTAACTCACTCACCAATTATTTTTGAAGACACACGTCTGATCACTAAGACTGACTTGTTCAGAATGAATTATAAAGACTCTGTTTTCAGTTTATAACATTTAAAAAAGGGGCGTGGCTTAAAATTTTCAAGAAAGGGGTTTTCTTTAAGAAAAAAGTATATGTTAGCTAGTTTAATACCAGTAATATACAAGTGGAAACAATTTCCGAAAAGTTTCTCGGATCTAAATTCAGAATGAACCAAATTACGTAGGAAAAAATATAAAATTAATTTTTAAACCTATTAAAGACTAAACACAGAGTGTCAAAAAAAAATGAATAATAATAAATAATTTAAATGATTACGCTATACATACTAATCATAATAGGTTACTGGCAACTTTTGTAGATTCGTTTTACCGAAACTCTTTATAAAGATAACTAATGTGTAGTAGCGAAAGAAAAAGTTGAATATTAAAAAAGGCCTCAACCAATAAAAATAAAAATTTATTCCAACATGTTTAACGTAGATAGGCTCAAAGTGCCCGCAATAAAAAAAAATACTATACTGCCACCGTGATAAAAATGTGTCATTAATGACAGGCAGGCAGAGTATGTAATGCAAACGACACCTAAAGTCAAAAACTATTGCTATCTATATCAAACGAAAAACGTTATTAATCTGGGCGCATTCGTAGGGCAGTCGTAAGCCAGTCGTTAACTAGTCGTAAGATAATCGTTAACTAGTCATAAGGCAGTCGCAAGACAGTCGTTAACTAGTTATTAATTATAAATATGGAAACACATATAAAATAAATCGTCTATAAGAACGATAGGACCTAGCGAACATTGGGGATAAATAATCACATAATCGAAGCAAATGAATAACCTGATAATTCCTACCATAAGAAGTATTGGAAAGGTTCACATAAAATCGATAAAGCTTATGGCCCAGAATATGACTGGAAACTAATGAAGTGGAGATTAGGTGAAAAAGATCTTTGCTTTAATGACGAATGTATTATTGTCGGAGACAAAGAATTTAATAGTACTTCCGGTTTAAATGAGTTAATTTTTACAAGAAACCAAAGAAATTTACTGAACATGATCACCATATTTACAAACATATATTAGAATTAACAGGCGTTCAACGTGATAGCAGAGAATATCTCAACCACAATGGGTGTAAAGAGAAGTTTAAAACTATAATTAAACCATTACATAAATTATATTAAAAAGACGTTGTTTAGCTAAACTGACACCAAAAAAAAAGGGGTCGGAATTTAACTCAAATCATTTAAAATATTCAGGATCAAGGCCAATGAGCAGTATAAAATCAGAGTTATTTAACGAAATTTCATAGCAGAGCGTAGCAGAGGGTAGCAGAGCGTAGCAGAGGGTAGCAGAGAATCATAGCAGAGCGTAGCAGAGGGTAGCAGAGCGTAGCAGAGGGTAGCAGAGCGTCAGAGCAGAGCGTAGCAGATGGTAGCAGAGGGTAGCAGAGCGTCAGAGCAGAGCGTAGCAGAGGGTAGCAGAGCGTAGCAGAGGGTAGCAGAGCGTCAGAGCAGAGCGTAGCAGAGAGTAGCAGAGCGTAGCAGAGGGTAGCAGAGCATCATAGCAGAGGGTAGCAGAGCGTAGCAGAGCATCATATCAGAGCGTAGCAGAGGGTAGCAGAGCGTAACAGAGGGTAGCAGAGCGCAGCAGAGGGTAGCAGAGCATCATAGCAGAGCGTAGCAGAGGGTAGCAGAGGGTAGCAGAGCGTAGCAGAGGGTAGCAGAGCATCATAGCAGAGCGTAGCAGAGGGTAGCAGAGCGTACCAGAGGGTAGCAGAGCATCATAGCAGAGCATAGCAGAGGGTAGCACAGAGAGTCAGAAACGTACACAATAAAGGTATAAATCAAAAAGTCAAAGTCGAGAATTCATTTGTTAACATGCCTTCAAGCCGAGCGGTTCAAGTAAACAAGCTGGCAGCGATTGTGAGAGAAAAGTACAAAGCTCTCAAAAAGAATGCAGGCTGATGAAAAAAAGAACTACTAGAATCAACGTTTAGACCAATAACTACACCTCTTAAAGAAATAGCCAAATATGTGAACGAAAATGACTCACTGTCCAATCATTCAACAGAGGAGGAACATACTCAAACTTCGTATGACGATAACATTATTAATTTTGAAAAATATATTCAAGATTTAGGAAATCCAGACCAAATATATACGGGTCAAAGTTCAACTAGCCTAAGGCAGAATGGTCGTTTGAAAATAAAACAATTGAATTTGGTAGAGATATCATTCAGATGGACTCACACAAGTTTAAACCTACGCATGGTGTCTACGTCCTGCTGTTTTTAAATTCAAAGCAACCAATACAATATACGCTTACCGATCAAAAAAGTCTAAATACTTATGCTCAGAATAACCCAAATATATTAGTCGATCATCTAAGAAGTCTGTACAACAATGACTCATCCATATATTATAGATCATTGAAGAATTAGAAAATCTAGGAATTATTGAGAAATAAGTTGCGTAACTTTGTTATTGAACACATTACAATACGTATTCACACCTACTTTTTTTGTTTTATTTTAAAATAATCTAGATAGCAAGCTACCTTAAGGAAATACGATTAAAGAGAATTTGTATGTTTTGTTTTTGCGATACATTAGACTTAAAGATATACGTCATATTTAATATAAGATTCAATATTATTTTACGAAATAGGCGTTAACCATTGCACCATTGTAGAATTTGATAAAATGTTACAAATAATGGTAGATATTGGAAATATTTTTGAATATTAAAAGCGCGTGACCTTGGTGCATTAGCTGGTTTGCGATGTGTGACGTAATCGACTGATGTGTTAGAGTGATAACAGACTTTGCTTTCGTTATTATTAGAGTTATATTTACACCATTTTTTTGTATAAAATAATGACTATATTCCGAGCTATTTCATCATGCGGGTGCGAGTACTTATAAATTTATACAGAAAATGTACCAACCTTTTCTATAATTGAAAACAAAGTCCTCGGTTTATTAGTCCTGTTATTTTCTGTAGTCCGGTGAAGGCAATACAATATTCGCCTGCATTTATTTTGTCCAGATGTGGTTCAATAGAGCTTGGAACATGTAACACTTTTGGGGAGAAATGTTACGTAGTTTTCTAACTCGAGAAAAAATGGAGTCTCCAAATTTTTGGATGTTTCGATAATTTTGCTCTTAGAATTTTATGAGGTTTATTGAATTGCAATTCTTTGACTTTAAGTTTGGGTTTATTTTCAACAAGTTTTGAACATTCGCTGTTAATAACGTCTAAAAAATTCATCTAAAATTGTAAATATGAAAAATTAATATCCAAAAATAACAATTAATTTAATAAAGTACTTACGTTGAAATTTTTCACAATTTTTTATGGTTACACAATTATAATGATCGAAAGACGTTTGAGAAAAAACTAACCTTTACGCTGTATTTATACCTTAGATTATCAAGAAAATCAATAAGCTGTTATTGATTTTTCTTCGCAAATATTATTTTGGCTAAATATCATTGGAACCTTTTACAATAAACACCCTTATCTGTATCATTGAAATAAACACCCGTTTTGATTATTATTCTATATATTACAGATAAATTAAAATTTTTATTTTAAATAAACGAATCTACAAAAGTTGCCAGTAACCTATTATGATTAGTATGTATAGCGTAATCATTTAAATTATTTATTATTATTCATTTTTTTTTTGACACTCTGTGTTTAGTCTTTAATAGGTTTAAAAATAAATTTTATATTTTTTCCTACGTAATTTGGTTCATTCTGAATTTAGATCCGAGAAACTTTTCGGAAATTGTTTCCACTTTTATATTACTGGAATTAAACTAGCTAACATATACTTTTTTCTTAAAGAAAACCCCTTTCTTGAAAATTTTAAGCCACGCCCCTTTTTTAAATGTTATAAACTGAAAACAGAGTCTTTATAATTCATTCTGAACAAGTCAGTCTTAGTGATCAGACGTGTGTCTTCAAAAATAATTGGTGAGTAAGTTAAATTTTTTAAAAATTTGGCTATTTTAAGATGGTTTTGGAAAAAAAAATTATCTTTAGAATGCCCCAGGTTGTTACTGCATTGCTAAAGACGAACGTTATCATTTGAATCTTAAAGTAACTTTTTCCCTTATCTCCGTAGATTTTTAAATATATTCCTGAAATTAAGATGAGTTCTGAATAATTATATTTTAATATACCATAGTATATTTGGGTCATTCTGAGCATAGTTCATACGATAGTTATAAATTTATGTTCTTTTTTTTTTGTTAAGAAATTTTTGATAATTTTGGTTCCATATCGCTCTGCTTTTTTTGCTACTTTTTGTTCAGAAATTTCATTGAATAACTGATTTTATACTGCTCATTGGCCTTGATCCTGAATATTATTTATCCTAACGTTTTTATTTGTCTAAGTTTTATCATAATTTTTTTTATAATATGTCTAAACAGTTTTCTTAATAATTTTCAGATTTTATAAAAATATTTTGTTGTTTCAATTTGTATGATACTTTTTCATGTAACTTTAGTGATAAGAATAGATAATTTTGCACACGCCGTTTTTGCGGTTTTTTGTTTATCAAATTTCCTGTTTTTTAATTTTCAAATAATTTGTCTTTATATTATACAAATTACAACAGTCAAGTCGAGAATGGATATGTGTTGTGATTTTTTGCAAGTGTTGTGTTTCCAAAATCTTATGTGGTATGTAGGTAATTCTATTTTTATTTAAACTTTTTAAAATATTTATTGTTTGATCTCCCTCTCTTTACCGATACAATTCTAAGTTTTTTTTAAATTGTTGCTATAAATTTTAGTAATTTTAATATGTGCCTCAATCTTAGTTTTTCTTATAATTTATTTGATATTTTTTAGTTTTATCATTATTTTCGTAATAATTTTGTTTCGTAATTCTTTTTTTGTCTTTAATTACCTATTTTTAAGGTTTTTTATTTTGAATTTCATAATTTTCTTATACAGTTTATGATTTTTTAATAATATTTACTGTTTACTCCTTGATTCTTTTTTTTGAAAATTCTTTGTTTTCTTTAATTATTTTTATGAATTTCTTAACATTTTTTCGTTATTATTCTACGTTTTATAATGGTTTTAAGGTTTTTTATTTTGAGTTTATTTAATTTTCTTATACAGTATATGATTTTTTAATAATTTTTACTGTTTATTTTTTGATTCTTTTTTGAAAATTCTTTGTTTTTCTTTAATTATTTTTGTGAATTTCTTAACATTTTTATTCGTTATTATTCTACGTTTTATAATTGTTTTTAAGGTTTTTTTATTTTGAATTTCATAATTTTCTTATATAGTTTATGATTTTTTAATAATGTTTACTGTTTACTCCTTGATTCTTTTTTGAAAATTCTTTGTTTTTCTTTAATTATTTTTATGAATTTCTTAACATTTTTATTCGTTATTACTCTACGTTTTATAATTGTTTTTAAGGTTTTTTTATTATGATTTTTTAATAATGTTTACTGTTTATACTCCTTGATTCTTTTTTTTGAAAATTCTTTGTTTTCTTTAATTATTTTTATGAATTTCTTAACATTTCTATTCGTTATTATTGTACGTTTTATAATTATTTTAAGGTTTTTTATTTTGAGTTTATTTAATTTTATTATACATTTTATGATTTTTTAATAATTTTTACTGTTTACTTTTTGATTCTTTTTTAAAAATTCTTTATTTTTCTTTAATTAGTTTTATGAATTTCTTAACAGTTTTTTCGTTATTATTCTGTGTTTTATAATTGTTTTTAAGGTTTTTATTTTGAGTTTATTTAATTTTCTTATACAGTTTATGATTTTTTAATAATTTTTATCTACTGTTTATTTTTTGATTCTTTTTGTTTCTTACTAATTTTTTGAAATTTATTCTTGTTGTGTTTTTTTACTATTTTTTGAAATTCTTCGAATTTGTCCTGGAAAGTCAGAAAGTATATCTGCGTCAATTTTTTAAATAGTTTATATAAACTAGGTTTCCACAAAATGACGCCCTTGCGATAAAGAAGAATTCCTAATTGATATTTTGATTCCTATTGATATGAATAAAAATTTAATTTATTGTTTGATGTCCCTTTTGTTAGTCGACTTTTTCCTGCACTGATACGCGCCAGGTACCTTTACGAAGGGAGAAGTACTATAAACTTAGGGTTTTGGTAAGACGAATCTACAAAGTTTGCAGTAACCTATTAAGTTAAGTACGTATAGCGTTTTCAGTATGTTCTTATGAGCATGATCAGAGGAAATTGTTGCCTATTAAAGAACCGCTGCTGTTTGACCTTCCCTATTCTTCCTGCTTACCTATCTTCTCCAGGCAAAGGTTGCTCACACCTCCACGTGGTCTTTGCTGGATAATTAACTAAGATGAGCAAATATCCTACTCCTATTACCAAATATTAAGAAATCCAACCGAACCTGGTGAGTCATTATTACAATTCGAGGGTTATAACGTCTGTCTGAAGTTGGCGCATAATAAGGTAATCATAATTTTTTTTTACAATTTTTATATATTATTTAAATAACATTACGCTTATGTGGCTTAATTTTTTTCGACTCTGGTGATATAACGCACAAACTTTTGAAAATATACCTTCTGATAACGAATTGGTTACAATTTAACTCTTAACGTTTACTGAACGATTTACTGCAATAAGCTTTTTTAATATTATTGTGAAGGGTACAAGGTTTATAGTGCCTTAAGGCAATTTTTTTTTAAAATATTATTATGTCATTCAGCCTGAAGTTGGCAAGATGGCCGCCCTATACGAGACCAAGTTGATACATCATTATAATTTTTATCTCAGAGTGCGGTTAATATGTTTTTCGCCTTTATTGACTGGTGATATAGCGAACAAACTTTGAAAATATACCGATAATGATTTGGTTATAATTTAATTTTACAAGCCAAGGAATTTTTTAAATATTATTACACGTTTTATTTTGAAAACGATCTGAAGTTGGTACGATGACGTCACAAAGGTTTGCGTCTTAAGATCCCTAACTTACCGACCGACCTGAAGTTGGCACCCTGCTGCAAGGGTGTAGTGGAGGGGTAAAGTCTGTCTGGCTGGGCTGGCTGTGTCGGTCCAAAGGTCAAAAAGTGTGCTACAGTGCATCCTTCTCTACTGATCCATAAAACGTTTATAAGCAAATTCATATTTTGCGCCTTGTTTCTGTTTGGCAATAAATTTAAAACCACAGTAGTAGCAGTGTTTAGTAACTCTAGAGGCGTTTTGCACCTCTGGACATCATCGTCACTGTCCATTTTAAATATAATTTAAAATATTTTAAGCACTACGTAACTAAATGAACTGACACTTTTGTGACACTAATAAACAATGATTAACAAACAATGTCAATGAAACTGTTTCATAGAAAATACGACGATAATCAAAAACAGTTATGCATATATAAAACTTTCTTAGTTTACGATTATATTTAATGTGATTTCAGAAAAATAGTATGTGTATCTCGTAGTAAAAGCACATTCTCTGACTCCAATGTTTGTTGGCCTTTGGCTATTCGCCTCGGCCAACAATTTACATTGTCGTCCGGGAATGTATCGCTTTTCCTATTAGATACACAATATACTATTTTGTGAGTAATTGTTCTATGTATTCTGGTTAGTATGACTTTGTCAATTATTTTAGGTGTAACGTTAAGTAACGATATGGGGCGGTAGCTTTCTACTAGTACTCTGTTTTTGGCTTGTTTTAGAATAGGGGTTACGTAATCGTTTTATAGTTGTTGTGGATAATATTGTAGTTTCAAGATAGCATTTGTTATATGGTTTAGTTGTATAATTGCTTTTGTTGGTAGGCTTTTAAAAAGTATAGGATGTAAATTGTCTGGTCCTGGTGCTTGTTTATTTTTAAGTCTGTCTATTATTTGTTTAATTTCTTTGGGAGTTGTATAGTCCTTTGGGTTAAGATGTGCAGTTTGTGTGTTTGTAAATTGGTTTAATTCGTCGTTAATCTTTCTATAGTGTTCTGTTTTATTGGTATTGTTTTTAAAACAGGAGGCAAAGTGCTGTCCAATGCAGTTGCATTTTTGTACGTTGTTAAATGTTGCGTTTGTTCCTCGTAATGTTGGTCTGCGTTTTTGTCAGTTTTCTCGTCATTCTCCAAATTGAATTGTCGTTTGGGTTTGTTGATTGTAGAAAAGCGTTCCACTTTGTTTTTTATATTGTTTTATTTGTGTGTTTATCTGTCTTCCTAGTTCATGTAATTCTGTTCTGTCTTCGTCGAGTCTGTATTTTTGCCACCGTTTTCGTATTCTGTTTTTGTATTTAATAAGTTCTCTAATTTCGTCTGGTAGTATGTCTCTTCCGTCTGTTATTGTGTATTTCCTAGTAGTTTTGTCCCGAACTGTATATATAAGCTGTGTAATTTTATTTTATTATGTGTCTAGGTCATAAGGAAAAAGAATATTTGCGTTTATATTTATATTTGTGTTTATTTTGGTATAGTTATAAAACTTCTTTTTGTCGTCCGGTGTTTGAGTTAGTCTGTTTTATATTTGTTTCAAAAATTACAAAGACGTGGTCGGAGGTCATTGTAATTTTATTGTCACGCCTACCAGGGTTGGTAGGTCTTTGGGGGTATGTTCTATAATGAGGTAGCTTGATAGAAACAAAAAGAATAAAATAACAAGTATATTCATAGAACAGAAATACAATATAAACAATATGTATATATATATATATATATATAACGTGAAGTCAATAGTGGAGTTGCAGTCAATGTTATGGCCAATGTAAATGAAGAAAACTCTTTTATTTTTGTCAAGCTTTCGAATTTATTTAATTCTTTTTCAAGACATCTATAGTGAAGAAAAAAATTTTTTATATAATAAAATTTTTTTTATAATGTTTTATATGTGATAACTTACTAATACTATTACGTAGTAATTTCGACCGAACAATTATAATAAAACAAAAGATTAAAATTTTCGGGTATGCGGTCTGTTCAAATAAACTCTTAAATTATCTTAAAACTCAATATTTCGCTGTTTATTTGACAGCATCTTTAGGAATAAACTACAAAGAAAATATTATGTAGGTACTAAGAAAAATAACACATTAAAACGTATGATTTACAGAAGTTAAAAGACTTCAAGTTGACATTAAATTAAAATAATTAAAAAAAGTCATATCACTTTCAAAACAGTAATTAAAAAAAATAGATATATACACAAATATATAAACATACATACATACACATATATATGTGCATGCATATACATATACACGCACAATTACACATATATACAAATATATTATTAAATGGCGTGACCTTTATCTAAAAATAGGAGATAGGAAAACAATTCTAGAAGGCTTTTCATGGAGATGGTTTTTATTAATAGGCAACCACATTCAATGAATCGTAGATCAGATATAGGCCAAGTATGCGTACCTATAACAAACAAAAGGGGGAAAATTAATGGGCATGTACGCAAAAAGGATCATAGGGTCACGAATAGGGAATGGTAACCGCAGACATGCATGTTTCTGGCTCGTTAGCCGTCATCAGTGCGGCATAACCAAGTAAGGTATTGCACTTGGCCAGCCTTTTGTTTGTTATAGGTACGCATACTTGGCACCCTTTTTTGTTTTACATCCTGGGCTTGGAACGGCTCAAACACAATGGGTCCGTTTCGCCAACGCGGCGACGCTGTTCGTAGCCCCGAAATGTGAGCACAGCTGGCCGAAACCACAAATGGCGATAGGACTCTTGTGTGAGTTTCGTTGTTTGTGTTTTTTGGTTTTTAATACATGTTTCCCTACCATCCTTTGCTCCCAAGTACTCAACACTTTTGCTGGCCAAGTGCAATACCTTACTTGGTTATGCCGCACTGATGACGGCTAACGAGCCAGAAACATGCATGTCTGCGGTTACCATTCCCTATTCGTGACCCTATGTTCCTTTTGGGTACATGCCCATTAATTTTCCCTCTTTTGTTTGTTATAGGTACGCATACTTGGCACCCTTTTTTGTTTTACATCCTGGGCTTGGAACGGCTCAAACACAATGAGTCCGTTTCGCCAACGCGGCGACGCTGTTCGTAGCCCCGAAATGTGAGCACAGCTGGCTGAAGCCACAAATGGCGATAGGACTCTTGTGTGAGTTTCGTTGTTTGTGTTTTTTGGTTTTTAGTACATGTTTCCCTACCATCCTTTGCTCCCAAGTACTCAACACTTTTGCTGGCCAAGTGCAATACCTTACTTGGTTATGCCGCACTGATGACGGCTAACGAGCCAGAAACATGCATGTCTGCGGTTACCATTCCCTATTCGTGACCCTATGATCCTTTTTGCGTACATGCCCATTAATTTTCCCCCTTTTGTATATATATATATATATATATATATATATATATATATATATATATATATATATGGTTATATCTATGGTTTAAAATTTATTGGGTTTGCAGCAATATGAAAGGTGTACTCTTTTAAATATTTATTCCAAGCTTTCGGCTATATTTATAGCCATAATCAGGGATCTACAATAATTATAAACTAAGTGTAAAAATATAAATAAAATGAATAATATAACTTACAACTTAATGAGATTATTTCATAAACGATGTTGTATAATATAATATGTAAGTTTAAATTTAAATTCTTTATCTAAAAATAGGAGATAAGAAAACATTTCATTCAGGTGACCTATAAAAAGCAAAAAATCGAACTCCTAGTGGTGCCTTTCCGTCAATTCATTTAAGGTTCAGCTTTGCAACCATACTTCCCCCGGAACCCAAAAGCTTTGGTTTCCCGGAAGCTGCCCGCCGAGTCATCGGAGGAACGTCGGCGGATCGCTAGCTGGCATCGTTTATGGTTAGAACAAGGGCGGTATCTGATCGCCTTCGAACCTCTAACTTTCGTTTTTGATCAATGAAAGCGTTTTTGGCAAATGCTTTCGCTTCTGTCCGTCTTGCGACGATCCAAGAATTTCACCTCTAACGTCGCAATACGAATGCCCCCATCCGTTCCTATTAATCATTACCTCGGGGTTCCGAAAACCAACAAAATAGAACCGAGGTCCTATTTCATTATTCCATGCACATAGTATTCAGGCGAAGTTTTAGCCTGCTTTAAGCACTCTGATTTGTTCAAAGTAAACGTGCCGGCCCACCTCGATACTCAGTGAAGAGCACCGCGGCGGGATTAAGTTGGGCCGCCCTTGCGAGCTAAGCCCACCGGCAGGACGTCCCGCGACACGCCAGTTGATGAACCAGCGACGCGGGACACAGATTCGACTACGAGCTTTTTAACCGCAACAACTTTAATATACGCTATTAGAGCTGGAATTACCGCGGCTGCTGGCACCAGACTTGCCCTCCAATTGATCCTCGTTATTTACGTTATTTAGTACATGTAGTTTAAATTTATGGTTTAATATTTTATATAATTTAATATTTGTCCAATAAATTTAATCATTACGTAATCTATATAACATTTTAATGAAAATAAAGATTACATTATAAAATTTTATTAAAACTTAAGTTGTTATGTTGGCACAATTAAGTAATATTTACAAAAAAATATATTTAAAAAAAAATTATTTTTACATATTACTGAGAAATAACTTGTAAAATTTAACTATAATAATAATTCAATCATTTCTCACTAAAATACGTTAACAGAATTAATTCAGCTATTAAATTGGTTTATCTTAATATTAAATTAACAAGATATAAAAACTATTATTCGTTGACCATTATATCATGTGCTTTCCAAAATATTTCACGTACTTTCACAAATTAAACATGTAAAAAAGTATACTTTATTTACTACTACCGTTTTTAGAATCGACTGCAGAAACAGTAGCATATATTTCATTTAATTTACGACATAAAAATATATTTTTCTCTGATTTACCATATAAATATAATTTTAGAAAAATTCTACATACTTTCTGTTTATAGTGAAATGTTTAAATGATTTATTGTTCTACTTGTAACTATGTTATTTAACGAAATAAGTAAAATACATATGAAACTATTTACTATTCAACTTTGTTTATTTAGTCTCGCGGCAGGGTAGCGTCTGTCTTCTCGGTATATAAACGAGTACTTCTCCCGCCAGCCGGTTGCCGAATGTACAGTGGTGGTTCGGCCGAAACATACTCCCGGCCTTGAAAGGCTTGCCTTTCTATCTTCATTGGGTAGCGGACATATTTTCTGGAATCCACGCTTGATTATACCAGAAGACGTTTTGATGGATGCGACTCTGGATACGCCTTCAGGGCCTGGATGTAGGGTAATAATTCTGCCTAGTTGCCATTGGGTTGGCTTATTATGGTCATCTTTAACGAGCACTAGTGTTCCTTCGACTAGCTTGCCTTGATTATGCTTCCAGCGACTACGGACTTGTAATTCTAAAATGTACTCAGAATTCCACCTTCGCCAAAAATGTTGACACATCTGTTGGACTAGCTGGAAACGATTTAGTCTGTTTGTGTTGACATCAGTTACATCTTGGTCTGGAGCAGCTGTTAATGGCTTGCCGATTAAAAAGTGAGCTGGTGTGAGAGGATTAAGGTCATTAGGGTCAGAGCTCAGTGGCCAGAGGGGTCGGGAGTTTAAAATAGCCTCAATTTGACAACAAATTGTATTAAGTTCTTCAAAAATTAAAGGGGTTTTGGATACAACTCTTTTTAAATGATGTTTACAACTTTTGACTCCTGCCTCCCAAATTCCGCCGAAATGAGGAGAATATGGTGGTATAAATTTCCACTCAATTAGTTCTGACAGAGAAAATTTATTAACATCATCTTGAATGGTTTTTGATAAAAGGAATTTTCTTAATTCCTGCTGGGAACCGACAAAGTTAGTACCGTTATCGGACAGTATGTTACTAGGTTTTCCCCTTCGGGATATAAAGCGACGTAAAGCTTGTATGAAGGAGTCTGAAGATAGGCTTTATATTAATTCAAGGTGAATGGCTTGTTAAGAAGCAAACAAAGAGTCCAATATAGCATTTACTAATTTTGCAACCGCGGCCCTTTCTGTCTTTGATTTGAAAAGGTCCCGCGTAGTCTACACCTACAACGGTAAATGGGCTAGAAGGGGTGATACGTTCAGCAGGTAGATTGCCCATTATTGGTTGAACTGATTCTGCATTGAACCTAAAACAACGTACGCATTTTCTTACAGTGGCGCGAGCTAGGTTGCGCCCAGATATGACCCAAAAGGTATTTCTTATAGTGCTTAACAACAACTGGGGACCTCCGTGTAGTAGAAGTCGGTGTTGTTCTTGGAAAATTAGTTTCGTTAAATGGTGATTGCCGTGTAACAAAATTGGATGTTTTTTATCGAATTTGTAGGTAGAATGTTTGGATACCTCTTGACAAATTGTACGTGCATCTTCTAGTGTGTCTGCTCCCGTGAGCATATCGTCCACGTAAAAATCTTCCTTGATAATTCTTGAAATATTGGGTTTAGAATCCTTGACTTCTTCAGCTAATTGAAACAAGCAGCGTATAGATAGAAAGCTAGCTGACGCTTGTCCATAAGTGACGGTATTGAGCATATAGGTTTTTAGAGTGTCACATGGATGGTTGCGCCATAAGATTTTTTGTAAACACCGTTGTTGTTGGTTTATTAACATTTGGCGATACATTTTCGCGATATCAGCCGATATTACATAAATGTAACGTCGGTATCTGAGGATTATTGAGAATAGGTCATTTTAAATCACAGGCCCGATTAATTGAATATTGTTTAAAGATAGACCATTGTTAGTCGGGGCTGAAGCATCAAAAACGACTCGGAGCTTAGTTGTTAAGCTAGACGCCTTGAAAACGCCATGATGAGGCATGTAGTATTCGTTTTGTTCTTTGTCTTCATCTGCTAGAGACATATGGTTTAAATTCTGGTACTCTTCCATAAAGCTTTAATACATTGAACGTAAATTAGGGTTTCTAGCTAATCGTTTTTCTAGTGCAGTAAATCTCTGTTCAGCTTGGATTATCGATTCACCTAGTACTCTTGGATCTTGCTTAAGTGGCATATCAACGATAAACCGCCCATCTGGATTTCTGGAATGGGTTTCAGTGAAAATTTGCTCGCATTGAAGTTCATCTTGAGATAGTACTTTATCATCCATTACCTCTTCGATTTCCCAAAATCTTGTAATGACTTCCAGCAGTTCTTGATTGATGCCTAGGTTGCAATGCACTTCCTTCATGTTGCTTATTCCAAGGGGTCCAGAAATTATCCATCCTAATTGTGTTTCTTGGAGACAGGGAAGATTATTTCCTAGCATGATTTTATTGGAGCCCAAAAGGAGCCAAAAGAGGTCGGCACCTATCAGCATGTCGATAGGCCCTGTTTTGTGGAAGTCTGAATCTGCCAAAGTGAGATTTTTTGGAATTTTTAGGGTAGACAAGTTTATTGTTGTAGCTGGGAGATTATGAGTGATATGTGGTAAGACGTAACACGTTAAATTAAATGAAGAGTTGTTGTATTGGGATTTAATCAGAACTTCACATTTTTTCTTGACTGATGATATATTGGAAGATATGCCGAATACAGACAAATTAGTATCTTGTGTAGAAATATTCAGTTTTTTAAGACCTTTTTCTGAAATAAATGAAGTTTGTGAACCACAATCTAAAAGTGCTCGAATTATATGGAAGTTGTTGTGTTTTTTGCCAGAAATAAGTACACAAGCAGTAGATAGTAAAACCTCACCTCTTGGAGAGCTAACTATGCTGCTACTAAATGTATTAGTACTATTTTCGGGTAGTGAGTTACATTCAACTGATTGTTTTGTTTCGTTGGTATCACTATGTAAAAGTGTATTGTGGCGTGACTTGCAATTTTTGCAAGGCCCTAGTTTGCAATTTTGTTTAGAATGTCCTTCTCTTAGACAATTCACGCAAATAGAAGGAGTTTTCTTTACATAACGATTTCTATCGCTGATAGAAAGCTTAAGAAATTCTTCACATGAATAAATTGAATGCTGTCCTTTACAATAAGAACATGTATATTGATGAGAGACAAATGATCTTGTGATTTCCCTTTTTGTGAACTTTGTACACTCTTTATTGGATCTGTTTGTACCCTTTTCTCTCATTTGATTTAATTGATTGCATTTATAGTCTAGCGCTTCAACGAAGTTGGCACGTTCTCGAAGAAAATCTAGAAAACCATCAATAGTAGGTGTTTCAGATTTATTTCTAGTTTGCCGCTCCCAATCACACAGGGTTGCGTTATCTAGTTTTTGCGAGATCCAGAAAATAAGTAAACAGTCCCAGTTTTGTGTTGTTTGGCCTAGCTGCTCAATAGCACCTAAGTGCCGTGATATATTGTCTGCTAATTGTTGTAATTTTTCATAAGAACCCTTTTGAATTGGTTCTAAGAAAAACAAAGCACCTAAATGGTCATGCAATAATTTTTTTGGGATTATCAAATCTTTCGCACAGCGTATCCCACGCCACTGTATAGTTATCCGTAGTGTATTGTATTTTTTTTATAGATGCCACAGCATTACCTTCTAGCGCACCCCGTAAATAAAAGAATTTTTGAATACTAGTTAAGCTTTCATTTTCATGAATTAAGGTACGAAAAATATTTAGGTAATGAGATATCAGGCAATTTTACACCACCGTAATAAAGTTATTTTACAACAATCGGAAGGAGTTTGAGATGCAGAGTCATCATGTTTTTTTAATAAAAACTTTGCCCTGCTATTGAATGTATAGAATTTTGTTTCAAAGTTTTCACGTTCTGTTTCTTGTTCATCTAGAATCTTTTGATCACAAATAGTTTCAATATCGATTTGTAAATTATTGAATTCGCCTAAAAGAGCTATAGTATTGTCTAGTCTATTTCGTAATATAGAAAGTTCTAGGTCTGAAAATGTAGTATTGTTTTTTATTGTATCTAGATATTTACCGAAAGTGGTTAAAGCACTTTTTATAGAACCCCGTTTTCGTTTTAAGGCTGTAAAATCTGCCATATTGCTACTAGTAAAATTAAAACAAATCGAGGCTATTTATTGAGATATTGTGGAAGGTAAAATATAGGAAACTCACCCTTTTGTCGTGGTTTCTTGAGATCTTGTATTGTAGACGGTGGTTAAAACTCACTGGCCGTCTCGTCGTCAGCAGCGATGACGTATTGTCTCTAGCACATGTCGACACCATACTTGCAGGTGTTCGGAACACGCGATTTTGCACTTTATTGTCTAATTGTTTATTGTAGATTTATATTGAATGCCGGTTAATTATCCGCTCGAAGGACCATTATGTTTATAGTGAAATGTTTAAATGATTTATTGTTCTACTTGTAACTATTTTATTTAACGAAATAAGTAAAATACATATGAAACTATTTACTATTCAACTTTGTTTACGATACATTCAGTCTCGCGGCAGGGTAGCGTCTGTCTTCTCGGTATATAAACGAGTACTTCTCCCGCCAGCCGGTTGCCGAATGTACAGGGGTGGTTCGGCCGAAACACTTTCACAAGTTAAAACTTAAAATTCTAAAAAACAGCTTTGCCAGCTTAAACCTACACCTTTTTTACTAGCATTGTTTCATGGAATCAAAAACAGAAGCATTAGCATAAATATTTCGTTTACTTTACAATATTAATAAAATTTCAAAAAATTTCTACGTACTTTCACAACACGTAAAAACATGAAATTCCACAAAACAGCTAGGTATCTAGCTTAAAACTACACTTTATTTACTAGCACTGCTTCTTAATATTGAAAGCAAAAGCAGTTGTATAGATATTTAGTGTTATTAACAATATAAAAATATTTTCAATAAAATTCTCCGTACTTTCACAAGTTAAATATGTAAAAAAGTACATTTTATTTACTACCACCGTTTTTCAAAATCAAAAGCAGAATCAGTAGCATATATATTTCGTTTAATTTACGACATAAAAATATATTTTCCTTTGATTTATCATATAAATATAATTTCACAAAAATTCTACATACTTTCACAAGTTAAAACTTAAAATTATACAAAACAGCTTTCGAAGCTTAAACCTACATTTTTTTACTAGCACTGTTTCTTGGAATCTGAAACAGACGCAGAAGCATAAATATTTCGTTTACTTTTCAATATTAATAAAATTTCAAAAAAATTCTACGTACTTTCACAACACGTAAAAACATGAAATTCTACAAAACAGCTATCTAGCTTAAAACTACACTTTATTTACTAGCACTGCTTCTTAATATTGAAAGCAAAAGCAGTTGTATATATATTTAGTGTTATTAACAATATAAAAATATTTTCAATAAAATTCTCCGTACTTTCACAAGTTAAATATGTAAAAAAGTACATTTTATTTACTACCACCGTTTTTCAAAATCAAAAGCAGAATCAGTAGCATATATATTTCGTTTAATGTACGACATAAAAATATATTTTCCTTTGATTTATCATATAAATATAATTTCAGAAAAATTCTACATACTTTCACAAGTTAAAACTTAAAATTCTACAAAACAACTTTCGAAGCTTAAACCTACATTTTTTTACTAGCACTGTTTCTTGGAATAGGAAACAGACGCAGAAGCATAAATATTTCGTTTACTTTTCAATATTAATAAAATTTCAAAAAATTTCTACGTACTTTCACAACACGTAAAAACATGAAATTCTACAAAACAGCTATCTAGCTTAAAACTACACTTTATTTACTAGCACTGCTTCTTAATATTGAAAGCAAAAGCAGTTGTATAGATATTTAGTGTTATTAACAATATGAAAATATTTGCAATAAAATTCTCCGTACTTTCACAAGTTAAATATGTAAAAAAGTACATTTCATTTACTACCACCGTTTTTCAAAATCAAAAGCAGAATCAGTAGCATATATATTTCGTTTAATTTACGACATAAAAATATATTTTCCTTTTATTTATCATATACATATAATTTCAGAAAAATTCTACATACTTTCACAAGTTAAAACTTAAAATTCTACAAAACAACTTTCGAAGCTTAAACCTACATTTTTTTACTAGCACGGTTTCTTGGAATCGGAAACAGAAGCAGAAGCATAAATATTTCGTTTACTTTTCAATATTAATAAAATTTCAACAACTGCTACGTACTTTCACAACAAGTAAAAACATGAAATTCTACAAAACAGCTATCTAGGTTAAAACTACACTTTATTTATGAACACTGCTTCTAAGTATTGAACACAAAAGCAGTAGTATAGATTTTCGTTTTATTAACAATATACAAATATTTTCAATAAAATTCTTCGTACTTTAACAAATTAAATATGTGATAGTAGATGGGTCATGCACAATTGAATTTAAAACGAAGTTTAAATACCTAGACTTCATAGTAGATAACAATTTAACTGTTGTCACACATCATGACTATATCGTAAGGAAAATAACAAAGAAACTATAATATTTTTTTGGTAGAATCTTCATACACCTTAACACTTTTGCCAAAGTCAGTGTATACAATACAATAATACAACCACACAGTATGGCATGATGAGAAGTTTGAAGTAATACTAGTAATCGTGTCATGTACTTTTTTTTCCTAGCCTTTTTTTTTCCTAGCCTTTTTTTTCCTAGCCTTTTTTTTTCCTAGCCTTTTTTTTCCTAGCCTTTTTGTCCTAGCCTTTTTTTTCCTAGCCTTTCTTTTTCCCAGCCTTTTTTTCTAGCTTTTTTTCCCAGCCTTTTTTTTCCTAGCCTTTTTTTTCCTAGCCTTTTTTTCCTAGTCTTTTTTTTTTCCTAGCCTTTTTTTTCCTAGCCTTTTTTTTCCTAGCCTTTTTTTTCCTTGCCTCTTTTTTCCTAGCCTTTTTTTTCCTAGCCTTTTTTTTCCTAGCCTTTTTTTTCCTAGCCTTTTTTTTCCTAGCCTTTTTTTTCCTAGCCGTTTTTTTTCCTAGCCTTTTTTTCCTAGCATTTTTTTTCCTAGCCTCTGTTTTCCTAGCCTTTTTATTTCCTAGCCTTTTTTTTCCTAGCCTTTTTTTTCCTAGCCTTTTTTTTCCTAGCTTTTTTTTCCTAGCCTCTTTTTTTCCTAGCCTTCTTTTTCCTAGCCTTTTTTTTCCTAGCCTTTTTTTTCCTAGCTTTTTTTTCCTAGCCTTTTTTTCCTAGCCTTTTTTTCCTAGCCTTTTTTTTCCTAGCCTTTTTTTTTCCTAGCCTTTTTTTCCTAGCCTTTTTTTTCCTAGCCTTTTTTTTCCTAATCTTTTTTTTCCTAGCCTTTGTTTTCCTAGACTTTTTATTTCCAAGCCTTTTTTTTCTAGCCTTTTTTTTCCTAGCCTTTTTTCCTAGCCTTTTTTTTCCTGGCCAACATTGTGAGTTGTCTAAAAACACAATTTTTGGATTGTTAACCTTTTTATTTAATAACAACTATTTTAGTTTTGACAACAAATTTTATAAACAGACTCTTATAAACAGTGTATACAATACAATAATACAACCACACAGTATGGCATGATGAGAAGTTTGAAGTAATACTAGTAATCGTGTCATGTACTTTTTTTTCCTAGCCTTTGTTTTCCTAGCCTTTTTTTTCCTAGCCATTTTGTCCTAGCCTTTTTTTTCCTAGCCTTTCTTTTTCCTAGCCTTTTTTCCTAGCTTTTTTTTCCCAGCCTTTTTTTTCCTAGCCTTTTTTTTCCTAGCCTTTTTTTTCCTAGCCTTTTTTTTTCCTAGCCTTTTTTTTCCTAGCCTTTTTTTTTCTTGCCTTTTTTTTCCTAGCCTTTTTTTTTCTAGCCTTGTTTTTCCTAGCCTTTTTTTTCCTAGCCTTTTTTTTCCTAGCCGTTTTTTTTCTTAGCCTTTTTTTTCCTAGCATTTTTTTTTCCTAGCCTCTGTTTTCCTAGCCTTTTTTTTCCTAGCCTTTTTTTTCCTAGCCTTTTTTTTCCTAGCTTTTTTTTCCTAGCCTTTTTTTTCCTAGCCTTCTTTTTCCTAGCTTTTTTTTTCCTACCTTTTTTTTTTCCTAGCTTTTTTTTTCCTAGCCTTTTTTTTCCTAGCCTTTTTTTCCTAGCCTTTTTTTTCCTAGCCTTTTTTTTCCTAATCTTTTTTTTTCCTAGCCTTTGTTTTCCTAGCCTTTTTTTTCCAAGCCTTTTTTTCCTAGCCTTTTTTTTCCTAGCCTTTTTTTCCTAGCCTTTTTTTTCCTGGCCAACATTGTGAGTTGTCTAAAAACACAATTTTTGGATTGTTAACCTTTTTATTTAATAACAACTATTTTAGTTTTGACAACAAATTTTATAAACAGACTTTTGGTACACCGATGGGAAGTAAAATTTCACCTATACTAGCAGACTATGTTATGGATTATATTTTAGATTTTGTTATTAAAGTCCTACCTTTTAAGTTATCTTTTATAAAGAAATATGTAGATGACATTTTATTAAGTCTTCCAGCCTGTGAGCTTAACAACATCTTATTATTTTAATAGTTTTAATTACTACATACAATATACATTAGAAAAAGAAGACTCTTATGGTTCTGTTCCATTTTTAGATACAATAGTCATACGTAATAAAAACATACTTCTTGTTGATTGGTACAGAAAACCTCTAAATTCAGGTAGATACTTAAATTATCATTCTTATCATAAGCATTCCATGAAAATCAATTTAGTCAAATGTATGAAAAACCGAGTAATAAAACTAAGCGACACTTCCTTTCACAATAAAAATTTAAAAATACTTTTTTAATTATTTACAGAAAATGGCTACCCTGCTTCTTTGTTAAAAAAGTTATTGTTTAATACTCCACAACCTCCATCTAACAACATTAATAATGATAATAATATAATTTCATACATGTCTTTACCCTATATCAAAGATTTAGCTCCGAGTCTAGCTAGAGTTTTAAAACCTATTGAATGTGTTAAAATTTCTTTTAAGACCGCATTAACAGCAAATGCAGTATTCACTAAACTTAAAGATAAAACACCAAAACTTTCCTTGACTGATGTAGTTTACAGCTTACCTTGTCTAGATTGTGACCAAATTTATGTTGGACAAACTTCCAGACGTCTTAAAGATCGCCTAACATCACATAAATCTGACTGTAGATTGTATCCAGAAAGGAGTACCTTGGGTTTAGATGTTTTAACAAAAGATCATCGTATCGATTATGACAATGTCAGTATTCTTTGTCGCGAAAGCAACATGACGAAATACCCCAGGCTACAGAGAAAAAAAATAGACATTTCGGGTAAAAAAGTTTAGCAGATATCCTAAAGTTGTAAATGGTAGGGGAGGTCTTTCTAATGATAAATACATAAAAAGATACAGCCAGATATGCGTCGTTTTTTTATAAACAATGAGAAAAGCCCAAAATTCAGTATTTTGATTGTAAAATTTTTAAATTAAATTTTATAAATAATCGGCAAACTGAAGATCTTGGAGTATAAAAAGACCTTCAATTTTATTTTTTAAGAATTTAAATCAATAAACAATTACGCTAAATACAGGTCTTTTTAGCAATATTGAATAAATGGTTATAACTATTGCAATAACAATTGTAAATGTCAAACAATTTTCGACAATGAGGGCATTATAGGTGTTAATATGTGTGCAAAATTTCAGCCGAATTGGTTTAATAGTTTATGTAAAAAGCTAATTGTTTATCCCAGAGACGAATTATTTAAACAACTGTTCTTGCCCAAGGAATGGTCCTAGAACGTTTAAGAAAAGTGAAATGAATTCCTTAAGGTTTCAACTTTAAGAATTTATGCAAAAAATGAATTATTTATTACAAAATTGTTGTTAAAAATGATGTTAAAAAATAGTCATTTTTTTCAGTTATAAACATTTACAATAACTTCGTTATTTTTCATTATAATTTATCTTTACAAGTTGATCTGGATAGGTGGTTAAAAAACGCATTTAAAACAAAAAAAAAAATAAAACTATACGACCAATAGGAGCCAAGATAACATTTTTTTTTTTAACTTATATCTCTTATCTTTATAAACATTAAGACTCGAAATTTTCACAGATTATAATCAAGGATCTTAATTTTATAATCCATTATATAATTTTGCTATTAGTTCAAAAATCTTTAAGAAATAGCCACCTAAAGTGAAGGTACTCGCGTAAGTATTTCTGGGTTGAGGTGGTGGGGGGATAACCTCCAGCTCGATTTAGTTTTTGAAATTGAGTCTTCTAATCGGAGCGCGCTATAAAATTTTGCGTTATCTCGGCTTCTAAGTAACGTAGAACCTTCATTTTTTTTTAATTTGGGGTAACTCGTCGAAATAATGACATCTGGCACATTTTCATTGTCCTGGAAAATCGGAAAATCTTGGAAAACTTTACGCGTTGTATTCTTCAAAATTAAATTACTATAAAATAATAATAAATTAACAAAAAATCATTTACTTTTACTTTTACTCTTACTCTAATGAAATAATTTATATTTAACAATAAAATTGTTTTAACAATTATTTATAATTCAGTTAATTGGTATAATATTAACAAAATATTTATTAATTCTTGTCTTCATCCTCCATTTTAAATCTTTTATTTGGACGCTCTACTTCTTCTTCAATATTTGTGTAACTGATTTCTTCAAATAAGTCGTCGATTCTTTCAGTCTGCTCTTCAGTATCATCATTTCCAATTACAGCAAGATTGTAGCAATTTATATCATCATCACCATCATTGCAATTTATGCACAAAGGTGTGCAATTTAACCCATGTTTTTTGCAACCACACCTACCCGTTTGACAACCAGTTGTACATTTGCAGGAAATTTGTTTAATAGTATCGTCTGGTATTAAACTATCCATAGTATAGATCGGTTCGAAACCGTGGTTACTTTGCCTCCACCCGTACTTAGTTGGATCTAGTTTATTGCCTAACCATGTTTGTAACTGGTAATATACCCGTAAAATATGTTGCTTACCAGCCCCTTCAGTTGGTGGCAAATTTTCCAATTTGAATGTATTTTTTTGCTGTATTACGAACAAAGTGCATGTATCGTAAATCATTTAAAGATAAAACACCATTGTATTTTTTTTTGTGAGCAATATCCACTCCAGTACTGTATAATGCAACTATAAGTTCGTATCCATTTTTGTTAATTCGTTCACATTCGCATTTGAGTCATAAAAAATGTCAATTAATTTTAATATTTTTGAGTCCACATTTAATAATTTAAACTTTCCTTGATTAAAGAAACAAGACGTCGTATCACATCCGGTGAAAATGTACAGAAATCCAACGTATTTCCTTAAGTTTGGATGTTTAAAACTTCTGCAATCGTAGATTGTAGATCCTGATTTTTCTACTTTTTTCTCAAAATACACGTTAATATTTTCCGTTGAGAGTTGTGTTAAAATAACAAGTAAATCAGTGTCATTACCTACAATAACGACTGATTTATCCGGTTCATTTTTATTTTGCTGTATAGCTGTTTGTACAATCAAAAGGTCAGCGTCCTCAGTAGCTACTTTAGTGCGATATCCAGCTTTGTTAAACTCTGGACATAATAATTGGATAAGCTGCTCTTTATTTTTATCAACTGTTAAAAATAATTTTTGCTTTATATTGATCACAGTATTCATATCCAACTTAATTTCTGGAACAGTACTATCTTCCTTTTTTCGCCGCAATCGTTCACAACTTTTCGTTCCAGGTGCATCATATCCATCAAAAACAACAATGCTGTTTTTAACATAATGTCTTTGCATATAAGACACATATCCTTGAACAATTTCGGATACTTTTGTAGCAGAACCCCACAAAAAATGTTACAATAAAAAGCCTCCATATATCACTTGCAAAGTACTTTCTTCTGATGAAAGTGCTGGAATATTATTGAATAAACTGCAAAAAACGGACTTTTGACTTTTGCGCATGCCACCTTCATTGAACAAAGAAAGAGGAAATGGAGCTAGTTCAAATTGTAATTTTTCTTTCATATCATTTCTATTGTTGATGCTTACACAAATCCTTTGGAATATTAGCAGTGGATTTATACAAATAAACTTATTATCAATTTTTACTTTAGCATTCATAGAAAATAGATTAGCAACTTTTTTTTTTTTGGCTTTAACAGCAGCATAATTTAGACCAATTATTTTGTTTTGTATGGCTTCACCAATTTTAAAAGCATTATGACAATTAACTGTTTTATTCCCTACAACGCCAGAAAAAATGCCAGTAACAAATTCACTTTCTTGAAAAGGATCATGATCAGTAAAAAAATCTCTGACTTTTATTAAATCTGCAGCATCTCTCCGAATTCTTGATGGTCGGCATTCCACGTGCTGTTCAGAAGTTTGGAAGTTTGTGTTGCAGAACCTTTCCATCTCATTACAAGTTTCAAGCGAAATAATGGAACCAGCTATCCATTTGGCAACGACGCTATCTGTGATACCTCGACCATGCGTAATACCACCTACCAATTTAATGGCTCTCATTAACACTTGTTCTATCGTCATGTCGCTCCAGACGCCACACCAAAATTTACAAGAACGCCTAATGGTGAACCAACCTTTATGACAAAAGTTATCGTACTCGACCATATCCATTATTTCTGGTAGTTGATACATATCTTGCAAGTACAAGTGACATGACTTTGCAAACAAAAAATGGCCACTTGCATGGAAATAAGGTATCATTCGTTGCACAGATGATAAATGAAGATGCCAATTTCCAGATCTTTCAGCATCGTAAAATTGCTTTACAACAGTTACCAATTCAAAATATTGTAGCCATAATTGGACAGTTGGACCTTTATTTTTCAAAGTATCGATAGCATCTAAAAATTTTCTTTTTATGTTCGAAAACTCGTTAGATTTAAAGTCGTACGTTGAATTTTGAATTTTCTTCAGAGTATCATGCAGGAAAGTGTTCTCTGAATCCGTCAAAGCACAATTTTCTAAAATCTGACTACCCAAAACACTTTGAACCAGTAAGTGTCCTCTTATTGACCGCGTAAAGGCATGGTCAGTCAACGCTTTTTCAGCTGATAATTCTGCATAAAGCGTCATAAAAACTTCTTTGAGGCCACTACCTTCCATTATGTATCCAATGCCGCCTAAGAACGACATTAGAGTGTGGAAACCGCCAAGTCTTACTACTACACACGATAAATTCTGGGGGTCATTATTTTTATTTACATTTGCAATAATACCACGTGCCTTCCAATAAAGAGGTTGATCAAAAGTCACAAAAGCTGTTTTTTTATTGTTTTTAACACAACGTGCTGCTGATTCCACTAGTGCAGTCAAGATGGTACTTTCATCACTTGCTGGTGCATTTATAAATGGCAAAGGGATTACTTTCGATACTGAAAATTCGGAGTAATTTGATCGCGAATCCATAAAGCCCAGCCAACCTTCTGTAGTCAAAGGATTTTTAAATTTACTAAATAGCCATAAAAAATCTAAATCCGCAAGCTGCAAACTTTCTGTCAGGTCGGGTAACTTTTTTACTGTTACTTTGCTTAATCCAACTTGATCATTTTTGTCACAACAAATTATTGGAAGAAAGCCATATTCACCAGTATCGATTGCACTTGGAATCTTCGACAATCTATGTAGGCGATCTTTCGTTGATACAGCCGAAAATGGAGTCACACTAATTATACCTCCCATCGTATGAAACGTGCCAGACCCATCGATCGTTTTTGTATTATGATCAGCGTTGTCCCAGATGAATTGTACAAATGAATCGGTGTTGATAGCAAAATTTTCAGGATCTTTCATTATAGAAGCTTCAAACCGTAAAGTTTCAGAGTAACTTTCACAAAGACCAATGTTTGATAAAACATTAATAAGGTCTTTGGAGGCAAAGTTTCTATGTATAAGTACTGAAAGTCCTAATAGTATTTTTGATATAAATGCACGTGGTCTAGCTGCTAAGATTAAAATATGACCTATGGTAGCTGCTCGATTGTACCATTTTTTCAAGCCATCTTCTTAACTTGATTTTTTATGTGTAACTACAACAATTTCTACAAACTCTCTCAAAGTAAGAGGTAAATCAGAAAAAATTTCTTCTGTAATAGAAGTAGGTACATCATATTCTTCAAGATGGAATTGTTTTAAACGAATATCTTCCAAGACTATATGAGCCGCTTCTTGAACTATGCGTAATCGCTTTTCTTCGAGATTATATTTTCCTTTCTGGTACCAATCGTCATCAATGACCCTACCTTTACTATCGCGAAAACATATAAAATAATCTTTTCTTGTGGAATAAACTTTAATTTCATCTCCAAAGTGATTCTCTAAGGATCTCTTTAATATTTTTAATTCTGGTAGATTTCCTTTAAAATCACTCAAAATTTCCTTTAGAGAAAACTGACAAATTTCTTCATTATTTAATATATGATCTACCACAAAAACCAATGCTTCAGATATTTCTTCGGATATTGGTCTCCCTAGATTGGTTTTTGTCCGATATTGGTAAAATGCTGCTAAACATTTTGAATGATATTTTGAATGTTTTTAACAATACGAGAACCATCACATTGAGTTTTTACTATTTTCTCACACATAAAACACAAGTTAGAAAAATCAAAAGCACGATATTTGGTGTATTCTTTTCTGGTGTTACTTAAGACTTCCGATGCTTTTTGTTTTGCTAGAAGAATACTGCTCTCTCAGTTATACGTACAATAACAATTATGATGAATAACCATCGACGACAAGTCTTTTATTTTCATATTCAATTTTTCTAAAACAATATTGGTAAAATGATGCAATAATAGGAAACAACAAATAATAAACATAATTTTCTGAATTATTATTATCTCTTTGAAAAAAAAAATTCAAATATGAACCACTGCTCTTGAATTGAGTAGAGAGAAAAGAAGAATATTTGTAATAATTATCAATATTTTGTATATAATTAAGATTTTACTAGTACCTAATAAAAATATAAAAATGAACTATTCTATGTTTGTAAATTTCAAAAGAAGTTTTAAAACAATATGTTCTAATTTTTCAAAAAAAGATAATAAAACTTTTATTTGAATTTACTAACATCGATATTTTAAATTAAAGAATTTGAGGTTTTTTTACATTAAAAGATTTTATACTTACGGTTTTATAATAATTCTTCTCTTTTCAAAAGTCACAAAAGGAATAGTCAATAACAGTAACACAACTAAGTAGGTATCGATGAAATACACTACAAAAGGAATAGTCAATAACAGTAACACAACTAAGTAGGTATCGATAAAATACACTACAAAAGGAATAGTCAATAATAATCACAGTAACACAACTCAGTATAGATAAAATTCACTATCTACGTCTCTCGTAAAACTAAAATTTTTTGAAAAAAGTATTTTGGAGAAAACATCTGTTGCTTGCCTGCCAGCCCTTTTTTATTGCTATATATACAAACACTGGGTAAAAGTGGTTTTCCCTGGACATTTGAAATAACTTTACGTTTATTTGAATTTTATTACCTAATCTAACGGTTTAACTGAAATAAATACATTATATAACAAAACGAATACAAATAAAATAAATATAAATAAAAAATAAGCATTAATAAATACTTTTTACAATTTCTTAAAGTGCATTTTGTTAATATTACACCAATTAACTGAATTATAAATAAGTAATTGGTAAAACAATTTTATTGTAAAATATAAATTAGTTCATTAGAGTAAGAGTAAGAGTAAAAGTAAATGATTTTTTGTTAATTTATTATTATTTTATAGTAATTTAATTTTGAAGAATACAACGCGTAAAGTTTTCCGAGATTTTCCGATTTTCCAGGAAAATGAAAATGTGCCAGATGTCATTATTTCGACGAGTTACCCCAAATTAAAAAAAAAATGAAGGTTCTACGTTACTTAAAAGCCGAGATAACGCAAAATTTTATAGCGCGCTCCGATTAGAAGACTCAATTTCAAAAAATAAATCGAGCTGGAGGTTATCCCCCCACCACCTCACCCAGAAATACTTACGCGAGTACCTTCACTTTAGGTGGCTATTTCTTAAAGATTTTTGAACTAATAGCAAAATTATATAATGGATTATAAAATTAAGATCCTTGATTATAATCTGTGAAAATTTCGAGTCTTAATGTTTATAAAGATAAGAGATATAAGTTAAAAAAAAAAAATGTTATCTTGGCTCCTATTGGTCATATAGTTTTTTTTTTTGTTTTGAATGCGTTTTTTAACCACCTATCCAGATCAACTTGTAAAGATAAATTATAATGAAAAATAACGAAGTTATTGTAAATGTTTATAACTGAAAAAAATGACTATTTTTTAACATCATTTTTAACAACAATTTTGTAATAAATAATTCATTTTTTGCATAAATTCTTAAAGTTGAAACCTTAAGGAATTCATTTCACTTTTCTTAAACGTTCTAGGACCATTCCTTGGGCAAGAACAGTTGTTTAAATAATTCGTCTGTGGGATAAACAATTAGCTTTTTACATAAACTATTAAACCAATTCGGCTGAAATTTTGCACACATATTAACACCTATATTGCCCTCATTGTCACAAATTGTTTGACATTTACAATTGTTATTGCAATAGTTATAACCATTTATTCAATATTGCTAAAAAGACCCGTATTTAGCTTAATTGTTTATTGATTTAAATTCTTAAAAAATAAAATTGAAGGTCTTTTTATACTCCAAGATCTTCAGTTTGCCGATTATTTATAAAATTTAATTTAAAAATTTTGCAATCAAAATACTGAATTTTGGGCTTTTCTCATTGTTTATAAAAAAACGACGCATATCTGGCTGTATCTTTTTATGTATTTATCATTAGAAAGACCTCCTCTACCATTTACAACTTTCAGATAACTGCTAAACTTTTTTTCACCTTTTTTTTTATCTAGCCTGGCCTAAAAAGGCTATTTATAGAGATGGTTTTTATTAATAAATTTTCTAAATCAATGAATCATAGATCTGATATTCATCACTTAAATGAAATGTTTGCCTATCTGTTATATATAGATAACCGCATAAATTCTTAATTTAATGTTATTCTTTTGACAATTAAAGTTAATTTATACATATTTATACAATAGTAATAAAATAACAAAATTTAACAATATATTTTAAAATTTTTTAATCAAAATTTTATAATTTAAATTCTTTCCCATTTTTTACGTTTTTGGTTGTTACTATTTTTGGTAAACTGATAATAAATAATTGACAGATTAATAACAGACATTTAACTTTTTCACCGAATTTTTATAACATATTATACTTTATATCAATTTTTATATAATTCATATGCGTCAATGTCACTAAAAATTTCCATTTTATAATTTTTAATATCAACCTTAAAATTAAATAAGATCTTGTAAGTTAATCAATTTAATGTATATGTGTTGTGATATTTATGTATTTTTTTACATTTGTAATAATTTTATTCAACATCCTTATAACAAAAACCTCAAAAAGTTGTAAGTAAATTTATTATGTTAAATATTATTATATTAATTATAATGTTTTGTAGCTTCCCTGACGATGGCTGTAACCACAGCCGAAAGCTAGGAATAAAAAATTTAAAAGAGTACACCTGTTCTTTTAATCTGCTGCAAACCCAATAATTTTTATCACTATATATATATATACCAAAAGAAAATGATGACTACACCAAGATATGAACAAATCTCGTGAGGATGATCCTCGAACAACCTAAAGTTGTAAGAAGATCTGGGGATGTAGTCAGGATAAGAGAAACTCTTTGCTAATACGTCGAGCTTTCGGTTTTATTTTGAAACCTTCATCAGCACACTGTGTATAATAAAAGTGTAAAGTTAGACAGTGACACAATTATAAATATTTAGCGAACTTACTTAACGTGAGTTTAATAAGTAGCTATGCAGCAACGACGAAAAATAAGGCGGAAACATGTTAAAAAACACAATTAACAAACATAAAAGGACAGTCACGATGTTAAAATTATTTATAGAATATTGTCATTGACGAGATTACACTTGTTTAAAATAAGTTGATTAAATAAATATTAATAATAAAGAAAACCACAGCCCAATTTGGAAAACGAAATGGCGGCACACCATCAACGAGAAAGATTAATCTTTTATATATAGAACAATAGTTAAGTTTATTTTCGTAACAAATAATTCAACTCGTAAATGGTTATCGCTTTTAGTGAAACTTTTGCTGAATATGTTTGTAGAAACTCGTATTCACTGGTTAGCAATATGATTTCGACTGACTCTCCCGCGCCAGGTCTTAGTCATTTCGGTAAACAGTGCGAGCGTTGTATAACCGATAAAAGGATTCTTTATATAATTAAGTATAAATACTACATCTCTCCTTTGTTTATAAAAATTTATTGAAATGTAACTTCTTCATATAATGTTTCTTAAAGATACTTCTAAAATCATCTTAATTCTACTAAAGCTTATTATAATTTAACAACAATAATATTTGTTACTTACTTTTCAGCAAGAAGTTTTTATACCATAACAATTTAACAAAATATACCTTATATTTGTTTACAAATTAATAGTCATGACTATCCTGATCTGAAATCAATTCTTTATCTGCGGCAGTGTTATCATTATAATCATTTAATGCATTTTCCTGATTTAAAGGGTTATCAACTACCTTCCATTCCCCTTCTGTCTTTTTTAAGTGAACTATGTTTCTGCGGTAAATTTGACCCGTTTCATTATTTTGAATTTTGCAATCCTGTCCTGTTTTTTGTACAACAGTATGAGGTACCGAGTTAAAATTAGGATTAAGTTTATTTTCTTTAATCAAATTTTTTACATATACCTTTTCACCTTGTTCTATTTCACTGTCTTTAGCATTCCTTTTTCTGTCGCTGTACTCTTTGCCAATGTGTTTCTTTAATGTATCCCGATCAGAAACTTCTTCATTCAAGATACTGGTTTCCATACTTTTTATTGTGGGGATTTTATCTTTGTACTGCCTTTTAAAAAAGAGAGCCGCAGGAGGTTTACCGGTTGTAGCCTGAGGGGATGAGTTATACATCATCATATAGTTCAAAAGCTCTTGTTTCCAATCTTTTTTCAAAGATTGACTAATTTTTAATCTCTTTAGTATGGACCTATTTTGTCTTTCTACTTCTCCATTCTGTGCGGGCCAGTAAGGAATAGTGTTATAAAGTTTTACCCCTGACATTTTTCAAAATTTCTTTATTTCCTTACAATTGAACTGCTTTCCATTGTCTGCTGTAATTGAATGCGGGTAACCGTAGCGAGCAAATATTTCTTGCAGGGTTTTGATGGTAGTAGCAGCTGTTATTGATGTCATTATATATCTAGAGTTTTCACTTATTTCAATTTGATGAAAAGCATTTTTTATGTCAAGTCTGGAAAAGATTTTTGCTTTTCTAAAATTTGGCAAAAGCTGATCCATCGATGGTAATGGGTGATTTTCTCTTAATATTGCTTTATTAGCTCTTCGCATATCAATGCATATCCTGACTTCTCAATTTGGCTTTAAAACAGGTACCATCGGTGAAACCCATTTGGATGGGCCATCAACCGCTTCTATAATATCAGAATCAAGTAATTCTTTAATCTTTTTATTTACTTTATCTTCCAGTAGAATTGGTATTCTTCGATAAGGTTGAATTTCTGGCTTAACAGAATCATCGATGGGTATGGTGACAACAACATTTTTAAATTTAGGAAAAACGGATAATGCCTTGATTTGTGACAGAGCATCTATACCTAACTGCAGCAGACCTTAAGATTTCGCTGTGTCTTTACCTAACAAATTTTTTGAGCCGTATTTTACTACATAAAATGTTGCTAAATTTTCACGATCCTTAATTTTTATTTTTGTTTCAAAACTTCCTATTATCTCTAATGGCGTACTGCTAGCATATGCCATTAAAATTGTATTAGGGTTTTTAGTTTGATTAAAAACCTCTACTTTTGAATTCTTTAGGTGCTTTACTTAGAATGTTACATTTGCTACCTGAATCTATTATTAACTCAATCGGTACTCCACCAACTCGGCATGTTATTTCGCAATCGCTGTCTGTATGAAAAATATAATTCACATCACTTCTGTTATCATCGGGTCTGTTAAATTTTCTTTCCACCTTACGCTTTTTTGTTTGTTGATTCAATGGGAATTCATGTTTCATGTTTCTTTTTTCTTTCTTGGTACGGCAGTGTTCGCTAATATGGCCTTTAATTTCACATTTGTAACAGATCGAATTCCTATTTGGGCAACTTAATGACAAATGACTGTTGGAATTGCATCTATAGCAAGATTTTGAACCACTCGGTTTGGAATATTTTTTAAACGTGGAATCATTAGATCTTATTTTGTTTACTTCGAATTCCGACTTTTTTTCGCCAAATTCTTCCATTTGCCTATTGACTGCTTCCAGAGCATTGGCTTCGGATATAATGGCATCCAAAGTTATTGAGTCACCTATTGTCAATATCTTTTTTCTCAGGTCGGATGAATAACATTTCTCTACAATCTGATCAATTACGTTCTCGTCAGGACTGGCAAATTTACATTTTACTGCCTGATTTCTTAAGCGTACCAAAAACTTTTCAAATTTCTCACTAGGCTCCTGTTTGAGTAAACGAAATACGTGACGTTCATATAATTTGCTCTGTTTAGGAGCAAAATAGTCATCTAGCTTGGATAGTGCTACTGCATATACGTCGTTGTCCTCAGTTGGCTCTATGTGAGCACCCGGTAGATTGTAATAAATCTCTTGAATATTAAAACCTCCAACATGAAGAAGAGTCGCCCTCTTTTTAACAGGGTTTTCAATGTTCGCAGCGTCTAGATAAATTTGAAGGGCCCTCTTCCATTTTTCCCACTTTATCCCAACTGAACCAACATCCCCCTCACTGTTAAATGGTTCCAATTGCAATAGATTAGAGATGCTTTGTTAGTGCTAAAACAATGAGTTCCCAATTAATTTCTTATACCCCCAAATAATTTTTTTTTCGCTATGTATACCAATTCATAGTCTCTTATTATTATCTAATAACATTTTTTTTCCGCTATGTATGCTAATTCATAGTCTCTTATTATTAATAACATTTTTTTTCGCTATGTATGCTAATTCATAGTCTCTTATTATTAATAACATTTTTTTTCGCTATGTATGCTAATTCATAGTCTCTTATTATTAATAACATTTTTTTTTTCGCTATGTATGCTAATTCATAGTCTCTCACTATCTATTTCTTTGTTAACATAATTATATTTTTGTCTTTTTACTATGTATCTCATTCCTATAGGCTTTCAATACTTTTTTTCTCTATGTATACTAATTCATAGACTAATTATTTAAATATCATTAAATAATATTTACCCTTAATTTTATATCCTCATCGCCAATGTAGAAACTCGTATTCACTGGTTAGCAATATGATTTCGACTGACTCTCCCGCGCCAGGTCTTAGTCATTTCGGTAAACACTGCGAGCGTTGTATAACCGATAAAAGGATTCTTTTTATAATTAAGTATAAATACTACAATGTTAAAGACCATTTCAGAGAAGAGACCGAAAGCTGTCATAAGTCATAGGTTTCAAGACAGAATTGAAATTAAAGGTTAACCTAACAATCACAAAAGGACTTTTGATTCAACCTCTGTCGTGCGCGGACGTGTGTTCAAATACCGGCGAAGTGAGAATAAAAAGTTAATCGAATTTGTACTAACGCTACCTCTGTGTAAATCAACCTTTCCTTCCTGTGGTAAGTGATTTGATTATACTAATTAATAAAAGAATACCTGATAATGATCGTGGATGAGGGGGGAGGACCCCCTCCGGTACCACCGGATATTGACAAAGTTAATAAAAAAAATGAAATTACAAATGCAAAACAACAAAATAAAGAACAAACCGAAAAATTTAATTACAAACTAAATAGTACAGGCCCTTATCTTGTTATAGTTGAAAGTAATGAAATTTCGTACAATATAGGCAAATATAATCAAATGAAAATATGTAAAGAATTATTTAATTTACAAATTAAAAACATACATGAAGTAAAAGTAAAAGGAAAAAATAAAATAGGAGTAATATTTACGACGGCCACGGCAGCAAACAATTTTTTAGAAAACAACATTCTGGAAAAAAAAGGCTACAAAATTTATATTCCAAGGAACCATGTGACCTGTAAAGCGATAATAAGAAATATAAATCCGGTTTATACACCCGAAGAATTAATGTTAATGTGTGTAAGTCCATTCAAGGTTATTGAAATAAAAAGAATGAATAGAAAAGTAATTAAAGATGATAACAGTAGTGTATACGAACCCACGGGTACCATACTTATGACATTTGAAGGAACGATATTACCAAGGGAGGTTAAATTTTGTTACCTAAATTCAAAAACCGTACCTTACATACCACGTGTTACACAATGCTTTAATTGTTTAATTTTTGGTCATACCAAAGAGCAATGCAGAGGTCAAGAAAAATGTCACAACTGTGGGGGAGGAATACATGATAAAAATACAATCTGCCAAAAAAATTGCATGTTTTGCAAAAGCAATGAACACAATTCATTACACCGAAATTGCCCAGAATACGAACGACAAAAAGCGATAAAAAGAATGATGGCTTTTGATAACCTAAGTTATTATGAAGCTAACCTTCTACATCCAAAACTATATATACAAAAATCAGAAGATGACAACATCAATTTAAATGAGTATCCAACGCTTCCATCAAAAATCAATAGCAACGATAATGCAATTCAAGTATCACAAAGGCAAATGAGTCACCACAATTCAATAAAAACGAAAAGAACGTATGTATCGGCGGTGAAGAAAAATATCAATAAAAAACCCAATATAAATTTCAATAGAGAAGAGCACAACGCTCAATTAATTGCACCAAATGGAAGATATACAAGTAACCCAAACAGAGATATTCTATTCCAAAAAAAAAATACAGAAACACCCAGTACATCTAATATAAATCTAAGCGTATGTAAACAAAACCGGCCTAGTAATAGTGCATTGCAAAACTCGAACATAAACCAGGAAAATAATATACAATACATTTTAAAATACTCAGACACTGACAAAATAAAAATCAGAGACATGATAAACACATATTTTGAATTATCGAAAATCGCATCTGACTTGGACGATCCAAATCAGATGGATGAAGACCATTTTTAAAATAATCAATAAATTTAACACTAAATACGAAACCAGATCAATATAAACAACAAAAATTGCAAACCAATTTACCAATATGGATAATAAAATCATAAAAGTAATACAATGGAATATACGTGGAGCTAATTCAAATAGGGATGATTTGGTTGAAATGGCAAAAGTTCAAAACCCAGATATCATATTATTGAATGAAACAAAGCTAAAGCCCCGTCATGAATTTCACATAAAAAATTATAACATAATTAGGGAAGATTTCGATAGCGGAGCAGCAGGCATTGCTACGCTAATAAAAAAACATATAAACTATAAAAAAATAGAAACCCCAAGAATTTGGCAAACGGAACAATTTAGAATAATAATCATACATATTGAATCTATATCTATCGTAAATATTTACTCAAATCCCAATAATATAATAACTCTTAGTAAATGGAATCAAATAAATAAACACATTGATGAACCATTAATCATAATGGGTGATTTAAACGCACATCATACAAGCTGGGGCAGCGAAAAAATCAACACAAATGGGAACATCATCATAGAAATGATGGAAGAACATAACCTGATAATACTCAATGATGGTAGACCAACCAGAATAACATCACCTTTAGAAAAGGCAAGCGCGGTAGACGTGACACTTGTATCACAAAATATCTTACATAAATGCAACTGGGATATTCTAGATGATTGTGGTAACAGTGATCATTTCCCCATTTTATGCCAAATCAATACAGTCAATAATCAGAATAGCCAAATCACACACTGTGAAAAAACCATTAGATGTTATCAAAAAGCCAACTGGAACAATGTACAAGATGAATTGTCAAAACTGGAAACAAATTTCGAGAACTATAATGTATTTAAAGAAAAAATTACAAATTCTATTAATAAACATATCCCTAAAATAAATATACAAAAAAACCGGAAAAAACAAAACACTGGAAACATCTGGTGGGATGAAGAATGTGATTGCATCATTGATTCTAGGAAAAGGGCTATCAACAAACTTAAACAAGAATACAACATGGAAAACTTCATTAATGCAAAACGAACAATAGCAATAACAAGAAGAAAACTAAAAGCAATAAAAAAAAAGAAATTTAAAAAATTCTGCGGAACTCTGAATAGAGACTCTAATCCAACATACATATGGAACACCATAAAAAAGTTCCATCATGGACAACAGCACCAAAATAACGGTCTCCCAGATACAAACATATGTGATGAAATATTAACTAATCTGACATCATGTCAAATGGACCCAGAATTTACGCTAAATCCCATCCAAAAACATTCCAAACCAATAACGATTAATGAAATGAAATGTTGTATAAATACAAAAAAAAATACAGCACCTGGAATTGATCAGATCAGTAATATAGTTATAAAACAATTCCCGGATAATATTTTGGTATACCTTCTGAATTTATTCAATAACTGTCTAAAAGGAAAATCAATTCCAGAAGATTGGAAGACTCACTGCATTATAGCATTCTTGAAACCAAATAAAAATTCACTACTAGCCGACAGCTATAGAGGAATTGCTCTGTCCTCATGCATAGGAAAAATCCTGGAATCAATTATAAAGAATCGATTAGAATGGCACATCGAAAACAAAAGATTGTTCAATCACTTTCAAACCGGATTCCGAAAGGGTATGGGATGTCAAGAAAACATAGCATTTCTGACATCTTATGTACAACTGTCAATATCTCAAAACTACACAACATTAGCCGTCTTTTTGGACATAAAGGCAGCGTATGATCACGTAAACATATACATTTTATATAGATACCTAAAAGAATTGAACATACCAGACGACCTCAACAATCTCATATTTCAATACCTAAATAATAGAACATTATATATTAAAAATAACATGGAAGAGTTATTAGGACCAAGATATTCAACTATGGGGCTAGCACAGGGTTCACCCTTAAGTCCAATACTGTTTAATGTATACATTAAAAAACTTTATGAATTAATTCCTTCTAAATTCAAAATGCTATCATATGCAGATGACATCACAATACTGGTAAAGGGCAAGGATATAAGCAACTTAGCAAAGGATACGAATAAATTACTAGAGGAAATACGGGAATGGATGGAGATTCATAACATGGAATTATCATCAAACAAATGTAAAGTAATGTGGTTTAAATCAGGAAATCCGCTCACATATTCTCCCAATATTAAAATAAATAACAACACCATATCAATCACGAATTCAATCAAATACCTAGGAGTCAACCTTAAACATAACCTTGCTTGGAAGGAGTTTGTTGAAACTAATTGTGGCAAAGCGCAAAGGGGAATTAATATGATTCGTAGCTTTAGTAGAGTATGGTGGGGAGCGGACCCATCAACTCTATTACTTGCATATTATGGATTAATTAGATCACATTTAGATTATTCGAGTATAATAATTAGTCCTAGTAGCAAAAATGTTTTAAAAAAACTCGATACAATTCAATATCAAGCACTACGAACCATTTTGGGATGCATGAGATCTACACCCACAAACATCTTACTAGCAGAAACTGCTGAATTGGCATTGGAATTTAGACGAAAGATTTTAGCGGCAAAATTTTTAAGTAAAAACTTCTTTTATATGAATCACCCTCTAATAGAGATTTTAAGGGAAATTCGATATTACAGTGGAATTCAGACGGGGTTTTGGCGTGGTAAGAACAACTCATATCTAATCGACGCTTTAAACTTAATAGAACCACTTTCGAATGACATGCATAGAGATCACGTATTACCTTGTTTCAATTTCGGATTAGAACACCAGTTTGAATCAGTACCACAGTTAAACCTACAAATCAACAAAAATAAACCATATCCAAATTTACAATTTAAAATTGCAACAAGTTTTATAGATGACAAATACACATTCGTCTACACAGATGCATCAAAAACCAAGGATATAAAGGGTGAAACACAAACAGGTCTAGGAGTTTACATACCCAGCAAAGATTACAATTTCTCTGCCAAACTACCACCCAATTTAAGCATATGTAATGCAGAAATAGCTGCTATCAAGCATGGAGTCAAAACATGCATAAATCATGACATCAAGAATGCAATAATATGCTCAGATTCAAAAAGTGCCATTGACAAAATCAAACGAAGAATATTTAATGCATCCACAGAACAGGAAACAATAGAAACAAAGAAAATCATCATAGATGCAAACCAACACAATAAAAACTACAAAATAGCTTGGATTCCGGGACATTGCAACATAGAGGGAAATGAACAAGCAGACAAACTGGCCAATGTAGGGAGAATTCTCAAAACACCACAAAAGATCAAACTAGACAAAAAAGATATTTTTAATAAAATCAAAGAGAAAATTATGATGAATCACAACACATACTGGAAAAACATTTCAAGTATTAAAGGACGAAACTACACTGCCCTAGAAAATAACTTCCCAGCCAGACCTTGGTTTAACAAATTTCCGTTTATTGATAGAAGACATATTACAACCCTAATCCGTATGAGGACTGGTCACTGCTTAACAGCCATGCACTTACATAGAATAAGAATAAAGAACTCACCCTTTTGCGAATGTGGACAAATTGAAAACATTGAACATATACTATTTATATGTCCAATAAATATGGTAACTAATTTCGACTTGTATCATGAATTAACAAGAGCTGGTATGGTATGTCCATATAATTTAAATTTACTTTTAAATAATCTAACCACCAAGATGATGAAGATCATTATCAGGTTTTTAGAATATAATCAAATCAAACTATAATTTTGTTTATGTAATTCACATTATAGATCCTAACCTAATAAAAACTTGGGATAACCTACCGAGGCAACATCCTTGGGTGTGTGTAAATGCTCCGCCGTTGCCCCGGAGAGAGAAGAGTCTTAACCTTTATTGTATTGTCTGACTAATAACCTTTAATTTATTATATAAAAAAAAAAAAAAAAAAAAAAAAAAAAAAAAAAAAAAAAAGTACAAAGATCAACAGGGTATGAGCTAACAGCTCAGACTCATCGCTGATGGCCCTGGAACAAACAAACTAAATGTGCTGGCCAATTGCATACATAATAGCAGAGGCCAAAAAGAAGAAGAAGAAGAAGAAGAACAATCACAAACTCGTTAAAATGATAATGCTTTCATATTAATTTTATTGTTAAGTTATTATTTTGTTATGCAAAATATACAAGAAAGAAAGACACTCGATCCAAGGAACACGTACCCGAAAATGGAAAAAACGTAAACAACAAAGCTAAGTGCAAATAAATATAAAAATATCAACATCCCAGAACAGCTTGTTATTGCTTATTATAAATTTATTTAATATAATTCAGTTTATATTATTTACTTTCTTTACTTTCTTCTGCTTAGTAGTTAGTTTGTTTATTGTTAATGCCTTTCTTAAATAAAGTTGTAGATAATAGTAAGGGTTACTTTATAACAATTTATGTAGAAAAACATTTGCAACAAGTACTTAGAATTCTTCCGGATCTTTTGGGAGAAGAAGTTTAATTTTCGACACTTAATAAGTAATTATAAAAGGAACTTAAATTGTCAATGTCAGTCCTTTTGTTCATGCTGTCTGGCGTGTTGTTGATGTGGATCATTTCTTTAAAATTCAATTTAACGTAGTTTCGTTCGTTGTCTAGTATCTTCGTGTTGTCAAAGTCCATCGTATGATTGTTGTCTAAAACATGTTCGGCTAGAGCACACGATCTTTTATTTGTTCTGATGTCACTTTTATGAGAAGTTAATCTAGCCGATAGTTGTCTTTTAGTAAGTCCAATGTACTTCTTCCCACAGTCATAACATTTAATTTCGTAGACAACGTTCGTTTTTTCCTGAGTTTTCATCTTGGTTTTAGTGTTAGTAAAGAGTTTTCCTACCGAGTGTATCGTCTTCATGGCTACGATCTTTTCAGGCATTTTCTTAATAATGTTTATGAGGCTTGGCGTCAAATCGTTAATATAAGGAATGGAGAAAAAAGACCAGTTGTTATGAGTATTATTTTGTTGTAGTTTCTGTGATGCGGCTGTCTGAGTTGGTATACAATTAGCATTCCTGTTAGAGCTGGTGCTGCGAAGCAAGGTGTTCACCAGTTTCTTAGGATACGAATTTTCTAACAAGATGTCCTTGAGTAGTTGTAGGTCCTGCTGTCTGAAATGTGGATGAGACAGCTTCATAACACTATGTTTTAACGCCAAAACCAAGTTGGTTTTCATTCTCAGTGTGTGATTTGAATAGTAATTAAGATACCTATTGCTAGCCATTGGTTTGCGGTACCAGTGGGTCCGAAGCCGACAATCTACGAACCTTCATGTCTAGAAAGGATAAGCATCTATCTTTCTCGAGCTCACAAGTAAATTGAAGGTTGGGATCAAAACTGTTAAAAACAGCCAACGCTACTTTTGCCTGATTTTCAGGTACCGCTAAGATTAAATCATCAACGTATCTTTTTACGAAAGGGATCGGAAACGCGATAGTGGACAAAGCATATTCTATTAGTTCATCCAGCATAATTCATACCATAAATTCTCCATGAAAATCAACTTAGTCAAAACCATGAAGAACCGTGTCCTTAAAATCAGTGATAAATCCTTTCATAATAAAAATCTTAAAATTCTTTTCCAATTATTCACTGAAAATAGTTATCCTGAAGTTCTATTAAAAAGACTACTATTTAATACAATGTCAATTCCACTTCCCAACATTAATAATGTTGTCAATAATCCACAATTACCCGTCAATAATCTTAACTCAATTTGTTATAAATCTTTACCATATATAAAAGACCTTTCTCCTAAATTAGCTCGTATCCTAAAACCAATTCCTAACATCAAAATTGCCTTTAGAACTGCCCTCACAGTCAATGGAATCTTTACTAAATTAAAAGATAAAACACCTTTGTTATCATTAACAGACGTTGTCTACAGCATACCTTGTTCCGTATGCAATAAAGTCTATATTGGACAAACTTCCAGACGTTTAAAAGATCGACTTACATCTCATAAATCTGATTGCAGACTTCACCCTGAAAGATGTGCTTTAGGTGAACATGTTATTAATAACGATCATTTAATTAATTATAATAATGTTAAAGTATTGTGTCATGAATCAAACTTAGCCAAAAGGCTTTTTTTAGAAATGGTTTATATCAATAAACACCCCTTTTCAATGAACCGAAGATCAGATATAGGTCATCTAAATGAAATGTTTTCATATTTATTACAACTTGATAACAAAAACTTAGTTGATACTTCATTACTTGATTAACTGTTGCTATGATTCCAATTTTAAAAACAAAATTTTTCTAAATAACATTCAAAAAATAATGTCAAATTTGTCTTCAATATCAACATCAAATAATTTTTATTCAACATAATTCTATAATATTAATAATGTGCTAATTTTAATATTTTATATTAATTTAAAACTGTGATTTTAATGTTTTCATTTAATAATTTTTATTCAACAACATCATTAAATTAATAACCTCAACAAGTTGTAAGTAAAATACCAGTAATATTATATTATATCTCTATTAAATAACATTATTGTAGCTCCCTGATGATGGCTGTAATACTAGCCGAAAGCTTGGAATAAAGAATCTTAAAAGAGTACTCTTATCATATTTATTTGCTGCATACCCAATATCCAATTTAGATTTAATTCTTATATATATGTATATATATATATATATATATATATATATATATATATATATATATATATATATATATTAGTAAAAGTGGTTATTGGGTAAACAGCAATACTTAACGTTAAATAAAACTCTTTAGAGTATTTTTAATCCAAGCTTTCGTAATTACTTTATTACATTATCAAGGAGCTACAAAATTAAGAGTTACAGAATGCAAGTAGAAATAAATTATAAATTTATACTTACATCTCTGTGAGGTTATAACGTTGTTGTTCTAAAAGAAATTAACATGAGTAAATAATAAATTATAAAATTAAAATGATGTTTTTTATAAGTATTATCAAATTGATGTTTCTCACAAGATATGACATTAATGATTAAATAGTCATGTAACTATGATATCAAAAGTAATAAATTAGAGAACTAACTATAAGGTATTAGGAATAATAAAAAAAAAATTTTTTTATAAATTATGGAAGTATTAAGATATAACAATATTAAAGCTTAGATGTTATTAGCCCTAAGGGATTATCCTGGATGTATATCCCTCTAAGATTAGTATAATTGTGCAATGATATAGAAAAACCAGGAAAAAACTATATCTGCTGATCTTTACAATAACTTAATATATTTGAATTATAATTATATCTTATCTATGTATCACAAAATGTAAATTCAATTAAAGTAGATAGTTTAATTGTGGAGAATTTGTAATATTTATTTGTTCATTAACAACTTTAAACTGTAGATTTGTTAGATGTCTTTTTTATTTTAAGTTTTTCAAGAAAATCTACATTTTGTTTTTTTATTAATTACAAATGTGTAGTTTATTTATTATTTTTCTTATTATTCCTAATAATTTTTAGTATTTACTCATAAACTAACTTGAAAGCTCGCTCTTTTTACACATTTGAAAAAGGATTTGAATCTAAATGAAGTAAATAAGAATAGGTATAAATTACTTAAATGGTCAATATCTGATTTTTTATTTATGCAATTATTATTTTGATAAATAAATGTCATTTCAAGAAAGATTCGTTTTGTTAAATTTTTTTCAGAAGTTAAAATTTTTGTTTCATTATAATTCATTAAATGGCCTGTTTCATTAACATGATTGGCTAAAGCACAACGTTCAGGATGTAACCTACAATCACTTTTGTGAGCAGTAATACGATTTTTTAGTAATCGTTTAGTTTGTCCAATGTAATTTTTATTACAATTATTACAAGGAATCATGTATACTACATCTTTATTATCCAATAAAGGAGTTTTGTCTTTAATTTTTGTATATAAATTGTTTAAAGTCAAAACGGATTTATTGCTAATTATGATCTGATTAAGTACTTTTTTTAAAATTTTGCCAATACTTGGTGTAATATCTTTAATAAAAGGAATACTAATATAAATAGGTTTTTCTTGATTGTTTTCATTTGTATTTAAAGGTATATGAGTTTGTATTTCATTAGTATCAATTTGTGATAATAAATTTATATTATTGTTGATATTAGTAATTGAAGAAGTCCTAAATAAAATTTTATTTAATAAATGATGAGGATAATTATTATCTGTAAATAGGTGGTAGAGAATTTTTAAATTGCGTTTATGAAAAGATTGGTCAGATAAAGTTAATACTCTATTTTTCATTTGTTTAACTAAATTGATTTTAATTGATTGTTTATGATAAGAATAGTAATTTAGATATCTACCGGAACTACATGGTTTTCTATACCAATCTACTTTAATCGTATTATTAGATCTAATAAGTTGAGTATCTAGAAAAGGTATTGCTCCAAAATTATTTTCAGTTTCAATTGTAAATTGAATATAAGGATCATAACTATTAAAAGTTGCTAATATATCATTTGTTTCTTCCTTAGGAAGACAGACAATAATATTGAAACACGTATGGGGGCTTTTTACACAATTTATTTACAAAATTGTTAAGATACACTGAACTCTGCTGGATAACGTCTAACTACTTGACAATACAATGAACTCTTGTGAACACTTGACTCGAACTGACGTTAACTGCCCATGCATCCCCTTATATACAACATTATTTAATCTAGTCAGTGTCTTTAGAAGTTTCTAGAATTTTCTAGAAACATTATTTAAAATGGTCAGTTGATTTTTTTACAAACTTCTAAAAATCAACTGTCAACAACAATCTTTCAAATTAAGGTCCCTTCCTTTACGGTTATCCCGTTACACTGCCCCCTCCTTAGATTCATTCCTCCTGGAATGTTATTTCCTACATCGGAATCCCGCACACTCCCTGAGCCAGCCAAACCATCTTCTTGGAGTTGCTGCGCATCTCCACTGTGGTTTCCCTGGTAAGGCGCCAAACGATCATGATGGACCACGACGGGCTTCCCTCTGGGAATTTTCACGATCCGATAAATGACATCGTTAATCTTCTTCTTGATGGTGTAAGGACCTTCCCAGTTCTTTTGTTATTTGGGACAAATACCTCGACGCCGTCGGGGGTTATAGAGCCAGACTAAATCTCCAACTTGGTAACTCTTTTCCATTGTCCGTGTGTCATAGTACCTCTTCATCCGATCACTAGATAATTGTAGTTTTCCACGCACCAGGTTGTGTATATTTTCCATTCGATTCTGAAGGTCGGTGACATATTGTTCACGTGCCATTTCTTCACCAGGTTTACAACCAAACACCAAGTCACATGGTAGCCTCATTTCTCTACCGAACAGGACCTTCGCAGGCGTTTGGCCAGTTGATTCGTTGATGGCCGATCGAATTGCCATTAGAAATAGTGGAATATGTCGATCCCAATCCCTCTGACAATCTGACACCACTTTTGACAAATAGTTGGTTATAGTTCGGTTCATTCGTTCCACCATTCCATCCGACTGAGGGTGCATCGCTGTGGTTCTCGTTTTGTGGATGCCTAATCTTTGGCAAACTTCTTGAAACAGCTTGCTCTCAAAATTTCTTCCTTGGTCTGAATGTAATTCTAATGGTACCCCAAATCGGCTTACGAATTCTTCAACCAATATATCTGCTAAAGTGGTAGCTTCCTGATTGGGAACTGCATATGCTTCAACCCATTTAGTGAAGTAGTCCATTACAACAAAGATGTACTTGTTTCCTACATCGGTCTGTGGAAGTGGCCCCAATACATCTACTGCGATTCTTTCAAAAGGACTTCCAACCAGGTATTGCTGCATTTCCGCTTTCGGTTTTCGGTGCGGACCGTTACTGGCAGCACATGTAGTGCATTTACGACACCAATCTTTAACATCATTAGTGCAATTTACCCAGTAAAATCTATCTCGGATCTTTTGCAGCGTTTTCGTGATACCCAGATGTCCTCCAGAACTATCATTATGCATCTGTTTTAAAATTACCGGTACAGCATTTCTTGGGACCACTATTTGTTTCCTTGTTTCTGTGCCCTCGGAATTTTCTACAAGTCCTTTAACGAGCCCTCCGTCCAAAATTAAAGAGTTCCATTGGGACCAGTATGCTTTTAAAGCAGGAGAGGATGAGGATATCTCTCTCCACAACGGACGACGGTCCAATCTCTTCCACTCCCTAATCTTTCTCAGAACGGGATCGTTTTCTTGTTGCTCCTCCAGCATAGAGCTCTCGTCTTCTGGCACAACCTTAACTAAGGGAAGTTTTTCCTCGTTCTGCTCCATACGGGTACAATGGGGGCAATCAGGTCGACATGGTCTTCTGGAAATTGCATCAGCATTACGATGTCTGGTTCCAGGTCTGTGCTCGATTTCAACATCATACTCCTGCAGTTTTTCGAGCCATCTTGCTATCTGTCCTTCTGGGTTCCTAAAGCTAAGTAGCCACTTTAAACTAGCATGGTCTGTTCTGATCAGGAATTTTCTGCCATACAGATATTTATAAAAGTGTTCGACGGATTTTACAACTGCTAACAGTTCCCTCCGAGTTACACAGTAGTTCTTTTCAGCTTTCGATAAAGTTTTGCTGAAGTAACCAACCACTCTTTCCTTACCATCTTGTAGCTGTGACAAGACGGCTCCAATTCCCACATTGCTGGCGTCGGTGTCCAGAATAAGCTTACCATCAGGAAGTGGATAAGCAAGAACAGGTGCTGACGTAAGCTGTTTCTTCAATATTTCAAACGCCTCTTGACATTCCTGATCCCAACAGAAGGACTTATCTTGTTCTGTCAAACGTGTCAAGGGGTTGGCGATGTCTTCAAAATTCTTGACATATCGTCGGTAATAGGAACAAAGACCCAAGAAACTCCGGAGCTGATGTTTGTCGATAGGTATTGGCCATTCCTGAACGGCTTGTATCTTAGCGGGGTCAACAGCAACGCCATCCTTGCTTACGTTATGTCCTAAATAGTTGACCTGTCTCTGGAACAAGTGGCATTTCTTAACATTTAATGTTAGATTAGCGTTCTGTAATCTTTTAAAAACTTCTTCCAGGTTAGATAAGTGTTCCTTAAAGGTCTTACCCATTATGATGATGTCGTCTAGATAAACTAGACAAGTTTCCCATGACAAACCCCGCAGGATGTTCTCCATTAGCCGTTCAAACGTCGCAGGAGCATTACAGAGGCCAAACGGAAGGACCGTGAATTGCCACAACCCTGATCCACTGGTAAAGGCAGTCTTTTCTTTGTCTGCTGGATTCATTTTAACTTGCCAGTATCCGCTTTTAAGGTCCAAGGTAGAAAACAAAGTAGAACCCGCCAAAGCGTCGAGGGCATCATCAATCCTTGGCAGAGGATAACTGTCCTTCTTAGTGACATCATTTAGCTTTCGATAGTCGACACAAAACCGCATTGATCCGTCTTTCTTTCTCACTAATACCACAGGAGAAGCCCACGGACTACTGGATGGTTCGACTATGCCGTTTTGAATCATTTCTTTAAGGGCTCTGTCTGCTTCTTCCTTCTTAACTTGAGGCATCCTTCGGGGTACCTGTCGAATCGGACGTGCATCACCAGTGTCAATTCTATGTTGTACAACATCAGTTCTTCCCAATTTACTTTTAGAACCAAATACAGGTTTATAACGGTAAAGTAGATCTCTTACCTGTTTCTTTTCTAATTTTGACAAAGAGGGATCTAATTTTGTCATTAATGGTTCAATTCCGTTGGTCTCATCTGTTTCCGTAACGTTTACCTTGTGAATTATGGCCGTTACTGGTTCTAAACTTCGCACTTCCGTGTCCTTTTGGAGAAGAACTGGATGATCGTTCAAGTTCATAACTCGGATGGGTACCTCTTCGGCGGATCTAACAAGAGTCTTACCCACAACGAGTCCTTTTCCCAATTCATGGTCATGGTTCTTCGGCTCTATCATGGCTGGGGCACCATCTGGCTCCAGTCCATCCAACCGCGCTGTGACGACACATTCGCAGCTCGCCGGAAGTTCGATATCATCAATTAGCTTAATCGAGGCATGGTCAACGTGTTTTCGGTGCAGGAATATTTCTTCATTACCAGTACGAAGGATACGTTGGCGAAGATCCAATTGAAAACCACAGTGGAGCATAACATCCATGCCCAGAACAACATCTTCATCAACGTCAGCCACCAGCACTGAGTGAACAAGAGAGGTTGAACCAAACTGTAGCGTCACCTGTATCTCACCGTAGACTCTAGCAGAATCTCCGGTAGCGGTACGCAGTCTCCAACTGGTAGGCCACATCTTCTTTCGCATAATGATGGATGGTCGAACGATAGTTTTCGTAGCTCCAGTGTCTACCAGCATGCTAAAGTTCTTCCCATCAATGAGGCCATCTACATATAAGCTGTCCACGTGATGTCGCAGAGTTGCCACTTTAATGGCTTGAGGGGCTTCGGGAATGTTTGGGGTCGATTTCGCCCTCCAGGAGTCGACCCGTTCTAGTTTTCCTGCTGCTGGGGTACTTCAGCAGGAGATTTTTCTTTATAGGGGCAAGTATTTCTTATATGGCCTAGTTCTCCGCAGTTCCAGCATCTCACTGGGCGCCTTCTTTTTGGAGATAACTTCATTAACCTCTCTACTACCGCTTCAACGTCGCTAACGGAATGAACAGCATGGTCGTAGTTACCGGTGACTTCCCGTAGTCGAGCAACTCCACGTGAGGCCTCCGTCGCCGCCTCCAGGGCAATGGTCAAGGCGTCCACAAGAGTCTTCGGCCGCGCCAACCGTACAGCGCGCTGCAACTCGACGTCTCGAAGACCATCGGTGAAGGTTTGGACTGCTAGGCATTCCAGGAAATCCTCCGCTGCATTTGAATACGCAAGTCGTACCATTCTTGCTACATCCGCCTCAAATTCCTGGATAGTTTCTCCATTTTTCTGTTTTCGACTCTTTAACTGCATTCGGTACACCGGTTGTAGATGAGTTTGACCATAACGCATCTCTAGACGATTCACCAATAACTCGAAGTTGTCAGCTTCATCCGGTGTCAATGATTGCAAGACGTCTAAAGCTTCGCCTCGCAGAGCTACGGTTAGGGACAATGCCTTCTCCTGGGATGACCATCCATTAGCTCTGGCCGCTGCGTCGAATTGTTTCAGGTAATTTGGCCAGGAAGTCTTCCCGTCGAAGGTCGGGGGTTTCATCGTCGTTCGTACATGGGTCGTCTCCTCGCTTCTTTGTCGTTCGACGTCTGCGTGGCAGGTTTCCATCCTTCCTGCATCTCCGTCGCCGTGATGGATGGATTGGTTTTGTAGACAAGCTTCCAGTTCTCGTTTAAGTTTTTCTATCTCGGATTGCATTTGCTGGTTGATCTCGTCTCTGAAGTTGGCAACTTGCTGATTCATGTTGTCCACTTGCTGATTCAAGTTGTCCACTTGCTGATTCATGTTGTCCACTTGCTGATTCAAGTTGTCTACTTGCTGATTTTGCTCGTCACGGAGATGTGATATTTGCTGAGAGAAGGAACTGGATAACTCTTCTGGTAGGGTAGACATCCGTTGTGATAGCTGGGACACCTCTTCGCGCTGGCTTCTTATCTGACTGGATAGCTCCTCTTGTTGGTTCGTCATTCGCTGTGATAGCTCCTCTTGTTGACTCTTCATCTGACTGGACAGCTCCTCTTGTTGGTTCGTCATTCGTTGCGACAGCTGGGACATATGTTCGCGCTGGCTGCTTATCTGACTGGACAACTGGGAAAGTTGTTGAGTTTGTTCTTCTTGTTGGCTCGTCATTCGTCCTGATAGCTCCTCTTGCAGCCGGGAAAGTTGTTAAGTTAGTTCAGAATTTGCTTTTTGAACTGGGTCTTCAAACTCCACAGCGTCAGGGTCCAAATTATTATTTACGTAGTACTCACGGAGCCTTCTCAACAATACGGATTTGCTTCCAGTAGTTTCCAATTCTAATTCTTCGAGCTCTCTTCTGAGCTCTGCCACCAATAGTTCATTTATCTTTTTTCCAGGCATTCTTATATCTTCACCCCACACCTGACACCAATTTGAAACACGTATGGGGGCTTTTTACACCATTTATTTACAAAATTGTTAAGATACACTGAACTCTGCTGGATAACGTCTAACTACTTGACAATACAATGAACTCTTGTGAACATTTGACTCGAACTGACGTTAACTGCCCATGCATCCCCTTATATACAACATTATTTAATCTAGTCAGTGTGTTTAGAAGTTTCTAGAATTTTCTAGAAACATTATTTAAAATGGTCAGTTGATTTTTTTACAAACTTCTAAAAATCAACTGTCAACAACAATCTTTCAAATTAAGGTCCCTTCCTTTACGGTTATCCCGTTACAATATCATCAACATACTTTTTAATAAAGAAAAGATTATATGGTAATACTTGTAAGACAGTATCTAGAATTTCATCCATTACTAAATTGGCTAAAATCGGTGAAATTAAAGAACCCGTTGGTGTTCCAAATGTTTGTTTGTAAAATTTATTATTAAATGAAAAATAAGTATTATTAAATAAGAAAGTTATAATTTCTAAAAATGATTCTAGGTTTATATTACAAAAATTACTAATACGTTGCCAATTTTTATGAATGCTTCTTAAGCAAGCATCTAGATATACGTTACTAAATAAAGAAACAACATCTAAGCTTGCTAGAACATAATTGTTAGGAATAATCATGTTATTGAAAGTATTAAAAACTTCAAACGAATCTTTTATAAAATAGTCATTATTATCATAACTTTTTGGTAAAATTTCAGTTATGTATTTGGCAAGTTTTTCTGTAGGAGAGCCAATAGATGCAACAATTGGTCTTGCTGATAATGTTGGTTTATGTACTTTAGGTAATATATAAAATTTTGGTGTAATAAAGTAATTACGAAAGCTTGGATTAAAAATACTCTAAAGAGTTTTATTTAACGTTAAGTATTGCTGTTTACCCAATAACCACTTTTACTAATAATTAATTTTTCAGCAAATATTACTATTTAATTATACATATTGATATGGGATTCTACCAACATATTCGTGCTACATACGGTGAATTAGCAGTAAATAATCTTAAATTATGGGTCAATAACAAAACCAAATTGGCCAAAGAATATAACCGTTTTTTATTGAAATGTAGAAAATTAGGAATTTTACCAAAACACATAATAATATTCCACAAAACCTATTCAGAAATTATTATCATCTCAAGATATAGAAACTAACTTAGACTTACAATGTAATAGATTAGGAAGAAGACTATTAAATATAGAAATATCTAAAAATCATCAAATTATTGGTAAGCTTGAAAGTTCTTTAACACATTTGAAACTAAATATTATTAACTTTACTAATGAAAATATTTTTAATGAATTTAAATGTCGTCAACAAAGAAATTATAATAAATTATTGAAGTAAAACTTCTTTAGCGAGACTAGGAGTAAAAAAGTTATCCTAACGGACGTAACGTCATTCTAATAACAGAAACCGGAAACAAAACCTAATACTGACACGATTTTGCATGGGCGCCGGCAGCAGGGTGCAAGAGGGTGCGCTTGCACCCCCCTTCTATGAAAGAAAATACCTGAATTTACCAGAAAATTATATATTTTTTTAATTTTTTTATTAAATTATTGTTTGAATAAAAACTAAAGGAGTCGCGGTTGCTGTCCAAATCATTCTACATTCTATATATATATTAGATCATAATAGTGTGTAGATGCAGATGCACCCCCTGAAAATAATCCTTGCGGCGCTCATGCGATTTTGCCTTTCAAGTGATGCTTCCTTTGCGGCTGCAAGTTTAGCAGCCGCAAAGGAAGCATCACTTGAAAATGCCAGCTGAGATGTTGGCGAAACGTCGTGAAGACACAAACAACCAACGGATTGAAACCCGGAACACCACTACTGTTCATATATATATATATATATATATATATATATATATATATATATATATATATATATATATATATATTGAGATGATATAAGATTATATGCTATATTTAATAAAATAAAATAATGATTAAATAAAGAAAAAGGAAAATATTTTTGATCCCAGGGTGGACTACAAAGAATTAGAATTTGTATAATTCGTTCTAATTTTCTTCAGTATTTTAAGAATTATTCTCTTCATTCCTAAAAAAAAGGAAAATCAAAATAAGAAAATCAAATATAAGATTAGATATTTAAGATATATCTATTTTAAAAATTAATCTAATGAGTTGACACAATTTAAATTAAAATAATCACGTTTAAGTAAAACAAGAAAATGAAATATAAAAAGAAAATATATAAATTTAAATGATACATATTGTTAATTTGAAACAATTTAAATTAAATAATGACAATTAAATATAACAAGAAACATAACTGTTAAAACATAAATATTAAAGATACGGAATTTCTAATATAAAATAATTTAATTCATGGACTTAATAAAGAAATACTTACGTTTAAAATATGCAATATCAATTTTCAAAGCCATAATATTTGTTTGTTATTGGTTTAATTTTTGAGGAAATGAAAAACTCTGAAATTTAAATTTATATTATACAATAGTTAAGAAAATATAAAAAATAGTAAATTCATAATGAATCTAGTAGATTTGATATAACAGAAATTGTACAAATCAGTGCAATGAATCAAGTATTCAAATTTTAATATATTTGACATGTAATCAAGTAGGTAAAAAGAAAAAGGAATATTGAGTTTAAGTTTGTTAAAAGAATTCAATTGTCAGTTTGTTCTCTTGTTTTTTGCTGTTGAAGAAGTTAGATGTAATAAATTTGCTCCTGTTGAAATTTTGAGTTTTTTTGGAAAATATTCAACAAATAAAGGTTGAACCAAAGTAAAAGTGTTGATAAAGTTAAGAAGAAGTATTGGAAAGTAAATGGTAAGAAGAGAATTTGAATTTTAAGTAGATATAAAGTCTTGAAAAGCGGAAGCATAGCAGTATATTAGCAGAGAAATACGATCATTGAATTTACAAAGAGTAATTTAGCAAACAATCAGATAAGAAGTAGTTGATAGACTTACCAGTTTATTAGATAGCAGATTGTCCAGAGATTTAAAGAAGTTTCATCTTTTGAAATCGTCAAAATTGAACCTGAATGGGTGCAGCCGAGACATAAAGAAAATCTTCAGGCATTACGGTACCTTACTTTTCATTTAGAAATAAAAAAAATTGTGTGTTATTTCTTTAATACTATAACTGAACTCTTTTCCACTATTTTACTGAACATTTTTTCACTAGTTTATAAGATAAATTTTCAATTTTCAAGTTTGTAATAAGATTCTAAATTTTTCATTTTTATTTAATTTACTAAGCATAATTAAGATATTGCATTTTACTATTCACCGCTTAACTATTTAAGATATAAAGTGAGGTTAAGAAATCCGTCTTTAAAAAGTCATCATTATAAGTTGTTTGGTTCATGAGTGTTAAAACTTTATATTCTGCATATAGGAGTATCAAAATTAATGTATTTAATAATTTTTTTAATCATTGAATTCTGCCCTGAGAAATAAGCATTGCCAGGTATATATAAAGAATCACATTAGATTTCAAATCAGAGACATAAATTTGCATTTACCATAATTATTATTTCATTTCAAATTTAAAATTAAAAAAAAAGGTAAAAAATGTATTATTATTATAGCATAATAACTTATAAAATAATTCTGAGCAAGTTATATATGTTACAATATATACATATTCGTATGAAAATAGTAGTAGTACAATATATATTATTAACATTAATATAGTCATTAAACTTGAAGAATTTGTTCTGTTCTAAATATTATATCTGTGGAAAGTTTTTAAAGGGTGTGCGCAGTTCTCACATTCGTGTTGGAGATTAAGGGAAAAACCGCAGAAAAAAAACCTTAATCAGAACTATTTGCTGTATATTCAAAGACTCTTGATTTGTGTGAGCCATTTAATGGCATTTTGTGTTAATTTATGTAATTCTTGAAAACCGCCAGCAAATCTTGTAAGATGACATTCATTGACTAAATGTTCAATAGTTTCTTCGGCTATATTGCAAGCGCATAATGGGCTTTCTACAACACCCCATTTAAAGAGAGTGGAATTACAGCGTCCATAACCAGTGCGTAGACGGTTCAATTTACACCAAATATTTCTAGGATGTTTGAATCCAGGTAGTGGTTTTGTTGGATCTTCTACTAAACCTCGGTTAAAAACGTTCTCACTTAACCAAATTCTTTTCCAATCTTCATCTACTGAGAAATGTTCGATACTGTTTACTAATAGCCAAAAAGGATTTCTTGATTTTAATCTATTATTTTGGTCCTGGAGGTCTTGCCAGATGATGAAGTCTGCATTAAGTTGATATTTCTGCCACAATTTTTTCGCAGCTAGTTTTCTTCGTAAACTTGGTGGAGGAATGTTTGATAGAACAGGTAACCAAGGGGTTGGAGTAGACTTCAACGTACCACTGATGATTCTCATTGTTGTATTTATTTGAGTGTCAATCTTGTGTACATGGACACTGTTCATCCAAACTGAGTAGCAGTATTCTGCAACAGAAAAAACCAGAGCAAGAGAGGATGTACGTAATGTATGTGCGTCAGTACCCCAATTTGTACCAGATAATTTCGAAATAATGTTATTTCTGGTTTTAAGTTTTTGGCGAACTTTCTCAATGCGTTGTCTATAAGTTAAGCTTGTATCCAAAGTAACACCAAGGTAAATAGGATGAAAATTGTGATTTAGTTTTACAGAATTAAATGTTACGTTAAGTTTTCTAGTTTTGGCAGAATTACAAAGATGAAAACAGGAAACCTCTGTCTTAGTAGGATTAGGACATAGACGCCATTTTTTAAAATATTCAGTCATAAGTATTAAGCATTGTCAAGAACAGTTTCCAGGTTTCCGAATTTATCACTTTGACAAGCTAGTGCAATGTCATCTGCATAAATAATTTTTTTGCAAATAGTTTGCGGTAAATCACTAGTGTACAGATTAAAAAGAAAAGGTGAAAGTACAGATCCCTGTGGAAGACCATTATTTTGAAATTTAAATCTACTACCATTCTCTCCAATAAAAACCCTAAATTTTCTGTTAGTAAGCATATTTTTGATAAGTTTGACTACTTGCCTGCATTGTAAGGTATTAAATAGTTTGAACAGTAAGCCATCTTTCCAAACAGTATCGTAAGCTGCTGTCAAATCCATAAAAACAGTACCGATTTTCATCTTTTTCTGGTAACCAGATTTTATATGTGTTGTTAAAGCTAAAGCTTGGTCACAACAATTACGGTTCGATCGAAAACCTCCTTGTTCTTTAGGTAGTATATGTTCAATTATTGGATAAATTCTGTTGTACAATAATCTCTCCAATAATTTATAGCAAATGCTTAACAAAGAAATAGGGCGATAACTGGTAGCTTCCTCTGCTGATTTTCCCGGTTTAAGAATTGCAATCACTTTGGCTTGTTTAAGAGATATAGTGAGGTTACAGTACGATTTTTTTGGGATCTCTGTACGTTGATAGATAGCCAAAAAACCGACTTAAATTAGTACCTTATGCTAAAAAACTTAAAGATAAAATACTATTGCTTACCTCTGGTTAATAAAAAGACAAAAATTACACTGTAATACGTAAAAATAGCAAACACTATACAAACAGACCACTCGGTTTGTAAACATAAATGATTACTACCGCTTATAAATGGCTGGCTTGAGACGTTACTTCTTGAATAGCAACATAGATGGCGGCGCATTGCAGTCAGAGAAAAACATGAATTTCATTCTGCCCCGCCGTTCCGTTCCACCCCGGGTTCCCCTACAGGATTGGATGAAAAATTTGGCCACTTAATATCAGGCATGTTGAAATCGCCAGTAACAATCATATTAGGGTAGTCAAAACTTAATTGCGTTAGTATATTGAAAAGTTCGATATTGTCTGCATTACAAATGTCACTGGGGCTATACAAAACAAAAAAGCTATGGAAAAATGACTGTCTTTTAGGATGTCAAAACCAGGATCGTTATTTAAAGGAACAACAGAAATTGTATATTTTTCTGCGATATAGTTAGCAATATACACACAAACTCCTCCCCCTATCCTATTTTTTCCATCTTCGCGGTATAAGGAATATCCAGGTAACGAGAATATGGCGTTTTGAGAGGTTTCGGTAAACCATGTTTCTGATATTAAAATCAGGGAGGGGGATTCAAAATTTACAAAAGCAACAAAATCTTTAAACTTAGCAAGGAGTGATACACAGTTAGTGTAATAGATAGTCCATTCGAAATAACTGGTTATTACTGTTTTAGACCAATCTGTATAATCGTTGGTATTCCTTTAATGTACTTTATTTTTAAACCTTGTTCTCCATTCTGTATACGCTCATTCAGTTTCTGTCTTAAATCGTTTAAATAACTTAATTGTCGAGGGTCTTATCATCTTTAATATTTACTTTTCTGTTTTGAGAATTTACTTTTATTTCTTAGGATGTTTTTAACAGTCTAAAAGAATAGCTTTAATTAATCGAGGTTTAGATGAAGTCTTTCCTATACGCATTATTTTTAAAGGTTTTACGATTGCATCGGGCTCAGTTATCGTTTTGAGCACATTACATACTGATGTTTCATCTGCAGCAGCGCATTCAGCTACTGATCGAGTAGGCTCACTAATGCCGGAGATGATGATATTGCGAGACCTGTTGATTCTTTCAATAGCTTTCACCTCTTAAATATACCACTAGCTCACAAGTATTTGGACCACCTCATAACATCTTTAAAACAACTCTAATTTCACCCATTAAAATGTTTAAACCAGAACCAATATCCACTACTTCTTGAATACTATTCCTTAATAACTTTAGACAAAATAAAAATATAACCTGGAGACAAAACTCCACTGGTTCGTATAGAAATAATACCTCCAAAATCAAATCAATTACCAAAAACCTAATTTTATTCGTGAAGAATTATACACAAATAGCGTCTCAGAAGAGGATTATGACAAACAAAAAGAAGGTACTATTAACGAAAATGAAATCAACTATAATGAACGCTAAAAGCCAATACACGATTGTGGAAATCTAGGGCTAGTTCTCGTCATATACAAACTATTTTAACTCGCCACCGCTTAGTTCACACCAGGATCACACATTCGTACCTGGTATCAAATAGTGAACGAACTATGTGCGACCTATGTAATACACCTTTAACCGTCATCCATCTGCTTATACAATGCCCAAAATATCAAAGAAAACGCTTAATAAACAATCTACCTAACACACTTTCAGGCTTACTAGGAGAAAACTGTCCAGTGGAAAACCTAATAAACTATTTAAAATCAATTAATATTTTCTATAAAACTTAAATATATTTTAGCTTATTTTGTTAAACTAGTAGTGTAAACTGAAAACTGTACTAGGTAGTGTCGCTAATAACCTGTTGGTGGATGCGACACCTCTCTTTTTAATAATAAAAAAATGAGGAATTTTACTTTTAAGCAGTAGCGTTTTAAAAAAAACCCAATTAATTAAATTTCTTTTTTTAACAATCTGTTTTTATCCAGGTCTACCCTGTACTCGAATTCGATTATAATATCCAAGATATAACGATAATATTTGCCTACGTGACAAAATAGATTCGAGAACGTAGAAATCTAACGTACTTCTCAAAGCGAAGTATTGATTTTTTCTATTTACCAATCAGATTTCATGTTTAAGATCAGATGACTTAAGAGGGGATTGCTTACAGCGTCCCTCTGGTATCAACAGTTTTTTAATTCTGGGTGGAGTGCTCTCGCTAGTAAGATCTTCGCGAGACACCTAATTTCAGTTTCCCGGTTTTTTCTTCTTGTATCTTAAAAATAAGTGATCCTGAATTCATATTTAATAATTGAAATCAAATAAGATTGGAAAGTGTGATCCTACTAATAATATGATTTTAGGATAATATTATATATTGCATTTAATTAGCAATAGAAATAGCTTTCAAATGAGGTGTCACAATTTGAATTACGTAACGACTATTTTTTCCTCAAGAGGGCGCTAAAATCGGAATTTGACACAACAATATTGATATTGCTGAATTCCCCATATAATTACCTTTTCAAAAATATGGCACACTTGGTACTTTCCCTATATAAATTTCAGGAGTTCACTCCACTGCTAGAGGGTTGAAGTATCGATGCTGAAATTACGAAAAAAAAGTGTCCACCTTGATATCAAATTTGACGTGTTTTTTTAATTTTTTTACATTTTACTACAATCAAAAATATTTGAACTGTCTAGTTTTGAAATGAAGACCCTGTATAAAGCATTGGTAAACAAATACATACAGGGTATATCAACGATGTGTGGGTGGGCGATAAGTGCTTCCCTATTTGAGATAGGAAAAGATGTCTTAAATAAAAGTTTGTTGAGATCAGTGAAATCTATGTTACAAAAATATTTACCCTCATACAGGGTGTTGGATCCATCTCAACCGCAGCCAAGGAAAAATTTGTCCACTCAACTTGATGGAAATTTTCAGAAACCAGCCTCACCTGCAACGTTCACAACAAACTAAAGGTTAACGAAACTGTTAAGTATAACTTACTTCATATAAATATTCAAAGTTTATCTAATAAAATTAATATTTTGGAATTGTATTGCGAAATGAATCAACCCACATTTATATGTATATCTGAGCACTGGATGTGTGAAGATAGCTTAAAAGCTGCCAAAATTTTAAATTACAAACTAGTTTCTTTTTACACTCGTAGCAATATATTGCATGGTGGCACAGCTATATTTGTAAAATCGGAACTTTTCGAATCATGTACTAATATAAGCCACTTCGTTAACTCATCATTAGAGCTTTATTTTGAGTGTTCGGCAATTGAGGTTAACCAAAATCTATGTATTTTAACTCTGTACCGTAGTTCTTCTTCAAAGTCTAATCCACAGATCTTTCTTGACAAACTTACTGAAACCCTGACTTGCGCTACAGCTAAGTATACATCCATTATCGTAAATGGCGACTTTAACATTGATTTCAGGGAAAACTGCTACTATAAAAAACAGTTATTTGACATATTCGAAATGTTTAATCTACAATTATCTTATAGCGAACCAACACGCATTGTAAAATACCGGGATAAAATAACATCCAGTGGTCTAGATTACGTTGTTACTAACATCGGGAATTATACCTTTAAGGTGGTCTGTCTGGGTGTGTCGGATCACCGAGCACAGACACTATCATGGTCCTTGCAAATCCCAACCAGATGTAAGTCACATAAAAAAATTAGTAACAAGGAAATTTAATAAAACAGCACTATTAGAATTTAAAACTTTGTATGATAAAACCTCAACAACTGAAAATGTTGAAGAATCGAGGGACATTGATAGTGTGTTTGGTGATTTCATATCAAACTTTCAGTGGTGCTTTGAGGTAGCGTTCCCGAAACAAAAAACAATGCAACGCACTAGACACGGAAACAAAATACCCTTTTCTAGTCAATTATATTCCGAACTGAACCAATTGAAAGACCTGAATTGGTCAAAACAAAATTTTAATGATCCCTCCTTAACAGAATATTATAAAAAAAAAAAAAATCTCTCGATATAAAAATTAAAAACGAGAAAAAAATATACTATGCTAATCTAATTAATAACTCAAATAATAAAGCTAAATCTCTATGGAATTTGGTCAATTCAAAACTGGATACAGTCAAACAAAAAAAACAAAAGAAAAGAAATAATTTTATCAATTAATAATACAACTATAACTGAAAAAAAAAAGCAGTCGCAAATACATTAGGTCACTATTTCGCGAATTCGGTTCCTCTGATGATCAACGACTTGCATCTACCTCTTAATTCTTGCACAACAAGCAATATACGTGTCCCTAATTCAATGTTTTTTGCACCAGTTACTCACCAAGATATTCAACAGATTATTTTAACACTCAAAAAGAAATACTCTGCTGGTATTGATGAAGTACCTGCTATTGTGTTAAAAGAATGTATTGAAGTAATTTCTGTCCAACTCTCTCACATCACCAATTTATCTGTTACGCAAGGCAAGTTCCCAAAACAACTCAAAATTAGTAAAACGATTCCCTAATTTAAAAAAGATGATCCTCAATGTGTCGAGAATTATAGGATGAGATGTATACTCAGTTGTTTCTCGAAGATTATCGAATCTGCAGTGTACAAACGATTAGTTGATTATTTAGATACCAATAAATTAATCACTAAATCTCAACACGGTTTTCGTCAAAATTATTCAATCGAAACTGCCTCAATTGACCTTGTGCAATATATACACGAAAACATTGATCAGAACAACTATGTAGTAGGAATATTTTTCGATCTAACCCGTGCATTTGACACTATCAACCCCACTTACCTATCAGACAAACTTGATTCAATGGGAATTCGGGGTCCAATTCAAGCCTGGATTAACTCATACATGTCTGACAGAACACTCAAAGTGCAAGTGGATGATGAGTTATCTGACGAGTTCAGTACTTCTCTTGGAACTCCACAAGGTGAAGTATTAGGACCACTTTTATTTCTCCTTTACGTAAATGACCTACCAATGGGTATTACTATGGGACGAGTTTTTATGTATGCAGATGACACAACAATTGTACTTGTTTCTGACAATTTAGACGAGTTGGTTAGAAAAATACAAATAACTTTGAGCGAATTCAGTGATTGTTGTCGAAAAAATCACCTTATAATCAATGAGAATAAAACCATATTTGTCCAATTTACGTCACCACTTAAAAAAGTCGATAAAATAACACTTACTATTAATAACAGCACTAAATATAAAACTGTTGACCATACCAAATTTCTTGGAATGGAATTAGATTCCAGGTTAAATTTTGATTATCAGATAGACACACTCTGTAAAAAACTAAATAAATTGTACTTTGCCTTTAATAACTTAAAAGCTAATTTCCATAAACCATAAACTTTGAATATTTTAAGCTTTACAGTGTCGTTAGATCATATTATGTATGTAATGTCTATTTTGTCTACTTTTGTATTTTTGTTGTTTTTTTTTTATTAAGATAACTTTTAAGTCTTAACTTGGCTTTGTACACTTATTGTTATTTATTGTTACTACTGTTAATGTATCTATAATTTTCTATGACTTGTCTTATGTCATATATGTGATACAAAAAGACCAATAAATCTATCTATCTATCTAAAGGTGTGACTTATGAAAGATATGTTTTTTAAATGGAACACCCTATATATTTTTATATTTTTAAAATCTTTTCAAGGAGCTGATTTCAATGATATGTTATACTTACTATCTATTGTGATTAGTTGAGGACCTACAGCCACTGGAAATGGTCAATTTTCCAAATTCAGGTGGCGGTAGTAGCTAAACAGTCCAAAATTTCGAAAAATGGCGTTTATGTCCCTATCCTAACTTTTCAAGTTCTATTAAGTGACACGAAAAATCAAAAATCCGAAATCCTACACAATTTTTGATCACTCTGTATTAAACAATTTTTCATGTCACTCAATAGAACTTGAAAAGTTAGGATAGGGACATGAAAGCCGTTATTAAAAATTTTTACTGGTATAGCTACTACAGCCACCTGAATTTGAAAAATTGACAATTTCCAGTAGCTGAAGATCCTTAACTAATCACAATAGATAGTAAGTGTGAAGTACCATTGAAATCAGCTCATTAAAAAGATTTTAAAGCAAAAATATATAGGGTGTTCCATTTAAAAAATGATGAGTCACACATTTATCCAACACCCTGTATAAGGATAAATATTTTTGTAACATAGATTTCACTGATCTCTACAACTTTTATTTAAGGCTTTTTTCCTATCTCAAATAGGGAAGCACCTATCGCTCACCCACACATCGTTGCGACACCCTGTATAGCAACTGATACACAATGCTATGATTTGTTTACCAATGTTTTATTTCCCGATACCTAGTAGAAAATGTTACATAAGGTAATATGTTTATACATTCAATTTCTCTGTTCTTAATCTTCTTTCTTTGGCTCTTCGTAGCCAATCGCCAATTTTTTTTTCAATCTCCTTTCTGGTGATCCCATGTGCCTTTTGCCCAGCTTCTAAAAAAAGTATTATGTATTATGATGTAATAATTTGAATATTCTTAATAAAAGATAATAAACATTTTGTGGTCATAATGAAATAGAGACCACATTTTTTAACATTTTATGAATTTAGTAATATTCTGTAAATTAATTTAAATTGTTAACAATTTTTTCTGAATGATAATTTTTAAAGACTTCTGTCTCTATTAGTAAAAGGGCTAGAGATAGTTACCTAGTACAGATTTAGCTAGATTTAATTTTTCAAAAACCAGTTTTCCTTTCCTTCCTGTAAAGCAAAATTGTTCAGCCCGGCCATCAGTTACAAGGGGCCCGATGCAATGCCTAATGAATTCGTATATATTGTTATCACCAAGTTTTGAAAAAAATAAAATCTGCAACAGAAAAAGTAAAATAAAATTCAATAACAATAAGTGCTTTAAATATTAACATAAATAATTGTTTGTGAAAGTTATATATACATATTTACCAATGCCGAATAATTTTCAGGACTGGAGAAAAAATTCTCAAAAAGTTCCAAATCCTCATTTGGGTCCATTGAAAACTTTATTGCAGATTTTTGCAATATATTATTTGTAGACTATTCATTAGTTTGCATATTTCGCTGACAACAATTTCCGACTTAACGTTAATTTCAATCAGTAATGATTGTATATTATAGAGTAGTTGTGGATTGCAACAGCAGCTCGTACTTTGTGATGTAGCAACTAAAATTAAATTCACCTGTTAGAAGCAGTATATCAGTGTGTTAATAAACTGACAGATAAAATTACCGTGTTTTAGCACAGTCTAAAACTCGGTTAATGTTTAAATTTGATAAAAGAACTTACCAACTTTATTCAAATTCTCATGTACTCCTTCAAGGCCCTTTTTGGTGTGGTGTAATTGCTTTTCGACCCTGGACCTAAATTAATAAATATCAAATGAAATTCAGTATCAGCATACCCATGTTATGATTATGATGAACTTGACCAGGGGTAAAGCGGGGGTTTGACTTGGTGTGTTCGAAACAGTTAACTCGTCTACCATTTCAGCCATGTCGTTGGTCCAAATTGGTGGAGTAGGCATTTTAGTAAATTTAAATTGCTTCCTATTTGATGCATGTTCCGTAGGTTCATCATTTTTATCAGATTCAGAAGAAGAGGATATAATTTTCTTTTTTCTACGTCTTTTATTACCCGCCTCTGTATCTGTATTAAGGTCACTAGTAGTTTTAGCCTAAGACCATTTTTTCTATCAAGTAAATTATCATCTAAAAAATTAAAACCAAACATCAAGTTTATGATCAGTAATAAAGTGAACGAATTAATTAGTTGAATTTGCAATGGTAAGATAAACAGGTTAAGCATAAAATACTGAAATGTGCTGACTCTTAAGAAGGAAAATTGTAAAGATATCCTCTAAGTAATAAAGCAAGTTTAGTAATAGGATGAATAATGTTGAGTAATTTGATGTTAATTTATTTATATTTGTTATGATTAAAATAGAATATTCCTTTAACCTTCCTTGGTTATGTGCGGTCTCACAGACTGACCCTGTCGATAACCGCCCACAAATGGCATATACCTGACCCTTCCTACTCCATGCGCTCAGTAGCTTCACATTTTGCAAGTGTGTAGAGTTCAAATGTTATTTAGGAGGTCTTAGGGGACGGTGTCATTTTAAAATTCTGAACCCAATTGAAACTACTAATAACGCCTACCTAACGCCGTCCACGATGAACTCTAAATAATGATTGAATTCTATAAATCTATGGTGTATATTCACTGTATTTTTAATTTTTTTTTTTTTTGTTTTTTATTATTAAAGGACCACATTAAAGTGTAAAGTTTTTATTTTGGCTATTTTTTATTTTGTTAAAGGACCACATTAAACTTTCTTTTTTTTATATATATAAGAAGTCAGGATTAATTAATGCAAAGCTAAGCTACTGTATATTGTTCTAGAACACGGTCTACTCCACCGACTTTAACTTTTATGTTCTGTTACCGCCTGTTAACCTAGAAAGGTTAATTTTGTTTCATATCTTATTTACCATATGTGGCATTTCTAAAACCTCTTATTTTATAATATAGCCAACAAGCATTAAATTCACAGTTTTTAATATAATAATAAAGCTGTTTAGTTTGTCCCGGGTAACAGGTGGCCACACACATTCATCTCCAGTTATCCATTTAGTAGGAACTGCTTCCACTGTTTCTTTAGAAAGAAAAGTTACAACAGTCCAGGTTTTATTTGGCGAAGACATTATTTCCTGATCAACAAAAATATTAATAGGATCCAAATCGTTTTAAATGGAAACCACCATATATTTTTAAAACACAAATGTTTAGTTTGTTTAGTTTTTTTGACATTCTGCATACTGATGAATTTAATGTTTTTTTTTATTATGAAAATGGAGTAAAACAACAAATTAAAAGTACTTATATATTTTTTAAATATAAAAGTATTTAAAAATATTGTTACACAAGTTAACATTTTTATATGCAAATTATAAATAAATAATTTTTTATTCAAAAAGCACTACTTATTTTCTAGAATTTATTTATAAAAAATATTTTAAAACACAAAAATTGAAAATTTTGTAATCAACAAATATTTTTCACTATTTAGTAGTTATTTACAAAACAGACAAACCTTTAAATTTAAACATTTTCAAAGAGTACAGTTTTTAAAACTGTCTATACTGGAAAGTCAAATTTTTGTACTTTTTGCAAATCCAAAATTGTTTCACAATGTATATACAAAAAGCCATTAGAAAGAATTTTTTAACAAACTTATTAAAAACTTTCCCAGATACTTACATATATTAGGCCAGTCCAGAGATAATAGAACAGATATGTTGGTCCCTAACATAAAGTTGGCAACAAGTTCCGACATCAGCGCGCCATGGTCTCCTGGAAGAAGCTCATCGATTTAAAAATTGGCGGGATATACAGCATATCTAGTTTAAACGTTCTATTGGAATATTTTAAAATTTTATATTCTTACTGTGATTTAAAACAAGAATATAAAAATTTTAAAATATAAAGTATATATTTTCTTACTATAGTAGAAATAAAATCAAACAAAAACAAGTTTTAATAATTACAATTTTTATTTGAACACAAAAACATAAAAAATAAATACAAGATTGTACAAGTTATATATTTAAGATCTTAATAATAAATAACATATGTTTACCAGATATTTTAATATAGGGTTTTTACACAAATCGGAAAGAGATGGTTCCGATGACTAGTTCATTCCTACCATTTTTTAAAAAAGTGGTCTTTCTTCTGAATAGCATCTACACAGAGAAAAAAAAAGTTTTGAATTTACCAAATTTTGTTTGATTTAAAAAAATTTGTTGTTTCAATATGGCGAACCAAACCTATTTTTTGAAACAAAATTTTGGTTTCTTTGGATATATTTATTTGATTTTAATAAAATATTTATTTATTTATATTCATTTGTTTTTGATATAATATTTATTTGTTTACTATTAATTAAATATTTATTTGAATATATTTATTTCATTTTATTACGATATTTGTTTGATTATATTTTTATAGTGAATGTAATATTTATGTCATTTTAAATGTATATGTTTTTAACAAATGAAAATATTTAGTTGTTTTTTAATACTATTTATTCGTTTAGACTAGACTTATTTTTTCAATCCTAGTATTTCATTGATTTGGGTACAGTATACCATTTAATCATATTTATTTAGAGTAAATGTAATATTTGTTTGTTTTTAAATAAATATATTTTTAATAGATTATATATATTTTTTTGATTTTAAAAAATATTTATTCGCATAGAACTTTTAATTATATGATTTCAAAAATATATGCTTTCAATATAAGTATATCATTTATTTGACAATATCATACCATTTTTAGATATTTCAAAGCACAGTTTTAAATTTATACTATTAATTTATGGGTATTAGACAGTTACTTGTTCAGAATAAACATATTTGTTTTGTTTTCAGATAAATGTTTTTACACAAAAAGTTAAATGCAATTAAAACAAATTTGCTTATATTAGAAAATTTATTTACGAAATTCAAAAAAAGTAAAATTTAACATTATTTCAAAACTTTTTTCATAACAGACATATAATAAAAATATACAATCTTATTAAACGAGACAAAACTTTAAAAACAAGAATAATAAAAAAATACTGGTAAGTACCTTAAACACTTTCTAAATCTAAAAATATAAAATGCAGCATAATATAAAACTAGAAAATATTGGTAATACATTGGTTTCTACTGCATAGTATCACACATTTTTTATTAACCGAAGTATCACTATATATAATTCGAATACATTACAACAATAAAAGTAGTAATCAGTAATAGAGATCACAAATATCACTCAAAACAAAAAAAAAATGCAAAATAGGGCAGCAAATATTTTTAAAAAACAGAGCACTTGGATCAACATATTATTCTAACATAACTTTTGGTTTAAAATTTAATGAGAATAGTATGTGAGAGATTTACTTATTTCATTGTATACGAGTAAGTTATGGTGTAAAAAACAGTGAAAGATTTGCTTGAGTTTTAGTAAGGTGTCAATTTTTACACAAACTACTGTATATTACTTAACATATAGGTTCCATCATTTAAATAGTGTATATTATATGGTAATAAATTTGGTAATAAATTTAAAAATATGAACTTCTTAGATACCTTTAATTTCTTAACTTCATAAGCTTGCACATGAGAGTTAAAACCAATAGTTTCTAATGGTAATAATATAAATCCTATTCTTTTAAGTTCTGTAAAAACAATTATACGAATAATAAGCGCAAAATGTATATAATTGGTGTTATCAAAATCAGTTTGTAAAGCCATTCCTACTCTATAAGTACAATTGTTTAATTTAGCTTTTTTTACTGCTACAGCAGTATCAACAGAAAACTTATCTGTTTTAACTGCTGAAATAACGATTTGATGCTCGGGTATAGCATGCAAAGATTCAAAATTTGTAGAGTATTCAATAGTTTCTGTATGAAAACCACTTTTACAAAGGAGTCTATGGGAAAATGATAACTGCTGTTTAACAGCCAATGTATAAAGTAAATTTACTCTACTTGTTGTAGCTCTTGCAGTAGATTTAAATATTTTATGAAATGATTCGAATCTCATACACCACAATGGTCTGACTGGTCCAATCAACGATAAGATTTGGGGATAGTGAATCAGAAAATGAAATTTTGGTTTTAATGAGTCTTCAAAAATTTGAATATATAAACTATGGTGCTCTTCTATTAACAATTTTAAGTACTCTATGGTACTATCTGTAATAGTCCTACATAGCAAAATGTCCATTATTTTATGAATCGTAACAAAAATGGACCAACAAACCTCATCTTCTGGAACTAAGTCGCCTATTAATATACCAAAGTACGTTATAAAGCCCAACATTTCAGAAGCACTCATAGTAATATACTTTTTCTTTATATGATCTTTGGAAATTTGTGGAAAAATATTACCCGGGTCAGCTTCATTGTATTGAAAATATTTAATTCTGCTGTTTAAATGATCAACTGAAAAATATTTTTTCTTAATAAGAGTGTATATTATTTGACCCATATCATACCTAAGAATACCTTCTAGCAAATCGTGCATAAGATCACAAGAGACGTTTTGAACAACGTGAAAGTTTGGAACAGAATTCCAAATGCACTCTTCCTTTACCCCATTTGAAAATATCTTACTATCAAGATTATAATTCAGTTTGTTTCTGAGTTGTGATGTGATTTCAACTACTTGTTTTTGGGTTTCAGATTTACTAGCCCGACAGAACCGGTAAAAATATTCTGAATTAAAACTCTCAGTGAATCCTAAAATCGAATTTAAACCCAAATTGTCACCAATTATTGAAAATAGTGTAAAATGAACTTTAATATTCCGGCTATTAATATGTACAGTAATTCCTTCTTGATATATATGTTTTAGTTCTTCAATTACAGAATAAAATATTTTACTGTTGCCGTAAAGAGTTCGATCAGACGAATAAAACAGTTGAACTAATAGGATGTTTTCTAATAAAGAAGCATATTGGGGTGGAATTCCACAGATAGATAAATACAAAGCACCTACTTTGTATATTCCAGCCTTTGATCCCAATGGGTTACTAGTTTCAAAATCATCAAAGTACAAATTATAAGGAAAAACAATATTATTTTTAAAATCAGATTTTAATGTTTTCCACAATTTTCCATGGAAAATATTAGATTTAGCAGGTATTTTTACACAACTTTCTTGTTGTATATAGGAATTTATAGTTTCAAAAACATTCGGCAATTCTAAAAACTTTTTTAAACAGTGCCTTAATGGTATAATCTGACCTTCCGCATTTTGAATATCCATAACCGGTGGTCTACAAGTATTATTTCTCAATAAAGTCGTTCTTGGACCAATATAAAATGATTTTGGCCGGATAAAATGTTCTGATTTTTCCAGCTGCTTAAAACGTTTATACTCCGAATTAAACTCATTAAAGTAATTTTCTAATTCGTTAAATACAGAAACTAATTCACTGACAAAATTAATTTTTGTAAACTTCGTTGTTAAAAAATTAAAAATATCTTTTAACAGTATATTTACATTTTCTAATACTAACTGAATTAAATTTCTCGGATATGATGGGTTTACATATAATCTTGAAACAAAAAATAAAATCGAATTTTTTAAACTGTGTTCTTCTGTCACGACTTGATCAGTCTTTTCTGTTTCAAGGGAAGGGTGGATTTTTGAAGGATTATTACCAGAAACAAAAGAATTAGTTGAACCTGTACAATCTGGTTGCTTTATGGGCTGACTATTCGCATCATAGTAAAAAATGTCAACGTGACTTAAACTAAAATGTTTTTTGAGTGCATTTATGGTAGCAAAACTTCTTGTACAATTATTTTGTTTACACTCATATTTTTGTAAAAAACGATGCATAATATGTAAATGTTTACATAAAACAGCAAATAAGGAAAAAGATTGCAAACACTTAAAACAAGTAAACATATTTAAAAACTTACTCAAATAAACAAAAAAGTTATATTATTGATTTGTAATGCAACTGTTATATTCAAAAAATTAATTTGAATTCTAACTTTTTTAGAGCATTTAATACCTTTTTAAAATTTGTAAAAATAAAAAAAAAATTAAACTTTAATCATCTCACCTACTTTTCTCGTAAATTTTTACAACAAATCTTGTAAATAAGGTATATTTTTATCGTATTTAGTATCTATATTGTACATTTTTTTTTGAATTAATTGCCACAAATTCTCAGTCTCAATAGAATATTAAGCATTTAGAACCATATAACATTTAAAGCATAAATCTAAGGCTTCTAACACACAATTAGTTTTATACACTGTTTCATTAAGTACTACATAAGACCCTACAACATTATCGAGAGATGATCCCAACAAAATAATGAATGGTTGTACTGTTAATCCTTTCCCAAAATAAAAATCCACTCGATTCTTTTTTACTTTATCAATATCCGCAGGGTTACTTACACAAATGAAAAACCCATCTCGGCATTCACTTGTTGATTCCATTCAGACTTATTAAATCTGAATCTACTTTTTGATGGTACCATGCACGTTAATAAATATAACTGTACAGCAGTCTTAGAATCTAAAATATTAAAATTAAACTCAGATTAAGTATGAAATGGTGCTATAAACATTAATTTACCTGTTGTAATATCACCTTCTAATAAATTGTAGAAGACTACAGCTTCTGCATTTAAACTATTTCGTCTAATTTCGTAAATTTTCGAAAAAAATCTCTCAAACTCTTTATCTAGGTTAAACTCACTTCTATGAGCAAAAAATTTATTCTTGAAATCAATATTAATCTACAAAAGACATCCATTTTAAAATGATTTAATTTTAAAATTCAAAAATTCTCGTAAGTGTTATCAAAAAGTACACGTTTTAGTATATAAAACTTACGAGCTCGGGTCCTAGCGGGGATAATAGTATTGGCCATTCATTAAAAAATTCAGCGATAGTATTTACAGTTTGATTATTTCTGATGTCTGCTGTCAATTTCCATTTATTGATCATTTCATCATAAGGCTCAAAATTATTTTTTAACCAAATTTTTCCGTCTTTTACTTCTTGAGAATAATCTACAACACAATTTTCTCTTCATACTTCTCAAATGAAAAATAAAAACTGTCAATAGTAAATAAGTATCTAATAATGTAAATTGAAATATAAACCTAATATAATTACCTTCATTACCATCATGTTTTGGTTTTTCTTTTTCGGTTTCCTCATTTAATTGTAAACATTTCTTTAAGGCAGAAAGTTTATTTCTATGTTTGTCCACCAGCTTGCCTTTGGCTACTTCTGGTCTATTATACCTGGATTTCTTTTTGGCTATAGGACTTACATAATATGTGGCACGCTTTTCTCCAGGAAAGGTTAAAGTTATTTTATCAGCAATTATTGATAAATAAATATTGTTCAGTTTTAGCCCTTTATTTAAAAAGTGTGATATTATAATATCCACAATTTGATTCCGTTCTTTTGAATCCAATTTATTACTTTTATTATATTTTATTAAAATAGATTTTCCTAATATGTTCTCCGTTAAAATCTTTATTATATCTAAATTTGCAACTACATCAAAATCTGTTGTAACCAGTGCTGTTGAGTTTGAGTATTGGGTTGAAGTGGACGATAATGATATGGTAGATGTAGATGACGTAGATGGATTCGGGGACAGCGGCAAATTTTCAACGAAACTTATTAAACTATCTGACCCACATCCAGTGAAAGACGTTTCTTCATTTATTAACTAAATTAAAAATAACAAACAAATTAAAGGTGCGAATATATAATACTGGAAAAAATGATATGTAAAAAATAAAGACAGGTGGTAAATATTAGATATTCCAAATTTGTCAAAACTGGTTTTATTACAAAAAGTTCCCAAGGGATCAAATTAGTTAAGTTATTATGGATTAAGTATTTACCTTTGTTTTAAACTCTCGAATTCCCTTTTTTAATTTCATTCTATCCCCTAAAAGGGGTACTAAAGATTTCAAATCTTCTTCAGTTATATCCTGAAGCATATCAAGTGAATCCACATTTTGTTCTATAATAAATGAATGTTTCAGAAATACTAAAGTTTGAATATAAACGGTAAATCAATTACTTAAGTTAATATTTGTGAATTAACTTTAATAATATGAAATATTTCATTTTAAAATGATCTAAAAATCGATCAATAACTTAGCGGAGGTTATCAAAGTATAAATAATCTATACCTATATTTTTAAATAAAGTTACAACTTCCTTAAAATATAAAAAATAAGTTACGTATTTACATTTTCTATTCGTTTTATCATATAGAAAATTAAAGAAAACATTATTTGGGTAATTCAAGTCAATTAAATTAAATTTAGATTTAAATAAATATTATTGAGATTTAAATAAATGAAATTCTTAAAACAAAATTAATATATTAAAAATAAATAAATGAAATTTTTGTTATAACGAGTTAACGGAAAGTTTGTAGGTACCTACGTATCATCTACGTATACAAAAATTTTATATCTCCATACCTAATAATTTTTACTCAAGTCCTAAGAATTAGAAATAAGGTGTTTTAACGCTTTTACCTGTATTTGCAATTATTGGTTTAAAGTACCTACCTATCTACTTTTATTTTATTATAACTGATGAACTATACTAAAGAAATCTTTAAAATTATTGTAATTATAATTATCTTACCTTTAAATAAATCACTTAGGTGCTCTAGTTTATACTGTTTAAAAAATTCACTAATTTCCATTTTTAAACACTAATCCAACCACGTTGTGCGACGAAACAAAGAAACATGAACTAATAAACTAAAATAACGTAAAACGTACGTATACCGAAAGAGATGTCTGATATGGGAGATGGGGTGATCGGTGATCGTTTAACCCCGTAGCTCTGTTGCCATTTTCATTTCAAATAGCAATAAATAAGTAAATGCATCTACAAAAATTCAATAGGTCCTGCCAAATTTTAATAGGTTTTACTTTCTGGTAAAAGTTTTGGTGGATATCCTTAGCTATTGTAATAATTTATGGTTGTTTACAAACACTAATTTAGATAAAGTTAAATTTATAGACAATATATACATGCAATACATATAAATTTAAAAATTGGCAATGCTACACGAATATGTTTTAGATAGGTGAGAAAGGTACGAGCTTTCTCGTTGGCAATTGTACATAACTTCTATTTTTTTTTTAAATTTTAATGCAATTACATATATTATAAAATTATAGAATTAGTTTTATTTCGATTTGTTGAAAAAATGAATAAAATCTACATATTATATGTACCTACACATAATATACCTATTGTTCTAAAAAGAATAGATTATTTGTAAGCAAAATAAAAGTGACCTAATTATTAACTAAAAATCACAAATTATAACAAATGTTAAACTATCTCATATGTCATCAGTGAAATATGTACCTACCTATAGTTACCTACTATGTTATTTTGGCATTCTTTTATGCTTAAAAAACAATATATACTTATTTTGTAATAAGTATCAAATTAATAATAATTCTTCACAACAAAGAATAAACAATGTTTTATTTATTTCAAATAAAAATTTTGTTTGATTTTGTAGGAGTGCTAAGAGTACCTACTGATCCAATAAATATTTTATTCGTTTCAAATAAACATTGTCTTGGCCTCTGTAATAGTATATCTAGGTACCTAATATTTATTTCAAATTTCTAAATATTTTATTGCTTTTGTACACAATTATTAGTTTCAATTATTTCAAATAAATATATTTTTGTTTTTTTCTTAGTCAGTTTTAAACATTAAATAAATATTTTATTTACAGAAAATATTTTTTGTCACTATTCACATTAGTTGGCTCAGAGTAGTCAACAAATATTTTATTTATTTTAATTAAAAATTTCTTTGGCCTTTTTTGCAATGATGGACTTCTTAGCATGAAAATAATATATTATAAATATTTTTTTGTATTTTCTTACAACAAATAATTTCGCATTTATAAACAAATATTTCATTTATTTGAAATAAATATTTATTTAGCATTTTCTACAACATTAGGCACCACAGTATTAAACATTTTTTTTATTTAATTTAAGTACTTTTTTTAGATAATAATTTTTTCGCGGTAATAAACATATATTTTATTAATTCCAAATAAATCCAGACAAATAAATGATATTCTTAAAACAAATACGTAAATCCAAATAAATATAATTAGGCCAAATAAATCTTACTGATTTCAAACAAATACTTTTCAAACAAACCGATTTTCTTAATTTAAATAACAGACTTTTCTCTGTGTAAAACAAAAAAACCGAGCAGTACTTCTAATACATAAACTTTAAGGATTGCTCTTGATCTAAAAAGATCTCTATAATATTTCCTTATTAGGTATACAAAGAACTAAGATTTATGCTCTTGGCACGTAAACCAATCAAAATTAATAAATTCACTTAAACATATTATTTTTCTATTAAAAAATTTTTATTATAATTATAAGGTTAATGAATTAATATTAATTCACCCTTTTTTCCATGAGTAAGGAATTTAAAACTTGTAATGATAAAATTACAATCTACAACACAGCATTTATATCTAAAATAACCCGGTAGTGACATGTTCAAAACTATTCACTATACTTTTACACCCTTTTTATGGTAAAACTACCTTAAATTTATTTTAAACTAAAATTATTAACACTTAACCTATCACTATGCCGCCATAACTGCTGTTTCGGGTTCCGGGCTACCAGCTGATCATATTTTGCTGGTTTAGTTCCAATTTTCACCACTACAGAATGCGATTGCGCCTCCAGGAATGCGCACAAACATGTTGGCGCCTTTGGGCTATGTTTTGAAAAGTCTCTTAATTTGTCTATGGGCCAGTCGGCTTAGAATAGAAATCGGAAATAAAGCCTACAAAAGGTTTTATATTTTTAATGGCTTTATTTGTTGCCCAATAAGACTATCCTAGGTTTTCCTCCCCGGCGGAGTTGTGATTAAGTGGTGGGGGGTAAAAATGTACTCCAAAAAGGGGAATTTTTGCGGTTTTACGGTTATATCTCGTAAACAACTTAAAATTTCAAAAATTGTTCTTTATAAAAGTTGTAGGGCATTTAATCCTGAATAGAATGAGACCAAGCTCATATTTTTTGGAGTTTCTTATGCTAATGATCATCAAAGTTTGTCAAATTTTACATTTTTATGAAAAATGTGTTACTTACACTATATTTATCATAAAGGAGCATAAAAACGTGGTTTTTAGTTAATTCTTAAAATACAATAAATATTACTATCTCTTTTTCAACTGATAGAGGCAAAATAAGAAACACAATTAATGAAATCAAATTTGTGACGATTATATTTCATAATTACAAACATATATAACATATATATTTCATAATAACAAACATGGAGAAAAATAGTTAAAAGTGGGTACACAAACTTCACAGACGTGGACGTTTAGTTGTCGTTGGGCCACTCGGCTCCTCAAAGTCTGTATTTTTTTGAGGAGGTCATCTACAACATCATCATCAACATCTTGTTCGTCTATTGCATCTGATTGGACGGAGTTAGTGCAGGAGTTCCCTTTGCAGTGAGCACCAATGAGCACTTAATCCCAGCCTTTCGACACCCACAACCACCTGCACACCCCTTGTTGCATTTGCAGAAAATTGTGGAGAGAAGAGACTGTGGGGCTGGTTCTTTGGAAGTAGGAACGGGATCAAGACCAAACTTCGAAGCCTTCCATCCCCAGAGGAGCGGATCCATCGGGTTTCCTAACCACATTTGAACGTGCAGGTAATTTCTAAGCTTTAGAATCTAAAGCAATGTTGGCGGGCTGCTTCCGATGTTGGTGGTAGGGATGCCAGGTTGAATTTGGATTTTACGAGGGCTTTGGAAAACAGATCGAATCGCAATTTGTCTAAAGTGTCTCCTGCCCTACCTCCATAGAGAGTTGTTAAAATTCGTAGGCCAGCTTCGGCAATGTCTTCAGCTTGAGAGTCATGCTCTAAGAAAGGTTTTATTTCTTCCAGAAGACTTTCATTTTTGACCAATAGCTTGACCACCTTTTTCTTGCCCTGTCTGAAAAGGGCTGAAGTAGTGTCACATCCACTTATGGCGTGGAGAAATAAAAGTGGCATTCTCATGTTGTCTGCAAGATTGAAGCTGCTGGGACCAAATACTTTAGATGGCGCCGTTCCTTTTCCAGGTTTTGAGAAATAAATGTTGGCCGATGGTGTGGCTAGGGCATTGAGCATAATCAGGAGGTCCGTATCCTCACCAACTACCACAACTTTCTCGTGCCCCTGTGATACCTCAAGGGCTGTGGCAACAATTAGGTGATCTACGTCTTCATTAGCTTGCTTTACTGAGAAACCTTCACCGTCAAGCCTATTAGTTAGCAAACCAATCCGTCGTGCTTTATTCCTGTCGTTGGAAAGGAGTTGCTCCTGAGTCATGGTCACCGTCATTGACTCAGTAAAGAGCGACCTCAGGAGTAGTTTGTCTTTTGCTTCGGCGGAGACGCTCAACAGATTTGATGTTCTTGCTGAGCAAGTCTTCTGGATAGCCATCAAACACCACACTGGTTGCATTTCGGTTGTAGTGTCTTTTTAAATAGTCAACGTATTTGTTTAGGATTAATTGGAATGTTTCACCATTCTTCCACACAACTCGGTGGAGAAGAAATCCACCATCGATGACAAAAGCTGCTCCTTCTAAGTTTACCTCATGCAGTGGTGTGAAAAAGTCATATAACACTGACTTGGGAGTCTTCCTCATTCCAACTGCATCGAAAAGAAAGAGGGGATAGGGTGCCAGCTCATAATGAAATTTTGCGGAAACGATTAGCCCAAAAAATTAACTTTTAATCTCCACAAACGCAGAATTTTGTTCTCTATAACAGAAGTAATAATTAATAATTAATTTATAGTTTCATTTAGATGATATTACCAAAAACCAGAAGTTAAAATGAATTTTTTTCATAAATGTGTAAAATACCCCCAACTTTGATGATCATAATCAGAAGAACGGAAACTCCAAAAAATATGAACTTGGTCTCATTCTATTCAGGATTAAATGCCCTACAACTTTTATGAAGATCAGTTTTCGATATTTTAAGTTTCTTACGAGATATAACCCTAAAACTGCAAAAATACCCCCTTTTGGGGTACATTTTTACCCCCCCACCACTTAATCACAACTCTGGTGGGGAGGAAAATCTAGGATAGTCATACTGGGCAACAAATGAAGCCATTAAAACAAAAATTCCTTTTGTAGGCTTTATTTCCGATTTGTTTTTTATTTTATTCTATTCTACTGGCCTATATACTATTTGTGGTCATTTAAAATGAGAATTATATTCTGTTATGCTACGTATACACGAGACACTAAAATGTCGACACTTGTGTCTAGAGCACTCTACAACGTGTTCACACCTCAGTGTAAAATTTTTATGTAATAATAATAATAATAATAAGAATCTTTATTATTTCCAAATTAAATATAGTACATTAAACTACATAACTTACATTTTAATCTGATTTTAAACGTTGGAAATAAAGGGCGAAGTTCATTTCCTCAAATGAATCGAAAGACTCATTATGGAAATGCTCTTCAACTTAACCCAGTAATGTACAGTAGAGTAATGGCTAGAGCTGGCCTAGACAGTTCCGTAGATTGAAGTTGCTACACTTCTCTAGCATGTGTTCACACGCAACATGGAATTATTTTATTAGACACCAGTGTGTTAATACACTTGACAGTTAAAATAATACTATAATAATACGATGAGCAGAATAAGGTGTCGGTTTGCGGCCGCAGTTATTATTAAGTGTATTCAAAAAAAAGCGCAAAAACAGGACAAAGCGAAGGTATTGGGTGAAAGAGTGGATTGCAAAAAGAAACAAATTTGGTGCGTTTTCCCAAATACTATGCGAATTAAGGTTGCAAGATCCAGAATATTACAAAAATTTCCTTCGAATGTCTGATGCGGATTTCAATCTTCTATTACAAAAGGTTACGCCAAAAATAGAAAAACAGGATACAGTAATGCGTTCTGCAATAACAGCTGCTGAGAAGCTAGCTGTAAGTTTTTAGCAGGAGGTAAGTTTCATACATGATACAAAATGTTATTAAATACTTTTTTTCTTTTTACACAATCAGGTGAAAGTTATCATACGTTAATGTATTTGTTCCGACTACCCGTTTCAACAATTGCGACAATAATTCCAGCTTGTTGTCAAGCCATCTATGACGTTTTGAAAGAAGATTATTTAAAGGTAGGTTTGTCTAAATTTGAATAGTAAAATGTCAAAATAACATTGATACTACAACGTACAAACAGTAAATAAACACATTTATTCAGCAAAGAAATACAAAAACTCTTCAAAATCCTGTTGCTCAAAAACACTACAATTAATAAACATTTAATGTAATAAATTCATGTCATTCAAATGATTATCAAAATTCTCATAATAACTCGCAGCGGACCGACATCTTGATGCTGATATGTCCAGAAGATCTTGATGGGAGCTTGAACAAGTGGACGTGGCAGGCGAAGGCAAATTTTGAAGACCTATATCACGTAATAAATGATTTGGTTTGGGATTATTTATTGTAACTCCCTGAAACAATGCTTCATCCTCATCTGTAACCTCTAAAATAATGCCTTGGATTTTTCTTTTCACTTGTCTTTTACTCGTTTTCGAATGTAAATTTCGTAAAGCGGCAGCGACAAAATCTCCGAAAATTTGCTCGTCATCATTTTGCTTGTTCATCTTCATTAGAGCCCTGTTAAGTAGCTCATCTTCTTTAGTTGATGTTTGCTTTTTACCTTTGCCCTTGTGGGGCGTACGAGATTTGATTGATGCACCAATTGTTGGGCTCGTTGGCCCTGTTGTTTCAGGAGTAGCATCCGGGGAATCGGTTTGACTTTGTGTGTCATCCAATTCCTATAATAAAAAAAATGTTCTTATACTTTTTCTTATAATTTGCAGACGCCTAATTCAAGCAGAGAATGGCAAGAGTGTGCGCGGCAATTCCAATACACATGGAATTTTCCAAACTGCATTGGAGCTTTAGATGGAAAACGTATTGTCATACAGGCCCCAAAAAATAGTGGCAGTCACTATTTCAATTACAAGGGCACTCACAGTATTGTTTTGATGGCTTTAGTAGATAGCAACTATAAATTTCTTTACATTGATGTTGGCTGCAACGGTCGTGTATCTGATGGAGGCGTATTTACAAATTGTACATTATCGAAACCATTGGAAGACAATCGTTAAGACCTTCCTCCTGCAAGAACACTCCAAGGGAGAACTAAACAAGTACCGTTTGTGATAGTAGCTGATGATGCCTTCGCAATGAAACCATATATCATGAAACCTTATGCATTTAGAAACCAACCAGGCCCAAATCGTGTGTTCAACTATAGACTCTCAAGAGCAAGAAAAGTAGTCGAAAATGCATTTGGACACATTGCAAACAGATTTCGAATTTTGAGAAAACCTATAGAACTATGTCCTAAAAAAAGTAATGAAAATCGTTTCGGCCATATGTGTTCTGCACAATTTCCTCCTAACGCGAAATACTAAACAAATATATGCAGGTCTAGGCAGCTTTGACTGCGAATCTGACGAAGGTATTGGTGTTAATGGTAACTGGCGACAGGAAGGGATGCCTTCTGGGACATTGTTTCCATTGCGCATAATTACAGCCAATATTGTAAAGATATACGAGCTGAATTCACGAAATATTTTTGTACGCCAATAGGAGAAGTGCCTTGGCAATACAAATATATATATATAAAATAATATTGTATTATTGAAAATATAATAAAAAAATTATGCCAAATTTTAAAATAAAATTTACTTACCAAACTTCCTTGGGTTTTATTGCACGTCGTAGTTCCTACCAGAAATTTGAGTGCATTAAAAAACTCCCAATTGAAGGTTAACACCACATCATCGACCCCATCTCCCGATTTTCTTTTCTTAATTTTTCTTATTTCGTTGTTCATTTGAGTTCTTAAATTATGGAGTTTTCTGGTAACTTCATAACAAGGAGCACCAAAGTATTCTGCAATTTTTGCTGTAGCAGAATTTTTTTTTGTTCTATCTCTATAGATAGAAGTTGAGGTGTCCCACAATTCGGGACTCGCTTCAAATAATTCAATTAGTTTCTTTGTATTTTCTTTAGTCCACAAAGCGGATTGGTTCTTATTATTATTATTACTCATTTTATAATAATAATAAATGATACTGAATTTATAATAAATGATAATATCAATATCTGTATTCTTGACTACTACGTAAATAAAAGTGTATAGCACTCTTGCAACTAGTTTCAACTAGTTGGTACATCGACACCTTGTCCCGACACTTAGGAAATATCGTGTTCAGACCGTAGTGTATGTGATGTCTAGAGCGGTGTTGCGACATCAAGTGTATAATCTAGCGACACTGCTCTAGGTGGTGTCCATACACAGACACTCAATATATAGATCTACTCTCGACACAAGTGTCGACAATTTAGTGTCTCGTGTATACGTAGCATTAGAATGTATTAATGGAAATACAACAAATTTATCATTGAAACTTAATCTCATACATTTACAGGCAATCTGTGATAAATTCCAATATTGAAGCTCAATGTCCTGTCTACTTACTAAAAAGATACCTACTTAATTTTGATGACTCACAAGGTGTAACATAAAAGTTTTCTATACAAGCAAATGTTTGACCAATTATTTTAATTTCCTCATTACACATTATAATATTTTTGATAATTACTATCGTTCTGTCATTAAGCATACAACAATTATCAGCTTCACCTATTGATAATAAATAATAATCATTAACATAAATCTTTTGAAATTGTTTTATTTTTACTGATATATTAGCAAAAGTTTCAAGGAATGGGCCTCGAGAATGTTCTGACTTAAGAATAGGAAAATTTACTTTATATCCATTATGTATTAATGATTTTTTTCGTTCACTAATTCTATTAACCATTTGTTGAAGAGGTTGATTACCTTTGCGGACTAGATTTTTTAAAAATATCATATTGTTCTCAAAGGGAAATGAACTGAAATTTTCAATACTACCAAACGTTTCCACATCATTTGGGATGTGGAGTAAATTAGGCATATTATGAGAAACATTTTCCTCCCCATAATGTAAAGAAAATGTCTGCACAAAATGGTATAATAACTGTTTGGCATAGTTTACATTTTGGTTTTTTGAAAGCAAAATTACTAAAACATGAAGAGTCAAAAAATTGTCATGAGTTTCTTTTGAAATATTTAGCTCAAGCAATAGTAATGGACCTGTATAAAATAAAAATAACCGAAACTCTGTTGCTTTTCATCTTTTAACTTCAGAGAGAGACCTCGGTTTCCTTGAAAATTTAGCTGGTATTTGTTTTTTAAACTCTATAACGTGCCTAATAATATTGGCTGTATTCGGTTGCTTGAACACCCCTCGAAGACGAGGCCACCGAGTAAGAAAGATGACGAGTTAAAAGTCAAGAAGTGAAGTGACAGTTACTTTTATTCGTTTAATGTTTCATGTTTGATCCTTTTTAAAGCTAAATCTGTTCTGATTAAAACGTTTGAGAGTTCTTTATGTTTTATTTTGCAACTCACGGAATAATTTGTAAGAAGGCAATCTGGTTTCTTATAGTGGCGTTCAACCCTGGGCTTAATAAACGTGGAGAACGGTAAAACAAAAAATCGAACAGTGTTAACACACGTGGTAACTTCACTATTCGCTCCCGGAAAAATTCCGATCTTGTGACAAGCAGTGATAAAACGTATACTCAAGTAGGGTTACAGTTAAAATAGTAAATAAAAACAAAGCATTAAAACGAGTTAAAAACTTCTGGCTCGCGGTAAACTTAATACCAGACTAGGATAAGCAAAAATTGTAAAAATCGCGCAGCCTCACCTTTCGCTACCGCCGAAAAACCGGTTTATCGGACGAAAAGCGGTAAAATAGAAGTGATAATCGTTAGTGGTAGTTTTCTTGATTGCGGTAACCAAATATCGGACAAGATTACATACCTAAATCAGTAAAATAGTTGTAGTTTCTGGCTCTCAATATACGCTATTGGACTAGGACTTAATTAAACTAGTGTGTTAAGTTGTGAATTTTGGTATTGTCTACTGATCCATTCATGCAACTGCATACTAGAGCCAATATTTTCAAGAGCTGTAAGTAAGAAAGCTGCACTGTAAGTATCTTTTATTTTATAACGCATTCGGGAAAAACGGATCGAAAGCATACTTATTATCTGCGTTCATCGCGCCTTAACAGTAATAACGGTAATCTAATGACAGATGTTCACAGTGACGGGCATACGGAAAATACAATGACTTAAAACGTAGTTTTAACAAACGAACAATTTCAAGAACTTTTGTCGCGGTTATCAACATAAAGTGTAACTGTTCCACAGACGATTCAAAGCGGTAATCTATCGAAGTGTTCGTCGCGTTTCGATGGCAAAAAAGACGTGAACGCTTTCATTGACGCTGTCCAAATCTATAAAGACTGCACACAAGTATCTGACGAAAATGCGTTTCGAGGTTTACCGATGTTATTAGATGATTTTGCCGCCAAATGGTACCAAGGCGTAAAAGACACGGAGTCATCATGGAATGATGCGGTTGGACCTAAAAAACCAGCTTACCGCGTCTATCGCGAATTATTTTCCACAGAACAAGACGCGAAAACCGCTGTTGACGTCTTTGTTTGTAAGTGCAGGTCAATCCTTGCACAGTTAGAACCAGGTACTCTTACTGAGGCTGTTCAATTAGACATGGCTTACGGATTATTAAATAAATTTATACGGGAAAAGGTTTCGAGAGATTCTGTGAAAACCTTCAATGATTTGTTAACTTCAGTACGCAAAATCGAGGATACCTTTGATTAATCTACTTCTAAAGACTCTTTATACGAAGCGCGTAAGATGTAATTTCTGTCGAATACCGGGACATACTAGAGAAGATTGCCAAAAGCTTCTATCGCAACAAGCGAAGGAACGTCCCTCTTGTAATGCCTCTGGAACTACAGCCTATCCCACTCGTCATACCACTACAACTAATTCTTCTTCGACGCCTACAAAGCCACTTTTAGGTAATCTTAGTTCACTTATTTCATGTTATGGTTGTCGTAAACCAGGATATATGAAAACGAATTGTCCCACATGCAGTAGCATAGCTACATCATCATTAGAATTCTCTACAGTCGACTCATTAATATTGCCTCATCCAAGACCACTACTTCGCATAAATATCTTAGGTCATAATGGCCAAGGCATAATTGATACTGAAGCGAAGCAAAGTGTTGCTGGAATTACACTTTTCAATCTATTAAAAGCCAAAGACCATCCGTTCCATAATGAAAGTATATGTGTCAAATTTGCTGATGGGAAGGCGATAATGGAAAATGTACTTACTACCTCTGTTGATGTAGAGATTGGCGAAAAGATAGTCACTACTAAATTTATCATTTTTCCCAATGCATCAAATAACACTCTATTGGGCATGGATTTTTTGACTGAAGCTAAAATCTCTTTACTTACCAAACCGAGAATGGTACTTTACAGATGTAGGCGATCGAAAAGAACTGTTGTTTGAAGAAATTAACACCGGAAACCCCATAGCAATCTCAACTTGTAAGAATTTAAGACCTGAGGAAGGTATTATGCTTAAAGAAGACGAGAGATGTAGACTTGATCTCTTTTTAACAGAACGAGAAAATAGCTTACGAGTGGGGGGAGATGCTACCCCGTACGCGGAACATCATATTGACACTGGAAACCATGCGCCGATTGCGTTACCTCCATACCGCATGTCACCAGCCAAAAAAGAGATCCTGAAAGCAGAATTGGACAAATTATTAGATGAAGGAGTTATTGAAGAGTGCGAAAGTGCGTGGGCCGCCGCTGTCGTGTTAGTGCCAAAAAAGGACGGTGGAATTCGGTTGTGCGTGGACTATCAGCGTTTAAACGCAGTAACAACTAGTGACTCTTATCCGCTTCCACGAATGGATGATCTATTACATGCGGCTAAACGAGCTTCCTTTATGTCAACAATAGATCAGAGATCGGGTTATCATCAAGTGAAAATTGCGGACTCTGATCGAGATAAAACTGCTTTCGTGACGCCTTACAGTACTTACCGATATTTGCGTATGCCTTTTGGGCTAAAAGGAGCTCCAATGACATTTCAACGGTTAATGGACCGATTTCGAAACGGTCTTAGTGATGTCTTAATTTGAAGTTATTTAGATAATCTCATCATCCTATCGAGCTCGTTTGAGAAACATTTGCGTGATTTAACACTAGTATTTAACAGACTAGAACAATTTAACTTACGTGCAAACCGGAAAAAGTGTGTGTTCGCTCGCGAACAAGTAAAATATCTAGGACATTTAATAACTCCCGATGGTATCTCCGTAGATCCGGAAAAAACGTCGGCTATGGCAGACAGGTTACCACCTCGAAATGTCAAAGAGGTGCAGTCGTTTCTACAGACAGCCAGCTGGTACAGACGATTTATTGACTGTTTTGCCGAGATATCCAGACCTTTGAGCAAACTAACAAGAAAGAATGTCCAGTGGAAATGGACTGATCAGGAGCAGAAGTCCTTTGAAACGCTAAAGCGACTCCTTATTACTGCACCCATATTACAACAAGCTGACGAAAAGCAACCCTATTTTATTCGAACTGACGCTAGTAATTATGCATTAGGAGCGGTACTTTTACAGGGACAAGCTGAAAAGGAGCATCCTGTAGAATATGCGAGCAGGCTTTTAACAGCAGCCGAACGCAATTACTCCACATCGGAAAGAGAGGCATTAGCGGTGGTCTGGGCTTTAGACAAATTTCGAGGCTACATAGAAGGAACTAAGATGACGGTCCAAACTGATCACCAACCTCTTATGTGGTTGCTCAGCTTAAAAGCACCTACGGGTAGATTAGCCCGATGGGCCTTGCTAGTACAAGGCTATGACCTGAATATTGAATATTTGCCAGGTAAGCGTAATGTAGTGGCAGATACTTTTTCGAGACCACCATGTGGTCACTCAGAACAAAATAACTGCGAAATATGCGATGTTATTATATAATTACCTCATCGAACTGCTTATGAAACCCGAACAGAGCAACTCAAAGATCCTGATGTTGCTAAAATCATTAACAGCTTTGAAGACCCTAATTCTAGCGATTTTTCCAAGTGGACTGAACGAGGTTATTTACTCTCCCAAGGAGTCTTATATAAGTATACCTCTGAAGAAGATGGTGATGAAGCCCAACTGGTAGTCCCCATTCAGGAAAGACACACTATTCTTAAGGAATATCATGATGCTCCTACAGCGGGACATTATGGTGTAGAGAGAACCCTTCGTCGAATTGCGCAGCAATACTATTTTCCAGGAATGCGACGATTTATCTCTGAATATATAAACAAATGCCCTGAGTGTCAAAGATATAAGGCATCAAACCAAAAGCCTGAAGGGTTGCTGCAAACTCCTGTTTACTCTCAACGATTCGAAATACTCTCTGTTGACTTATTTGGTCCGCTGCCCGAAGGACCTTCTGGGGAACGTTGGATCCTTATAGTTGAAGATACTTGTACGAAATGGGTGGAAATTTTTGCCTTAAAACAAGCGACAGCATATGAATGTGCAACCAAAATGATAGAAGAAGTATTTTTCCGATATGGCTTGCCTAGAAAGATCATTAGTGATAATGGAGTACAGTTCGTGTCCGATGTAATGCAGCAAGTTTGCTATATATTACAAATCAAAGAAAGTGTTACTCCTCTGTATCATCCCTCCGCCAATATTGTGGAAAGAAAGAATAGAGATCTGAACACAAGGCTTAGCATACTGGTAGATAGAAACGAACCTCCAAATTTTATCCTAAACGAGATGGACCTTATAAAATAAAACGTCTGGTCTCTCCAGTTAGTTATGAAATAAGTGACGTTGATGAAACTTGCGTACTTGGAACGTATCACTCATCGGCTCTAACTCCTGCTAAACTGCAAGATAATGAAGCCCCACCTATCCCTACAGTTCCCAAGAGAAAAGGAGGACGACCTAAAAAGAACCAAGTTTCCAATATTGACCTTTTCCCGGGTCGAGTTCAAGGTCAAGGGGGGAGACTATAACGTGCCTAATAATATTGGCTGTATTCGGTTGCTTGAACACCCCTAGAAGACGAGGCCACCGAGTAAGAAAGATGACGAGTTAAAAGTCAAGAAGTGACAGTTACTTTTATTCGTTTAATGTTTCATGTTTGATCCTTTTTAAAGCTAAATCTGTTCTGATTAAAACGTTTGGGAGTTCTTTATGTTTTATTTTGCAACTCACGGAATAATTTGTAAGAAGGCAATCTGGTTTCTTATAACTCTAAATCTTTTGCTGACATATTATTTATTTGTTGAGAAGGTAAACGATAAGTAGGTTTTCCTGAAATCCACAGATTTAATAGTTTTTTCATAACACCCAGGCAAATTAAGTGCATATAATCAAGTGGAAATGAGTTTATCATATCCAACCCTGGAATGTTCTCTAAGATGGAAGTCTCATTGTGGTGGTTTTTCTGTTTCTTTGTGCGAAACGTATCATCTGTTCTTTAGCAAAACCTATTTAATGCTGGAAAGCAAGTTCTATGAGCTATATAAGTGCCTTTAATATTACATTTAGAACAGGAATTGTAACCAGTATGACCCACAGTGCATTTAATAAATGATTTTGCAGGAACATCACATATGAAACAAACAATTTTCACACTATATCTAATTTTGTTGTAAACAAAGCCATTAGTAATTAATTCAATAGCCCCGTTTACAACATCTGCCATAAATTCATTTGCACTATTAGGCTTTTCATTCCCTTGATGAATTCCACAAAGTCAACATTTTTATTTCTCATAAGGTTAACCATAATCGGCCAGACTTGGTTCCCAGAGCTATTTGAAATGGGTAAACCATCAACATTTACACAAATGTCTAAATCAACACTCATCTTATGCAACACATTTTTTTTTAATTCTGTAATTAAATTTTCGAGACACTGAGCTAACCCAAAATGATAATAAGACCCTGGCTCTATTATTTTAATCTTTGAACCAGTGTCACGAGGTGTTTTTAAAAGAGTCCTTGCATTCCTGGGTACATCAAGATTACTTTTTCGCAAAATATCTAATAAATCGGACAAGGCACAATGGTTTATATTATGCTTGACAGCCCAATTACTTAATTAATTTGTAAAAGGTACGTCCGGTTCAATGTGTTTGGTGGACTATCAAAGAGGCTTATTTGCCAGTTATTAGAATTATCATTTTCCTGGTGATTTTCGGATGTGTTTTGATCATTTACTTCGCTTTCATTATCTTGGGCACAAGAAGTAGGAGTACACGAATGAGACTCATTACCGCTGGTACTGGTAGACGGTTTTTCAATATCAATATAATTGTTATAAGTGTTATCTTTTTTCAGCCGTTTAAAGCGCTGACTATTTATTTATTTATTTATTTATTTATTTATTTATTTATTTATTTATTTATTTATTTATTCATCATCAATGATACAAAAATATAATAATACAATAAAAAAACAATAAAATGGCAAAAAATTCAGATACAAAAATTAAATTAATTAAAGGATTCCAAATATTTTTATACATTCAATAATAAATAAGTATTTTTAAACTGCATGGATATGGTATCCGCTCGCGGTTATTGACGCAATATGTAGTATGGAACAATAATAATATATTTGTATCATTTTTTTTTATTTTATATATATTTTATACGTGGTTTTCAGCCCCTAAATGTCGGCTCAGCTGGCCGAAAGTACACAAAATGGCGATAGGACTCCTGTGTGAGCGTTCGTTGTTTTGTGTTTTTTAACACATGTTTCCCTACCATCCTTTGCTCCCAAGTACCCAACACTTTTGCTAGCCAAGTGACCCTACTTGAATATGCCGCACTGATGACGACTAACGAGCCAGAAACATGCATGTCTGCGGTTACCATTCCTACTTGTAACCTATGATCCTTGTTGCGTTGCATGCCCGCTATCCCCCTTTGTTTTATTATAATACGCGTTTTCTTGGCACCTTGTTTTGTTTCACATCCTGGGCTTAGAACGACTCAAACACAATGAGTCCGTATCGCCAACGTGGCGACGTTGGTTGTTAGCCCCTAAATGTGGGATCAGCTGGCCGAAAGCACACAAAATGGCAATAGGACTCCTGTGTGAGCGTTCGTTGTTTTGTGTTTTTTGACACATGTTTCCCTACCATCCTTTGCTTCCAAGTACCCAACACTTTTGCTAGCCAAGTGCAATACCCTACTTGGTTATGCCGCACTGATGACGGCTAACGAGCCAGAAACATGCATGTCTGCGGTTACCATTCCTACTTGTTACCTATGATCCTTGTTGCGTTGCATGCCCGTTATCCCCCTTTGTTGTATATTGATATGGATTTTTCTTCAATGGTGCACGTTCTTTCAATGAAGTGTTGGAACGTGGTCATGATTTTTAAATTGGTTGTCTGGATTAAGTATTTTTTTTATATTATTTTTGTTTTTGTTTAGTTCATAAGTTATGTTGTTAAGATAGGAGGATTGATTAGATTGTCAAAAGATTGTAATTTTTAAAAAGTCATGGAAACTAAAAAGTTAATAAAAATACATAGAATTTGATTAAAATAGTAAGATATAACGAGATTTAAATTGGAATAAAAAGAATATAAGAAAGATATAATAAGAAGAGTTTATAAATAAATAAAAAGTAATTGGAATTGGATGAGAGTATACAGAGAGGTCAGAGTTATAAAATTATAGGAAGAGAAAGAGCTGAGCAGCAGAAAGGTAATAGATAAATAGAAAGGCAGCAGCAAGAAGGAGTTGGAAAATTGGAAGAGGAAGGTATAGAGAAAGAGCTGAGTATTGGAAGAAGAAAGGTTCAAAAGAAGATAAATTTTTTTTATATTTATAATTTTTGTATTTAAGGACAATCAATTTAAAAATTTTGGAATCCACGACCGATAATTTTATTGAAAGTGGGTGTTCCAGAAGGAGGATCCATTTCAATATAAATATATATATATATATATATATATATATATATATATATATATATATATATATATATATATATATATATATGGATTTGACTGAAAGTTTTAATGTTATATAAATTCTGAATAGAACACCCGTATATTATTAATTTTATTTTAAATAAACCAGTTTTTACGAATATAAAAATATTTAGTTCGGTATCTTTTTGATTCCTGTCACCTCTTATCAGAGTTTAGTTTTTGCGGTAACTGTAAATAAATTTTAGTCAGCCAAAGCAAAGTCCGTTATCACTCTAATCCATCAGTCGACTACGTCATACATCGCGATCCAACTAGTGCACCAAGATCACGTGCTTTTAATATTTAATTCAAAAAATATTTCTGTTAAGGGTTGAGTGGAAGAGCAGCTTTTATGGTTTGCTCCTGCAAACATGAAAGCTGAACTCTGCCTTTTGGCATAATAATCTATATAATGTACATAATTATATTTATTATTAATTACTTTTCAATTCCAATAAAATCATATTTATTTATTTATTTATTTATTATTTATAAGTCTGTTATCTTTATTGCGATAAGACCTAGTTATTATTTTTTTCTACTATTGTTTGTCACATTTTATTAAATCCTGCGATGGTGTAGTGGTTAACGTATTTTTTTATCATACGGGAGGACCCGGGTTCGATTCTGTAAAGAATTTTTTTAATTAAATTGTATTTAACGCGATAGTTGTTAGCACTGTAAAGTTGGTAGCATGTAAAAATGGTACGATGACAGCGAAGCGCGAAAAATTCAAAAATATGCAAAAATAAGAACTGACTGACTAAGCCAAACGTAAAAGGCCAAGAAGAATTAAGAAGAATTGTCGGAGCGCCAGGGCTCGAACGCTAACGATAGGTGTTCTGCCCTCTGGAAAAAGTGAGGTTATGTTCGAAAACTATTGAAAGTTGACTGCTAGCGCCCCCTATAGATTTAAAAATTCAAATTTGTTGCGCTTTAGCCAAGTTACGAACCATTTCAACCAACAGCGCCACCTGCGGCGACATCTAGCGGTGAAATTTGGAAGCTGTGGTGCAGAACTCTAATTAATTAATTAATTAATTATTTATTTATTTATTTATTTATTTATTTATTTATTTATTTATTTATTTATTTATTTATTTATTTATTTATTTATTTATTTATTTATTTATTTATTTATTTATTTATTTATTTATTTATTTATTTATTTATTTATTTATTTATTTATTTATTTATTTATTTATTTATTTATTTATTTATTTATTTATTTATTTATTTATTTATTTATTTATTTATTTATTTATTTATTTATTTATTTATTTATTTATTTATTTATTTATTTATTTATTTATTTATTTATTTATTTATTTATTTATTTATTTATTTATTTATTTATTTATTTATTTATTTATTTATTTATTTATTTATTTATTTATTTATTTATTTATTTATTTATTTATTTATTTATTTATTTATTTATTTATTTATTTATTTATTTATTTATTTATTTATTTATTTATTTATTTATTTATTTATTTATTTATTTATTTATTTATTTATTTATTTATTTATTTATTTATTTATTTATTTATTTATTTATTTATTTATTTATTTATTTATTTATTTATTTATTTATTTATTTATTTATTTATTTATTTATTTATTTATTTATTTATTTATTTATTTATTTATTTATTTATTTATTTATTTATTTATTTATTTATTTATTTATTTATTTATTTATTTATTTATTTATTTATTTATTTATTTATTTATTTATTTATTTATTTATTTATTTATTTATTTATTTATTTATTTATTTATTTATTTATTTATTTATTTATTTATTTATTTATTTATTTATTTATTTATTTATTTATTTATTTATTTATTTATTTATTTATTTATTTATTTATTTATTTATTTATTTATTTATTTATTTATTTATTTATTTATTTATTTATTTATTTATTTATTTATTTATTTATTTATTTATTTATTTATTTATTTATTTATTTATTTATTTATTTATTTATTTATTTATTTATTTATTTATTTATTTATTTATTTATTTATTTATTTATTTATTTATTTATTTATTTATTTATTTATTTATTTATTTATTTATTTATTTATTTATTTATTTATTTATTTATTTATTTATTTATTTATTTATTTATTTATTTATTTATTTATTTATTTATTTATTTATTTATTTATTTATTTATTTATTTATTTATTTATTTATTTATTTATTTATTTATTTATTTATTTATTTATTTATTTATTTATTTATTTATTTATTTATTTATTTATTTATTTATTTATTTATTTATTTATTTATTTATTTATTTATTTATTTATTTATTTATTTATTTATTTATTTATTTATTTATTTATTTATTTATTTATTTATTTATTTATTTATTTATTTATTTATTTATTTATTTATTTACTTATTTACTTATTTACTTATTTACTTATTTACTTATTTACTTATTTACTTATTTACTTATTTACTTATTTACTTATTTACTTATTTACTTATTTACTTATTTACTTATTTACTTATTTACTTATTTACTTATTTACTTATTTACTTATTTACTTATTTACTTATTTACTTATTTACTTATTTACTTATTTACTTATTTACTTATTTACTTATTTACTTATTTACTTATTTACTTATTTACTTATTTACTTATTTACTTATTTACTTATTTACTTATTTACTTATTTACTTATTTACTTATTTACTTATTTACTTATTTACTTATTTACTTATTTACTTATTTACTTATTTACTTATTTACTTATTTACTTATTTACTTATTTACTTATTTACTTATTTACTTATTTACTTATTTACTTATTTACTTATTTACTTATTTACTTATTTACTTATTTACTTATTTACTTATTTACTTATTTACTTATTTACTTATTTACTTATTTACTTATTTACTTATTTACTTATTTACTTATTTACTTATTTACTTATTTACTTATTTACTTATTTACTTATTTACTTATTTACTTATTTACTTTTATTTACTTATTTACTTATTTACTTATTTACTTATTTACTTATTTACTTATTTACTTATTTACTTATTTACTTATTTACTTATTTACTTATTTACTTATTTACTTATTTACTTATTTACTTATTTACTTATTTACTTATTTACTTATTTACTTATTTACTTATTTACTTATTTACTTATTTACTTATTTACTTATTTACTTATTTACTTATTTACTTATTTACTTATTTACTTATTTACTTATTTACTTATTTACTTATTTACTTATTTACTTATTTACTTATTTACTTATTTACTTATTTACTTATTTACTTATTTACTTATTTACTTATTTACTTATTTACTTATTTACTTATTTACTTATTTACTTATTTACTTATTTACTTATTTACTTATTTACTTATTTACTTATTTACTTATTTACTTATTTACTTATTTACTTATTTACTTATTTACTTATTTACTTATTTACTTATTTACTTATTTACTTACTTACTTACTTACTTACTTACTTACTTACTTACTTACTTACTTACTTACTTACTTACTTACTTACTTACTTACTTACTTACTTACTTACTTACTTACTTACTTACTTACTTACTTACTTACTTACTTACTTACTTACTTACTTACTTACTTACTTACTTACTTACTTACTTACTTACTTACTTACTTACTTACTTACTTACTTACTTACTTACTTACTTACTTACTTACTTACTTACTTACTTACTTACTTACTTACTTACTTACTTACTTACTTACTTACTTACTTACTTACTTACTTACTTACTTACTTACTTACTTACTTACTTACTTACTTACTTACTTACTTACTTACTTACTTACTTACTTACTTACTTACTTACTTACTTACTTACTTACTTACTTACTTACTTACTTACTTACTTACTTACTTACTTACTTACTTACTTACTTACTTACTTACTTACTTACTTACTTACTTACTTACTTACTTACTTACTTACTTACTTACTTACTTACTTACTTACTTACTTACTTACTTACTTACTTACTTACTTACTTACTTATCAATATGGCGTCTCAGAAAAATGGTCGTGTTTTCGACTCGGTAGTTAAGTGTTGTAAAAAATGTCAAAAAGTTGCACAAAGTGGTCTATTATGTGTGAATTGTGGAACATTATCACATAGTGGCTGCCTTAAGCAATTAAAATGTATTAAATATATCGACGATCAAACAGTTATGTGCTGTGAAGAAGGTGTGAGGTTAAGTGGTCCACCAACTGAAATCTTGGAGAGTGAGGCTAACGATGAGGATCCGAGACTAACTGAAATCAGGTGTTTAAAGAAAATTATTAATCAGAATGAATTGATAATATCAAATCAACAAATTACGATTAATTTACTGAAAGAACAACTTGAATTATTTAAGTACAAACAATTAATCGATCAGTCGCCATCTACAAAACAAAATACGAATTTAATTAACCATTCTAACAGAGATCTAAATTCTGAACGATCGAAACAGTCTAGCACTAAAGAATACCCAAAACACAAACAAACTACACCTGCAAAAAATTTTGCTGTTAATGAAAGTCTAGATGTTAATAAAGAAAGGAGTTCCCCAACAAAAACTGGATTTAAAAATAGTACAAATAAAAATAAACAAGTTGGTTCCTTAATCGAAAATAAACAGTTATCAGCTGATATTTTAAGAATACAAACGGAGGCAAAATGTTCAGATATTATTAATTTAACTAACGATGAAAATTTGATAAATAATAATTCGGTTACAAATAATGGTGGTCAAGAATGGAAAACTGTTAGGCATAAAAGAAGGAATAGACCTACTGTTATAGGCAATAATGAGAACTCTGAAATCAGTGGTGTCCCAAAATTTACTCATCTTCATGTTACTAGAGTAGACCAACATACAAAGGCTGATGATCTTAAGAAGATGTTAGAAAAACATTTTCCAGAAGTAATTTGTACGTCTTTAACCGCTAAGCATCCTAACATATATTCTTCTTTTAAAGTCTCAATTTTTGAACAAAATTTCGGTTTAGCGATGGACCCAAAACTATGGCCGGTAGGCTCCTATGTAAGCAAGTTTTTTATGAAGCGCGCGACACATACGCAAATAAAGTAAACGATGAAGAAATGACTTTTAAACAGGAAAAAAGAAGGTATGTGTACGATCTCCTTCTGTCGAATATACAGGGACTAAATCAATTTAAAATGGATTGTTTATATGCTGATTATAAGGAGTCTGATTTGAAATTTCTTTGCATTACTGAAACGTGGTCAGTGGATGACGAAGTGATAAATTATAATTATCCAAATTTTAAAATTGTAAATTCTTTTAGTAGATCTCAACATAAATGTGGTGGCGTTGCAGTTTGGGCAAGAGATGATATGAAGGTTAGTTCCATTATACTCGATCAGTTCTGTGTTGAAAAAGACATTGAGGTATGTGGTCTAAAGTGGAATTATAATTCAAATCAACACACAATTTTAGTATGCTACAGATCTCCTAAAGGGAAATTTGATGTTTTTTATGAAAAACTTAATCTTATTTTAAATTTAAATTTTAAACCAAATCAATTCCTATTTTTAACAGGCGATTTTAATGTAAATTCCATGACACTAAATAATTCAAACAAATTTATTGGTCTTCTTGCATCTTATGGATTGTCTCCTAGAAACTGTACACCTACAAGATCGACTTCTACATGCGGAAATATTTTGGATCAGATCTATACAAATTGTGATGATTGTATAGGTACTGTAAATTTAAATACTGAATCGGATCACGATATATTTCTTTTAAGGTTAAAATTTATTGACCAAACGAAGACCTCAGTTCGAAATACTTTCAGAGTAACACATGAGGGCGCTATAGATGCATTCAACAGTCTCTTGAGTGAAGAAACATGGCAGGATGTTTATCACGCAACTGATGTTGAGAGTAAATATAATGCCTTTCATGATAAATTACAGTTTTATTTTAATATTAGTTGTCCTATCAGAAAAACCAAACTTTACCAAAACAAAAAAACATGGGTGACAAAAGAAATAAAATCTTCTTCAGATAGTCTAAAGGATTTGTATAGATTAAGTAAAACATACCCTGAGCTAAAACCTTTATATAGACAAAAAAAATATCAGCACAAAGTTCTTGTTGAGACAACAAAAAGTCAGTTTTATTTTAACAAAATCTCTGAATCTTCTACCAAAAACAAAACCACATGGTGTGTTATAAATGAACTAAATGGAAAACAAAAAACTCACAAAAATATCTGTCTGAAAATAGATGATACTAAAATCACAAATCCAGATATTATATCAAACAAATTTAATAATTATTTTATAAATGCACCAGAAGATATAATTAGTAAAATAATTAAATCCAATTGTGATTTTGAGTGCTCCAACGATTTTGTTCAAAATAGTTTGTTCCTATCTTATATAACAGAGGAGGATCTCTTAGACATAATTAAATATAAAATCAAAAACAAAGCATCGTGTGGTTTTGATGAAATATCAGGTATAGTAATTAAGAAAATTGCTTTTAACATTTTGACTCCACTTGCTCACATTATAAATGCTTCTTTCAATACTGGTGTTTTTCCCAGTAAGCTAAAAACTTCCATCGTTTCACCAGTATTAAAACAAGGGGATTCTGAGTTAATGTCAAATTTTCGACCATTATCTGTTCCATCTGTGCTATCTAAGATTATTGAATATGCAATGCTAAAGCAACTTTTATCATTTTTAAATATCAACCAAGTTATCACAAAACATCAACATGGTTTTCGAAATAAATTTTCTACTTCCACGGCCATTAACAGTTTCTATGAGGAAGTTTTAATATCAATTGAAAATAGCGAAAATCCGACTGCTATTTTTTGTGATCTCAGTCGTGCTTTTGATTGTGTACAACACGATGTACTCCTCGATAAATTATACAGATACGGTGTTAGGGGAGTTGCCCATAGTTGGTTTCGATCCTATCTAAAAGACCGATACCAAATAGTTAAAATAAAAAATGATTTTAAAATTTCTATGTCTTATCCGATTGTTACCAAGAATGGAGTACCACAGGGCTCCATATTGGGTCCGATATTATTTATTTTGTATGTAAATGAACTACCATATGTTATGTCTGATGCATTTGTATCACTTTATGCGGATGACTCAACAATGCTTTATCGCGATAAGAACATAAATTCTTTACAAGATAAAATAACAAATTCACTGAAAACCTTCTCTGATTGGTCCAGTAATCAGTCGCTCCTGTTTAATGTTCACAAAACTAAATTTGTATCATTTACATCCCGTGCAAGCTCTAATAAACCTGATCTTAGTGTTATCATCAATGGTGAGAGTATTTTGAATTCTAGTGATGTGAAGTTTTTGGGAGTGACTTTTGACTCTCATTTATCGTTTAAGACTCATTGTTGGAATGTGTGTAAAAAACTCAACTCTAAGTGTTATCAATTGAGAAATTTAAGTAGAATACTTAGTCAGCGCCATCTTCGCCTTTTTTATTTTGCTGAAGTACAGTCGATAATGAGTTATGGTATAACTGTCTGGGGTAGCTCTCCTAGTATAAAAGATGTTTTCAAGGTCCAAAAGCGTATTGTAAGATGTATTGCGGGTGTTCCGTATGGTTGGTCTTGTAGAAGTCTATTTAAGGAGTTAAATATATTAACAGTACATGGAATTTACATTTTAGAATTATTGATACTAATTTATAAAAATCAAAGAACCTTTTTATGCAACAGTGATATTCACTCACACAACACAAGAAATAAGAGACAGTTTGTAGTACCCTACCGACATTTAGAAATAAGTAGGAAGTCATCTTCTGTCGTTGGTTTACAACTGTATAATAAACTTCCTCAAAATTTTAAAAACATTAACTCAACTACAGCTTTTAAAAACCAAGTTAAAGAGTACCTAGTGACCATGTGTCCTTATACACTGAGTGAATATTACGTGAGTGTATCTGTGGATGCCCAAGCTGCAACACACTAACCAAAATTAATTCTGTTTTTTATTGTCCTACGTTTGTTGTTTACATTGTATGTTTTTGTATGAATGTTAATGTTTGAAATATTTTAAGATATTGTTCTGTGTATTTCTGTATACTTTTTATTTGTATGTACTTTGACTTGCTATATACCATGTGTAATCTATAGTGAAATAAACTATCTATCTATCTATCTATCTATCTATCTATCTATCTATCTTACTTACTTACTTACTTACTTACTTACTTACTTACTTACTTACTTACTTACTTACTTACTTACTTACTTACTTACTTACTTACTTACTTACTTACTTACTTACTTACTTACTTACTTACTTACTTACTTACTTACTTACTTACTTACTTACTTACTTACTTACTTACTTACTTACTTACTTACTTACTTACTTACTTACTTACTTACTTACTTACTTACTTACTTACTTACTTACTTACTTACTTACTTACTTACTTACTTACTTACTTACTTACTTACTTACTTACTTACTTACTTACTTACTTACTTACTTACTTACTTACTTACTTACTTACTTACTTACTTACTTACTTACTTACTTACTTACTTACTTACTTACTACTTACTTACTTACTTACTTACTTACTTACTTACTTACTTACTTACTTACTTACTTACTTACTTACTTACTTACTTACTTACTTACTTACTTACTTACTTACTTACTTACTTACTTACTTACTTACTTACTTACTTACTTACTTACTTACTTACTTACTTACTTACTTACTTACTTACTTACTTACTTACTTACTTACTTACTTACTTACTTACTTACTTACTTACTTACTTACTTACTTACTTACTTACTTACTTACTTACTTACTTACTTACTTACTTACTTACTTACTTACTTACTTACTTACTTACTTACTTACTTACTTACTTACTTACTTACTTACTTACTTACTTACTTACTTACTTACTTACTTACTTACTTACTTACTTACTTACTTACTTACTTACTTACTTACTTACTTACTTACTTACTTACTACTTACTTACTTACTTACTTACTTACTTACTTACTTACTTACTTACTTACTTACTTACTTACTTACTTACTTACTTACTTACTTACTTACTTACTTACTTACTTACTTACTTACTTACTTACTTACTTACTTACTTACTTACTTACTTACTTACTTACTTACTTACTTACTTACTTACTTACTTACTTACTTACTTACTTACTTACTTACTTACTTACTTACTTACTTACTTACTTACTTACTTACTTACTTACTTACTTACTTACTTACTTACTTACTTACTTACTTACTTACTTACTTACTTACTTACTTACTTACTTACTTACTTACTTACTTACTTACTTACTTACTTACTTACTTACTTACTTACTTACTTACTTACTTACTTACTTACTTACTTACTTACTTACTTACTTACTTACTTACTTACTTACTTACTTACTTACTTACTTACTTACTTACTTACTTACTTACTTACTTACTTACTTACTTACTTACTTACTTACTTACTTACTTACTTACTTACTTACTTACTTACTTACTTACTTACTTACTTACTTACTTACTTACTTACTTACTTACTTACTTAACTTACTTACTTACTTACTTACTTACTTACTTACTTACTTACTTACTTACTTACTTACTTACTTACTTACTTACTTACTTACTTACTTACTTACTTACTTACTTACTTACTTACTTACTTACTTACTTACTTACTTACTTACTTACTTACTTACTTACTTACTTACTTACTTACTTACTTACTTACTTACTTACTTACTTACTTACTTACTTACTTACTTACTTACTTACTTACTTACTTACTTACTTACTTACTTACTTACTTACTTACTTACTTACTTACTTACTTACTTACTTACTTACTTACTTACTTACTTACTTACTTACTTACTTACTTACTTACTTACTTACTTACTTACTTACTTACTTACTTACTTACTTACTTACTTACTTACTTACTTACTTACTTACTTACTTACTTACTTACTTACTTACTTACTTACTTACTTACTTACTTACTTACTTACTTACTTACTTACTTACTTACTTACTTACTTACTTACTTACTTACTTACTTACTTACTTACTTACTTACTTACTTACTTACTTACTTACTTACTTACTTACTTACTTACTTACTTACTTACTTACTTACTTACTTACTTACTTACTTACTTACTTACTTACTTACTTACTTACTTACTTACTTACTTACTTACTTACTTACTTACTTACTTACTTACTTACTTACTTACTTACTTACTTACTTACTTACTTACTTACTTACTTACTTACTTACTTACTTACTTAACTTACTTACTTACTTACTTACTTACTTACTTACTTACTTACTTACTTACTTACTTACTTACTTACTTACTTACTTACTTACTTACTTACTTACTTACTTACTTACTTACTTACTTACTTACTTACTTACTTACTTACTTACTTACTTACTTACTTACTTACTTACTTACTTACTTACTTACTTACTTACTTACTTACTTACTTACTTACTTACTTACTTACTTACTTACTTACTTACTTACTTACTTACTTACTTACTTACTTACTTACTTACTTACTTACTTACTTACTTACTTACTTACTTACTTACTTACTTACTTACTTACTTACTTACTTACTTACTTACTTACTTACTTACTTACTTACTTACTTACTTACTTACTTACTTACTTACTTCCTTCCTTCCTTCCTTCCTTCCTTCCTTCCTTCCTTCCTTCCTTCCTTACTTACTTACTTACTTACTTACTTACTTACTTACTTACTTACTTACTTACTTACTTACTTACTTACTTACTTACTTACTTACTTACTTACTTACTTACTTACTTACTTACTTACTTACTTACTTACTTACTTACTTACTTACTTACTTACTTACTTACTTACTTACTTACTTACTTACTTACTTACTTACTTACTTACTTACTTACTTACTTACTTACTTACTTACTTACTTACTTACTTACTTACTTACTTACTTACTTACTTACTTACTTACTTACTTACTTCCTTCCTTCCTTCCTTCCTTCCTTCCTTACTTACTTACTTACTTACTTACTTACTTACTTACTTACTTACTTACTTACTTACTTACTTACTTACTTACTTACTTACTTACTTACTTACTTACTTACTTACTTACTTACTTACTTACTTACTTACTTACTTACTTACTTACTTACTTACTTACTTACTTACTTACTTACTTACTTACTTACTTACTTACTTACTTACTTACTTACTTACTTACTTACTTACTTACTTACTTACTTACTTACTTACTTACTTACTTACTTACTTACTTACTTACTTACTTACTTACTTACTTACTTACTTACTTACTTACTTCCTTCCTTCCTTCCTTCCTTCCTTCCTTCCTTCCTTCCTTCCTTCCTTACTTACTTACTTACTTACTTACTTACTTACTTACTTACTTACTTACTTACTTACTTACTTACTTACTTACTTACTTACTTACTTACTTACTTACTTACTTACTTACTTACTTACTTACTTACTTACTTACTTACTTACTTACTTATTTACTTACTTACTTAATATTTATTTATTTATTTATTTATTTATTTATTTATTTATTTATTTATTTATTTATTTATTTATTTATTTATTTATTTATTTATTTATTTATTTATTTATTATCTTATGGAAGACACAATGAAACTCGCACGGCTGCAAATGCTGCAATGGGAAACATTAATATTGAGTGTAATGTCACGGAAGACATAGTAGACTCAGTAGTTATGGGAATTACTCCGCATAAGGCTCCTGGGATTGATACCATACATGGAAAAATAATAGTTTTAGCTTACCCGTTTATCAGAAATATCATGATAAGGTTGTATCGATCTTGCTTCAGACTAAGATACTTCCCAGATTCATGGAAAATTGGAAAATTAGTGACTATATTAAAATCACCCGAAAAAGATCCGACAGATCCAACGTCACTGAGACCAATAACTCTCCTGCCAGAATTTGGCAAAATACTGGTACGCATTATTATGCAACAGATCGAAAAGGAAATACCAGAAATGGAACAAGTAAGTCCGGATCAATTTGGCTTTAGAAAAGGTAGATCGACAATTGGGGCATTAATGCTACTAACAAATCAAATAAGACAAGCCGAAAAACATGGCCTTACGATATTTATAGATATCTCAGGGACTTTTGATAACGTATGGTGGCCGACCCTGATAGTGGAACTGGCATTTCGGCAAATCTACTGGGGATCATTAAAAACTATTTAAAAGGTAGAAAGGTTCAATACTCAACAAAATACTCTACCACTAACAAGAAAGTAACAAAGGGATGCCCACAGGGCTCAGTCCTGGGTCCCAACCTCTGGAATGTTATAATGGCAATTCTCCTAAGAGAAAATTGGCCAAAAGATGTTGGAATAACTGCATATGCAGATAACTTCTCCATTTGCATTAAAGGAAACAGCAGAAATGAATTGGAGAGCAAGGCTTCAGAGTGCATGTTGAAAATTGGGCGTTCACGAACAAATTAACTATTTCAGAAAAGAAGACAGAATATATAGTATTCTCAAAATTGTCGGAACACCGAAATCCAATAATAAGATACCAAGGAAGACCGATAAGAAGGGTGAATACCACTAAATGCCTAGGCATAATGTTAGATCATAAACTTGCATTTAACAATCATATTAGATATATAACTGAAAGGTGCAGAAAATTTTTTTAATCATTTAGGAGACTCCTCAAAAAAAACTGGGGATACATTCTACGATGCAATTAGAAACATATATCTTAAAGCCATAATCCCTATACTATCTTATGGGATAGAGATTTGGGGACACAAAATATCACTATTTCACATAAAGAGACAGTTGCGGTCGACACAAACATGCTGCCTAAGGGGCTGTAAGGGGCATATAGATCTACCCCACGTGAAACTCTGTGTGTATTATCTAAAATATCGTCAATACAGATGCACCTTTAGCAAATAAGGCATTAAGGGAACTCAAAAAACAAGGTAGAGCATATCTGCGGGAGGAAGAATTAATAGCAGAAGACTTAAGATATTGGACGGTCGTGAAACAGTCGACAATGGCAATAGTTATAAGAAGTTGGTAGATAGAATGGGAGCATACTGAAAAAGGAATAAATACTCAAACACTTGTGGGGGCTTTTTACACAATTTATTTACAAAATTGTTAAGATACACTGAACTCTGCTGGATAACGTCTAATTACTTGACAATACAATGAACTCTTGTGAACACTTGACTCGAACTGACGTTAACTGCACATGCATCTCCTTATATACAACATTATTTAATCTAGTCAGTGTGTTTAGAAGTTTCTAGAATTTTCTAGAAACATTATTTAAAATGGTCAGTTGATTTTTTTTACAAACTTCTAAAAATCAACTGTCAACAACAATCTTTCAAATTAAGGTCCCTTCCTTTACGGTTATCCCGTTACACTGCCCCCTCCTTAGATTCATTCCTCCTGGAATGTTATTTCCTACATCGGAATCCCGCACACTCCCTGAGTCAGCCAAACCATCTTCTTGGAGTTGCTGCGCATCTCCACTGTGGTTTCCCTGATAAGGCGCCAAACGATCATGATGGACCACGACGGGTTTCCCTCTGGGAATTTTCACGATCCGATAAATGACATCGTTAATCTTCTTCTTGATGGTGTAAGGACCTTCCCAGTTCTTTTGTAATTTGGGACAAATACCTCGACGCCGTCGGGGGTTATAGAGCCAGACTAAATCTCCCACTTGGTAACTCTTTTCCATTGTCCGTGTGTCATAGTACCTCTTCATCCGATCACTAGATAATTGTAGTTTTCCACGCACCAGGCTGTGTATATTTTCCATTCGATTCTGAAGGTCGGCGACATATTGTTCACGTGCCATTTCTTCACCAGGTTTACAACCAAACACCAAGTCACATGGTAGCCTCATTTCTCTACCGAACAGGACCTTCGCAGGCGTTTGGCCAGTTGATTCATTGATGGCCGATCGAATTGCCATTAGAAATAGTGGAATATGTCGATCCCAATCCCTCTGACAATCTGACACCACTTTTGACAGATAGTTGGTTATAGTCCGGTTCATTCGTTCCACCATTCCATCAGACTGGGGGTGCATCGCTGTGGTTCTCGTTTTGTGGATGCCTAATCTTTGGCAAACTTCTTGAAACAGCTTGCTCTCAAAATTTCTTCCTTGGTCTGAATGTAATTCTAATGGTACCCCAAATCGGCTTACGAATTCTTCAACCAATATATCTGCTAAAGTGGTAGCTTCCTGATTGGGAACTGCATATGCTTCAACCCATTTAGTGAAGTAGTCCATTACAACAAAGATGTACTTGTTTCCTACATCGGTCTGTGGAAGTGGCCCCAATACATCTACTGCGATTCTTTCAAAAGGACTTTCAACCAGGAATTGCTGCATTTCCGCCTTCGGTTTTCGGTGCGGACCGTTACTGGCAGCACATGTAGTGCATTTACGACACCAATCTTTAACATCATTAGTGCAATTTACCCAGTAAAATCTATCTCGGATCTTTTGCAGCGTTTTCGTGATACCAGGTGTCCTCCAGAACTATCATTATGCATCTGTTTTAAAATTTCCGGTACAGCATTTCTTGGGACCACTATTTGTTTCCTTGTTTCTGTGCCCTCAGAATTTTCTACAAGTCTTTTAACGAGCCCTCCGTCCAAAATTAAAGAGTTTCATTGGGACCAGTATGATTTTAAAGCAGGAGAGGATGAGGATATCTCTCTCCACAACGGACGACGGTCCATTCTCTTCCACTCCCTAATCTTTCTCAGAACGGGATCGTTTTCTTGTTGCTCCTCCAGCATAGAGCTCTCGTCTTCTGGCACAACCTTAACTAAGGCAAGTTTTTCCTCGTTCTGCTCCATACGGGTACAATGGGGGCAATCAGGTCGACATGGTCTTCTGGAAAGTGCATCCGCATTACGATGTCTGGTTCCAGGTCTGTGCTCGATTTCAACATCATATTTCTGCAGTTTTTCGAGCCATCTTGCTATCTGTCCTTCTGGGTTCCTAAAGCTAAGTAGCCACTTTAAACTAGCATGGTCTGTTCTGATCAAGAATTTTCTGCCATACAGATATTTATAAAAGTGTTCGACGGATTTTACAACTGCTAACAGTTCCCTCCGAGTTACACAGTAGTTCTTTTCAGCTTTCGATACAGTTTTGCTAAAGTAACCAACCACTCTTTCCTTACCGTCTTGTAGCTGTGACAAGACGGCTCCAATTCCCACATTGCTGGCGTCGGTGTCCAGAATAAGCTTACCATCAGGAAGTGGATAAGCAAGAACAGGTGCTGACGTAAGCTGTTTCTTCAATATTTCAAACGCCTTTTGACATTCCTGATCCCAACAGAAGGACTTATCTTGTTCTGTCAAACGTGTCAAGGGTTTGGCGATGTCTCCAAAATTCTTGACATATCGTCGGTAATAGGAACAAAGACCCAAGAAACTCCGGAGCTGATGTTTGTCGATAGGGATTGGCCATTCCTGAACGGCTTGTATCTTAGCGGGGTCAACAGCAACGCCATCCTTGCTTACGTTATGTCCTCAATAGTTGACCTGTCTCTGGAACAAGTGGCATTTCTTAACATTCAATGTTAGATTAGCGTGCTGTAATCTTTTAAAAACTTCTTCCAGGTTAGATAAATGTTCCTTAAAGGTCTTACCCATTATGATGATGTCGTCTAGATAAACTAGACAAGTTTCCCATGACAAACCCCGCAGGATGTTCTCCATTAGTCGTTCAAACGTCGCAGGAGCATTACAGAGGCCAAATGGAAGGACCGTGAATTGCCATAACCCTGATCCACTGGTAAAGGCAGTCTTTTCTTTGTCTGCAGGATTCATTTTAACTTGCCAGTATCCGCTTTTAAGGTCCAAGGTAGAAAACAGAGTAGAACCCGCCAAAGCGTCGAGGGCATCATCAATCCTTGGCAGAGGATAACTGTCCTTCTTAGTGACATCATTTAGCTTTCGATAGTCGACACAAAACCGCATTGATCCGTCTTTCTTTCTCACTAATACCACAGGAGAAGCCCACGGACTACTGGATGGTTCGACTATGCCATTTTGAATCATTTCTTTAAGGGCTCTGTCTGCTTCTTCCTTTTTAACTTGAGGCATCCTTCGGGGTACCTGTCGAATCGGACGTGCATCACCAGTGTCAATTCTATGTTGTACAACATCAGTTCTTCCCAGTTTACTTTTAGAACCAAATACAGGTTTATAACGGTAAAGTAGTTCTCTTACCTGTTTCTTTTCTAATTTTGACAAAGAGGGGTCTAATTTTGTCATTAATTGTTCAATTTCGTTGGTCTCATCTGTTTCCGTAACATTTATCTTGTGAATTATGGCCATTACTGGTTCTAAACTTCCCATTTCCGTGTCCTTTCGAAGAAGAACTAGATGATCGTTCAAGTTGATAACTCGGATGGGTACCTCTTTGGCGGATCTAACAAGAGTCTTACCCACAAGGAGTCCTTTTCCCAATTCATGGTCATGGTTCTTCGGCTCTATCATGGCTGGGGCACCATCTGGCTCCAGTCCATCCAACCGCGCTGTGACGACACATTCGCAGCTTGCCGGAAGTTCGATATCATCGATTAGCTTAATCGAGGCATTGTCGACTTGTTTTAGGTGCAGGAATATTTCTTCATTACCAGTATGAAGGATACGTTCGCGAAGATCCAAATGAAAACCACAGTGGAGCATAACATCCATGCCCAGAACAACATCTTCATCAACGTCAGCCACCAGCACTGAGTGAACAAGAGAGGTTGAACCAAACTGTAGCGTCACCTGTATCTCACCGTAGACTCTAGCAGAATCTCCGGTAGCGGTACGCAGTCTCCAACTGGTAGGCAACATCTTATTTCGCATAATGATGGTTGGTCGGACGATAGTTTTTGTAGCTCCAGTGTCTACCAGCATGCTAATATTCTTCCCATCAAGGAGGCCATCTACATATAAGCTGTCCACGTGATGTCGCAGAGTTGCCAATTTAATGGTGTGAGGGACTTCGGGAATGTTTGGGGTCGAAGTCGCCCTCCAGGATTCGACCCGTTTAAAGTTTTCCTGCTGCTGGGGTACTTCAGCAGGATATTTTGCTTTATGGGGGCAAGTATTTCTTATATGGCCTAGTTCTCCGCAGTTCCAGCATCTCACTTGGCGCCTTCTTTTTGGAGATAACTTCATAAACCTCTCTACTACCGCTTCAACGTCGCTAACGGAATGAACGGCATGGTCGTAGTTACCGGTGATTTCCCTTAGTCGAGCAACTCCACGTGAGGCCTCCGTCGCCGCCTCAAACTCCAGGGCAATGGTCAAGGCATCCACAAAAGTCTTCGGCCGCGCCAACCGTACAGCGCGCTGCAACTCGACGTCTCGAAGACCATCGGTGAAGGTTTGGACTGCTAGGCACTCCAGGAAATCCTCCGCTGCATTTGAATACGCAAGTCGTACCATTCTTGCTACATCCGCTTCAAATTCCTGGATAGTTTCTCCATTTTTCTGTTTTCGGCTCTTTAACTGCATTCGGTACACCGGTTGTAGATGAGTTTGACCATAACGCATCTCTAGACGATTCACCAATAACTCGAAGTTGTCAGCTTCATCCGGTGTCAATGATTGCAAGACGTCTAAAGCTTCGCCTCGCAGAGCTACGGTTAGGAACAATGCTTTCTCCTGGGATGACCATCCATTAGCTCTGGCCGCTGCGTCGAATTGTTTCAGGTAATTTGGCCAGGAAGTCTTCCCGTCGAAGGTCGGGGGTTTCATTGTCGTTCGCACCTGGGTCGTCTCCTCGTTTCTTCGTCGTTCGACGTCTGCGTGGCAGGTTTCCATCCTTCCTGCATCTCCGTCGCCGTGGTGGATGGTTTGGTTTTGTAGACAAGCTTCCAGTTCATGTTTAAGCTTTTCTATCTCGGACTGCATTTGCTGGTTGATCTCGTCTCTGAAGTTGGCCACCTGCTGATTTTGCTCCTCTCGCAAGTTGGCTACTTGCTGATTTTGCTCGTCCAGAAGATGTGATATCTGCTGGGAGAACGAACTGGATAACTCATCTGATAGGGTAGACATCCGTTGTGATAGCTGGGACACCTCTTCGCGCTGGCTTCTTATCTGACTGGATAGCTCCTCTTGTTGGTTCGTCATTCGCTGGGACAGCTGGGACATGTTTTCGCGCTGGCTCTTCATCTGACTGGATAGCTCCTCTTGCTGGCTCGTCATTCGTCCTGATAGCTCCTCTTGCAGCCGGGAAAGTTGTTGAGTTTGTTCTTCTTGTTGGCTCGTCATTCGTCCTGATAGCTCCTCTTGAAGCCGGGAAAGTTGTTGAGCTTGTTCTTCTTGCAGCCGGGAAAGTTGTTGAGTTAGTTTAGAATTTGCTTTTTGAACTGGGTCTTCGAACTCCACAGCGTCAGGGTCCAAATTATTATTTACGTAGTACTCACGGAGCCTTCTCAACAATACGGATTTGCTTCCAGTAGTTTCCAATTCTAGTTCTTCGAGCTCTCTTCTGAGCTCTGCCACCAATAGTTCATTTATCTTTTTTCCAGGCATTCTTATATCTTCACCCCACTCCTGACACCAATTTGAAACACTTATGGGGGCTTTTTACACAATTTATTTACAAAATTGTTAAGATACACTGAACTCTGCTGGATAACGTCTAACTACTTGGCAATACAATGAACTCTTGTGAACACTTGACTCGAACTGACGTTAACTGCACATGCATCCCCTTATATACAACATTATTTAATCTAGTCAGTGTGTTTAGAAGTTTCTAGAATTTTCTAGAAACATTATTTAAAATGGTCAGTTGATTTTTTTTACAAACTTCTAAAAATCAACTGTCAACAACAATCTTTCAAATTAAGGTCCCTTCCTTTACGGTTATTCCGTTACAATACGTTTAAATTGATTTCTGTAATACAGCCCTGGCTTGCAGGTAAATAGAAAGAATAAAACGCAAAACCACGCACCTCCTATCTAGCTACGGAAACTCAATGGTACATCTACACAGGATCAAAAAAGCAAATTCTGCGAATTGCATGACATGCGGTGTTCCCGATACCCCTACGCATCGTGTCTTCTAATGCAACAACTATGAGGACACAATAATCCGCAAGGGAATTCACCCAAACGCAGAACTGGAAGATCTGTGGGTTGATAATAATACCTTAGAGGAGTTCGAGCCTGACGAGCTCCAAGTTCCGCATTAACCAAACGCATCCAATTAAGGAAACCGTAACTCATCGCAATAAAGAAGTAAACCAGAGTCTGAACAAAACGTCAACCCAAACAAACAATAACAAGAAGTAAACTGTGAAAGGCTTTCGCGGCCATTGTCTATTGTATCAATGGATTTTGGGCTATTAGGCCGGCGTCGATTGTCTTGCTGACTTGACGTTTCGCCAACACGAGCGGTTGGCATCTTCAGAAGTTGCTTCCTGGTTGACAGTCTGCGAACTACTAAGCTGTGCGTGATCGCAGCCCGTATTTATACGTCGGGAAGGTAGTGGGCGGGGCCTCAGTTGCTTTCGATTCCAATCGGTTCTGGTCGGTGTTGTTCGCTAAGGGTAGAGTTTTCGTACTCTTTATTATCGGGACCCATGTTTTGTTAATCTTGACTGCTTCCTCTTTTTTATTAAAGTTGTTCGGGTGCTTCTTTATCTCTATGGCTTCTCTATTGAGTCTGGAATGGTATGCTGATGTAGTAGCGAGGACTTGGGTCTCCTCAAACTTAATCCGATGGTCCAAATTGAGGATATGTTCCGCTACGGCGGATTTGTATGTCTGTCCCAGACGACAATTGGCCTTGTGCTCTTTAATCCTGGTGTTGATCGAGCGTTTGGTAGTTCCTATGTACACGCTTTCACATGTGCACGGAATGCGGTAAATTCCCGAAGCCGACAGTGGATCTCTTCTGTCTTTTGCCGATCGAAGACATTCTTTGATTTTTTCGTTGGTTTTAAAATAGTCTTCACATTTTTCTTCCTTAGCAATCGACCAATTCTGTCTATCACTCCCGGAATAAAAGGCAGAAATGCTTTTGCCACTGTTTGGATTTGCTCATTTTCCTTGGGTCTACGATTTGTTGGTCCAATCGATCTTTTGATTTCCCGTTTTGAATAACCATTGGCCCTTAAAGCATTATGAATATGAGTTAGCTCTGCGTTTAGTGCCTCAGGTTCGCAAATCCTTCTTGCCCTTTCTGCTAAGGTTTTGATGACTCCATATTTCTGACATGGGTGGTGGTTGGAATCCCTATGTAAATACCGATCCGTATGTGTAGGTTTTCTGTACACTGTGTGGCTCAATGATCTTTCTTTTCGTGATAATAACACATCAAGGAACGCCAGCTTGTTGTTGTCTTCGATTTCCATCGTAAACTGTATCTTTTCATGGATGCTGTTAATGTGTGTCAGAAATTCTTGCAATTTATCCTGCCCATGGCTCCATATTACAAATGTGTTATCTACATATCTATACCAAACTTTTGGCTTGTACGGGGCACTGTCCAACGCCAGTTGTTCGAACTTTTCCATAAAGAAATTTGCTATTACCGGGCTGAGAGGGCTGCCCATTGCTACTCCTTCGATCTGTTCGTAAATCTTATTGTCCCATGAAAAATAAGTGGTGGTAAGGCAATGTTTAAACAAATTGGAGATGTCCTCTGGGAATTTATCATCTATATGTTCCATTGCATTGCTTAGGGGCACTTTTGTAAAGAGAGATACTACATCAAAACTTACTAATATATCATTCTCTTCAAGAACTAAGTCTTTAATTTTTGAAATAAAATGGGTGGAATCTTTGACATACGAATCAGTAAGTCCGATGTATGGTTGCAGGAGTGATGACAGGTGTTTAGCCCGAGAAACTCGATTGGCAGATCACCGCCAACGAGAAAAATGAGCGTGTCTGATATGTTTGTATATAATGAAACCTCACAAACGTCAGAAGACCAAATGCCAGCAAACAAAATAAAGAGGGAGGATAACAACAAGAAAAATCAGGCAGAGGAACAACAGAACAAAAAAGACGTGGAAGAAAAAACAACAGAAAAGGACCATAGACAGAATACACATACCAACAAAATAGACGACATAGACGAAACAAGACGGACAATAATCAAAAATATAACCCAATCGTTGGACCAAATCGACAAAGCCACTACGAAATAAAGTGGAGGTAAAATCCAATTTAACAATACTGACAAAGACATAGTAAGGACAAATTTAAACAATTTACAAAACATTATATTAGCAATTACAAACGAATGGACAGCTACAACACATAAACTAGAGACGGAAAAACTACGGACAGAACACTACAAATTAAACGAAACACTAAAACTCCAAACCGACACAGTCAACAGTCATACAGCCACGACAACAAGCAACTCCACAAACAACTATTTTAACTGAACAACAAACACAAAAATCATACGCACAAATAACAGAAACAAAGACATACGCCCCAAAAATACAGGAGAAACCAAAAACCGAAAAACCAGTTTGGACTTCTCCTAAGGCACCGACTAAATACGAAACACTAATAACAACATCACAAGAAAAAGGCAGCACAAATAACGAAGTTATACAAGAAATACATAAAGTTATCAAGCCGAAAAACTTAGAAAACGCAACGATACGAAGGACAAAGACTAGTGTAATACTAACGGCGGATAATAAAGACACACAAAAGAAACTACAAGACAAACTACAACTGAACAAAGAACTGAAGGTTAAATGGCTAAACAAAGAACAAGAACCAATGATGACAATTACTGGCGTACAAAAACAATGGACAATGGACGAAATTATTAAATACATACGGATCGAAAACGAAGACATAGACAAATTACTAGGAGACAGACTACTTTAAATAAAGAAAATCACATCTCGACCTTGCAGGAATCCGTACAAGGACAACCTGGTAGTACAAGCCCCATTAGACGTATTCAAGACCATAATGAAAAAAGGATATATATACATAGAGTACGAACAAGTTTACGTAGAGGAGTACATATCAGTAACGATGTGCAACATATGCTGCGGGTATGGACTGTCACACAAATACTGTAAAGAGACAAACACGCCGACATGTTTTAACTGGCTATACGTGTACAGAACCGACAAACTGGGTTAACTGTGAACGAATGAAACTACTACCAAGGGGACACCAAACAAGAGACAGAAACTGCCCTATTTATATCAAGAAACTAGACAATACATAAATCACAAAATTGATTAAATTTCTACAAATTAACACAGGACGAGGAAAAGCAGCCACAGAACAACTAATACAAGACGTTACAACAAAGAAAATTGACATTGTATTAATACAGGAACCATATAAACAACTTAACACACCCCATGGGTACACAAAAATCAAATCAAACACTAAGGCAAAAAGACTGATAATAATAAACAATGAACTAATAAACAACACTTTTATAAGAACGGAAATTACAGACAACAACATAACAGCAGTAGACATTAAACACAAAACAAAAACAATTACAATAACATCAATTTACGACGAACCGGGGGGTAAAGTAAATAACAGATTAAACAATTACAAAGACAAATTGGACAACAACAAAACCCCAATACTAATAGCCGGAGACCTAAATGCTAAACAAACTGCATGGGGAGGACATATTACAGACGACAGAGGACAAGACATAATGGACTGGACGACACAAAAAGGGTATTACATACATAATGAACACGACGACCCACCGACATTTATTAACACCAATGGAAGAAGCTGGGTGGACTTGACTATAACAAACAACTTACAACTAATAAACAGAAAAATACTGGAAGAAGAAAGTCTCAGCGACCATAATTACATTTACTAAGAAATACAAGAACAGACAATAACCAAAAAACCGGGAATAAACAAAAAGATATACCACACAACAATAATAAATAAAACGCAACTAAATTGACAGATACAAAAAAAAACGAACAAACTAACAAAACGACACACCTTGGTAATAACACTCGACATGACAAATGCCTTTAGGACAGCATAGACACCAACAATCCGACAAATGCTCAAAAAGACACGGCCACCAAAAAACATAGCAAAACTATGTAATGACTTCCTAACAAACAGACAAAAAAGACAGAAGACTACATAAATAAGACAGAAAGAGGATGCCCACAAGGTTCCAGTCTTGGACCTGCACTGTGACTCCTACTAATGAAAGACTGGTTTCAAGTAACCGACGAAACAGACATTTTAGAAGAACAGGACTACATACAAGCTTACGCAGACGACCAAATAATTATTATAACAGAAACATCACTAAGATAAATTAAAGACAAATGGACAGTTATTTGGAATACATGTAAAGAATGGGCGAATAAACATAACTTGACATATAACAAAAGTAAGACAAACGCCATGTTTACGACATACAAATCCATAAGGCCACCAAGGATAAAGACTGACACACTAAACATCGCAATCAAAAAAACCATTAAAAATTTAGGAGTTACCATAGACAGAGGACTTTCATGGATAGACCACATTAAAAAGATCAGACAAAAAACAAATGACATATCAAACAAACTTTACATCATCGCTGGTAAGACTTGGGGACGAAAAAGACAGACCCTTAAATTCACTTATGAACATGGAATTAAACCCCTTTTACTCTATGCGAGTGAAATTTGAGGGAACAGACATATGGACAGTAGACTGATAAAACAACTAAACGCGAAAGAAAGACCATTCCTGTTAGCCATATCAAAGGCCTACAGAACGGCACCAACACTTGCCCTAGATGTACTAACAGGAACGACACCTTTACAAGCGGATGCAGGGGCCAATTGGTACACCTATGAAAAATACAAAGACAGCTACCAACAAATAACAATAAAAACAAGAGACAGACCACATTCTGCAAATTACGTGGGTAGCGTAATTAAGAGATTTAAAAAAAAATTAATAAATTTTATTCTCCTATTAGTTTTAATTCGACTCTACGGATATCAAAATTAAGACTGAAGAAAAAGTATAATGGTTAGTTCATTATTCATAAAATTATATATCAGCATAAAATGGATAAATAGATTTAAAATACTTTAACTAGCAATCTTATCTAATATGTCGCAATATACAGGATGGACATATCATGCATATTCAGACATAAATATACAAGAAGAACAACCAAACAGATGCAAGCATAAATCTAAACTAGAAAACAATAGGATGGGCAACATATAAAGACTCAGTGTGGACGACAGAAAACAGAAAAATACAAACATCATACGACATAAACCAACTAGAACTTTACTGCATCCTAAGAACAATACAATACTAGAAACACAACAACCGACAAATATACAAATATTCACGGACTCACAAAACGCATATGAAACAATATAATATAACAACAGACATAACAAAATAAACGTGGACATACGAAAACTAATAGACACTAAAAGTCAAGAACAGATCCACATCAATATACAAAAAATAGGCAGAAATGACTCTGGACAGAAAAAAAGCACATGACACAGCCAACAATGCACATAACAAACAAACCATGGACGAAAGTATAACAACCAAAAAAGACCTCAAACAAATAATACGAAAAAAACCAACAACATATGGCAACAAACATGGGACAATACGGACAAAGGACGAAAAGTTTACAACTACTACAAGACCGTAACTAGACAAACACCAAACTTCAGATGGAAAACTATACAACTACTAACAGGACATCGACATTACAAAGAATATTACACCAGATTTAACTTACGGGACATAGACGATAGATGTGGCACAGACAACGTACCGGAGACCTACGAACATATAATTCAACACTGTACAAAACAAGAACGACAAACAGCAAGACAAATACTTACAAACAGACTTAGAACTATAGATAAAACATACCCACCAACAAATATCGACATAACAAATGACCAAATAACAGAGGGGATTAACGATTAGGCAGACGGGACAATACTTGACGACGACCAAACATAAAACGGCAACAAATAGAAGGGAAGAACGTATATTTACTTTAATTTTCAATATAGTTATTACGTATATAATTCTTTTAATTTTCTTATTGTTTACTGTTTATTATGTATTTAAGGGGTTAATAAAGGTGTAGGAAACCCAAAATAATGGAAAAAAAAGACAGGCCTTACTCGCTAATATTTGGAGAGTTGGAGATGTGATGGTGTTCTTTCTGACAGTGAAGCGGTAGATGTCGGGATAGGAACTCAGCCTAATGACGAGAGGTAGGTGGGCTTTGGTTACCCGTCAGGTAACCATAAACTATGTTCGTTACTGTCCCTACCCACTATCTAGCAAAACCACTGCCAAGGGAACGGGTTTGGAAAAATTAGCGGGGAAAGAAGACGCTGTTGAGCTTGACTCTAGTCTGACATTGTAAGGAGACATGAGAGGTGTAACATAAGTGGGAGATGGCAACATCGCCGGTGAAATACCACTACTTTCATCGTTTCTTTACTTACTCGGTAAGGCGAAACGCGTGAGTCGTTCGCTCAAGAGGCGGCGACTGTCACAGTATTCTCTAGCCAAGGGCACGGAGTGACGTTTCGTTGCGTCGTACCGTTTTTTGATTTCATTCGAGCGGTTTCGTGCCGTTTGAGTGGTCGTGCGTCAATTTACCTCCAGCCTGATTGGATTCAAGGACACTGCCAGGCGGGAAGTTTGACTGGGGCGGTACATCTGTCAAAGAATAAAGCAAGGGTCCTAAGGCCAGCTCAGCGAGGACAGAAACCTCGCGTAGAGCAAAAGGGCAAAAGCTGGCTTGATCCCGATGTTCAGTATGCATAGGAACTGCAAAAGCACCTCCTATCGATCCTTTTGGCATTGAAGAGTTTTCAGCAAGAGGTGTCAGAAAAGTTACCACAGGGATAACTGACTTGTGGCGGCCAAGCGTTTATAGCGGCGTCGCTTTTTAACCTTTCGATGTCGGCTCCTCCTATCATTGCGAAGCAGAATTCGCCAAGCGTCGGATAGTTCACCCGTCAAAAGGGAACGTGAGCTGGGTTTAGACCATTGTTAGACAGGTCAGTTTTACCGTACTGATGACTCGTCGTTGTTGCAATAGTAATCTTGCTCAGTACGAGAGGAACCGAAGGTTCGGACATTTGGTTGACGCACTCACTCGAAAGGGTGATGGTGCGAAGCTACCATCCGTGGGATTATGCCTGAACGCCTCTAGGGCCGTATCCTTTGTAGTCAAAGGTGGCAACGATATCTCTTGGAGTTCTGAGAGTCGAAAGGCTCAAAACAATGCGACTTTACTAGGCAATCGTAGCTTGCTGCTATTGTCGCACGAGCCCTATATTTCCGTTGAGGTCAATAGTTGGCGGTGGGTAATAACATCTTTTCGATGTTGGAACTCGGAATTCTCTGTACACGACTTACGTACTTGGCAGGGTGTTGTACCTGGTAGAGCAGTTTCTACGCTGCGATCTATTGAGACTCAGCCCTTAGCTTGGGGATTCGTCTTGTCGGTTAGACGAGACCCCGGAAGATGCCGTTTTCGATTATTTCATTATCTTACGTTTTAATGAAAGTATTGAATTGTTTTACATATTTGTTTTCTACGTACTATTTTAAGATACGTATGTGTCTATTTTTTTTAATATATAAATTCAACATACTTTTTTAAAAAACAGTTCTTAAATTACTAGTAAAATAATCAAAAATGGCCATTTTTGTGTTTTTTTATCTACTTTTTTTATTTATTTTTTCATTGACTTTTTAAATAACCAAATTCTATGTACTTTTCTATTCTAGGAATTGTTGCTGTTTTCTATGTGTTTTTTTTAGTGCTTAGCTTGGAGATTCGCCTAGTCGGTTAGGCGAAAATTGCTTCTTTTCGCCGGCTTTTTTTTACATACTTTCCTAATATGGTCGCTTTGTTGTTAACAACTTTTTCTGTTAGGTGAGTACTACTATTGTTAATATTAGCTATAAACAGTTGTTCTTGCGACTTTTTTTAATTTTCTAAGGGTATTCCTCCTATAGACTCCTGGCTGCGTATTTACATTTCCGTGTTCTTTTTACGATAGATAGTTGCAATAGATTTGGCGCCAAAAGCGTGTTGATATTAATTTTTTTTGTTCAAAACAAGTTACATTAATGCTTCTTCTTAGCTAGTTTGATTATTTTTAATATTTAACGAAATATAATGTTTCTTTTTCGAGATTCCGCTGTTGTAGGTCTACCTGATTGAATTCTTTTACTGCAAGGTAATCCTCCATCTTTACGTCGAGCAATGGATGTTGCAAATTGGAAACAAAATATGTAGGTATGTTGGTGTTTGCTAAATTTTTGTCCTTTTCTAGAAGAGTACACATTCTTGAAAATTCGAATTTTATTTTGTAAATGGCACTCATATAGTTTTCCTTCATACTCACACTATTGATAGGGTTATTTGATTCTGTTAAAGTTATAGGAAGTTGAAATGAGGCTAAGACCACATCGACATTAGTTATCTTATTTTCATAAGTGCTTTCCGAATATTTGACATTCGCATCTCCAACAGTATTAGTAATATTTTTAAAAAATTGTAAGGAAAACTCATCTCCTAGGACTCATTCTGCCAATATGCTTCAGTTAAATACGAAGAAGTTTAAAATATTATTTTGAATTTTTCATCCACATTACAAAGATGATAACAATATTTTCCTCCCTTTTCAAATTCACAATCACATGTTGCCATGTCATGAGACAAAAATGGCGGCAACTGAACATAACGTTGTTTCAAGCGCTGAGTTAAAACCGTGTAAAAAATGCAAAGTTTTTCAGTTAACCGGTCTAAAATGTGTGAAATGTAACTTCTTGTTACATCCCAGTTGTGCTAAACACTTAAAAAATATTGAAATAGCGAGTGATTTAACCATAATTTGCCGTGGTAGTTTTTCGAACAGAAAGAACAACAACATCGATGGCGACCAAGAAAACGCCAATTTAAACAGTTCTACCGACTCGATTAAAACAGTAATTGATCAAGTGGGTTCACCTAAGAAGGACATTAAAATGATGTATTTTAAGCAGCTTTTAAATCAGAAAGATGAAACAATCGTAAGAATAAAGGATAACATAGAAAAACTATATGACATATAAATTTTTGCGATCTTCCTTTTTTCTTTTCCTATGATATGACTCAAATGTTTTTGTAATAAATTCTATCAAAGCGCACATATTAAATATTTTGCATCGTTGTAACACAATATCCTGAAATATTCTAATCGATGATTCTCAATAATTATTTGTGTTGTTGCCTCTAGTAAGATGTCACATGGATAGTGTAAACACCATTCTCCACGACGGTTCCATAAATTACTTAAATAGATTTTTAATTTTTTATTACTATTCACAGTGTCATCACCAAGCAAATTACCTATATTAGTTTCTGATTTATGAACTATTTTCGCAACCATCACATAACGATAATTGTTCATACCTGATTGCCGATGTTTTTTCCCAATTTCATGTTCACTTTGCCACAACCATCGCCACAATGCCTGATTAATATAAAATATACACAGCAGTAACCTACTGTTAGAAAATACCTCTCTTAATGCCTTCTTCTCTTCATCCGTCATCATGATCCCTGGTTGAAATAAAGTGTTACAAGTTTACTCGAGATGTTTTTTTGTTCTTTAAAAAGCTATAGTATAATTAAACTGTAATTAATTTGTATGTAAAATAAGAGCTATAGTCAAAGCTGCAATCTTAGTAGCAACAAATATAAATGTTGCACATGTGTTAATCTGATTACATGATCCACTTGTATCAAAAATAATTTCATCAGCCAATCCAGCAATCTAAACTCTTTGCATTATTGGAGTAACTAGAATAGAAATAATTGGATCTTCCATAATACACATATTTATATTTAGCTCAAAAAGTTCTGTCTGCTTCATTTCAAAATGTCTAATATATTATTAACGTAATTTTTTAATTGATACTGTTCATAGAAATAAGTTACTTGACGTTCGAGAGGATTTTTTTGAGTATTATCTTATATTAGATAAACATCTTTCCCAAAATTTCATAATATTGAACTCGTGATAAGATTTGGTTTCTGGAGCTGTCATTCCGACGTCAAAGTATGACATAAATAACTGTTTCGTATCCTGGCAGCAGTACAATAAAGTTCAAGATTCTGCTACATTTACTCTATTTCAGTGATCTAAATTAATATCTATAACAACATTTAACCATGTTTTTAATAAGGGTGAACTTTTATAGTATTATACGTTACAAGATCGGTAGGTGACTAGAAATCAAAACGAGGACTGTAATAACACCTAACGACCATGTATCGTATCATATTTTATTTCATCCTGTTTTTATAAATTTATAAAAATTTTAAAATAGTTCGTAACTTGACTAGTTACGTCAAATTACCTTAACTGTCAGTTACTGTCAAATATTTTAAAATTTTTCTATTAATTGTTATTTCGTGTTTTAAAAATAAATAAAAAGTAAGTAATTAATTATTTTATTTTTATTTTATAGTCATTATAGTGTTTTTAAATGTCAAAAATTAAAAGTAATTGTCTTCCCCTAAGCTATCATCGCAAAATTGCTAGGCACCACATTAGAGTACATGATACCGTAATGTTTTACTTACCGGCGCCGAATTGATAATAGGGAAGTTTATTTACTGGACAGGATGAAATAAAGGTCTTTTGTAAGAATTTAATGCTTATCTTACAATTAAAGTTTCTGGTTGTTTCTTTTGTTTTATTTTTAGATTTGTTTCTTTTCTTTTATTTTTAGATTTGTTCCTTTCTGACTGCTGACAAACAAATATTTTGCGAAACTTATATTGTTTTGGATTGAAAAAGCGTCTTTTCATTATCCAATTTGTTTTGGTTTGTTCGAAAAATTTGTTCATAACATAACAACATCCTTCATCATCGTTGCCGTTCTAAGATAATGAACATTGAACCTTGCAGGTGTAGTTCGCAGCCGATTTGTAATTTGTAAAAATACTTTTAAATTGCTCAATAATTTTAACATTTACAAACACTAAAAAACTACTATACGAAGTTAAGCAAATGCAAATTTTAAGTACACACTATTAAGTAACTTTCCATCGCGCTAAAATATGTTATAAATCCATGCGCATTTCAAACGTTGTCTCCTAAAAATCAACACGCTTTTAACGCTAAATATATAGCAACATTTGCGTGTCTATTTTACAATTATTGTACTGTCGTGTAATGAACACAGAAACGTAAATACGTTTCCTGGCTTATCAGTGCTTTCTAATAAGACTCTGTACATGACACGATTACTAGTATTACTTCAAACGTCTCATCATGCCATACTGTGTGGTTGTATTATTGTATTGTATACACTGACTTTGGCAAAAGTGTTAAGGTGTATGAAGATTCTACTAAAAAAATTCAAATTCATTTATTGACAAGAAGGGACAATTACAGTTTTATACACTTTAAATATAACAAAAAAATCTACTTATACTTATAACTATCCCCATCGAAACGTCCCATGATCAGCCTGCCCGCGATCAAACAGCACTGCTCTTCCCCAAAAGAACGAAAAATAAATTAAAACTATGCATAAGCATATGCATATGCATACCAGAGGTAGTAGCCATGACTGTGCCATAGCTAGTTGCCATGACTGGGCCAATGCTAATTGCCATAACTGGGCCAGAGCTAGTTAACATGACTGGGCCAAAGTTAGTTTTCATAACTGGACCAGAACTATTTGCCTGGACTGGGCCACGCTTGGTTAACAAAGCTGTTCTAAAATATTGGATACATAGTTAAGTTTTGGTTAAAAAAAACTCACACAAAATGGGACACTATTGAGATCTCTTATTAAGTTATTAAATATAAAACATGAACGCAAGAAATTATAAGTTTTGATAAGATTTAATTATTATTGATTTATTATTGATTTTCTTTTTGTCGATGAGCTCGTTCACCATCTCTGTCTCTGTCCTGATAGCTAGCGACTTACTGAAGTCACTATTCCCAATTTTTCTTTTGAACTGGCATATTTTGCAGTTAGGAATTCTAAAAAAAAAAACAAAATAGGGAAATGAAAATAAATTTTTGTAAAAAAGTACTAAAATTAAATTATCAAAAAGTCTTTCAAAAAGTATTGACTTACGTTCCATAATCTTAAAAGTTTCGGTATTCTCAAAACTTTCTTTTCCGACGCCTTTTATTTTTTTTTCCGTAGCCGCTGTACTCTTATTGCACATTTTTTTAATCATTTTTGATAATATCATAGTGAAATCATCTTCGCATTTATTACTTCTGGCAGAAGCCATTTGAAATATATCAATCTGTAAATAATTTATTATAACTATGTAAATAATATTAAATTAAGAGTAGGACTTACTAGTGCATTTCTTTTTTTCTCATCATTTTTTAATGCCTCCTCAAATTCCATGAATTTCATGTCGTCGTTAAACGGTAAGTCGTTGCCGAGTTGCTTCCATGCTTGAGTTTTTTTAGGTGGGTTAGCTTTGGATTGTAAATTTTTCAGAATTAAATTCGTCTTCTCGGTGATACTGTAACAAATGCTTCTTTTTATTTTTAACATCTCCTCTTCTATAAATTTTTCCAAGTTTTCTGCCAGACCATCAAAATCAACGATTCCTAAAAATTTTACAATTCATTATAATGATGATAATAATCTTGAGATAGGTTCTAGTAACTAATATTTAATTTTTTTATTACTAATAGTGTATATACTTTTTGCGGTATGTATCTTTTTATTACTATTAGAATGGTAAATAAAATTTATAACAATTAGACAGAAAAAAACTATAATTCGTTATCTCTTGCGACTTTTCTTTTAAAATTATTATTATTATTATTATTCTTTTATTGACCAAAAAATTCCTTTACATTGTGTAAAAGGACCTAAAGGAGACATCAATGCGCGTACATGGGTGGTCCCAAAACTAAAAATATTTTAATTTTTATACAATTTTTTGTACCTCTTAGCTATCTCAAAACAATACTTTAATAGAAATTACACAGAGATAATGGATTTAACTTTTTTTTAACATAATTAAATTATTTGTATCTAAATATAAAGTTAACAAAAGATAGAATTTTTCTTGTTTTTCTTAAGCAATTAACAGAGTTTTTATTGTATTTTCAAATTATTCTTCAAGTTGGAGCCAAGGTTGTTGACATTCTTCAAATTATTTGGCAGCTGATTATAGTACTTTTTAGCATAGTAAGAATAAATTCTTTGACCAATTGTAAGATTTTGTCTTGGTAGTAATATACTTCTGAATCTGGTGTTAATAGAACAGTTATTGAAATCAGTCTTAAGTTCTTCATAGCATCTAAGAATGAATTTAAGTACAAAAACTTGTCTAATGGTCTATCCTGATCATTTTGCTTTATTCCAATTATTTTGAAGATCTGCATCTTAAGTTTAGATAGTTGGTTTAAGGCACTGTCATAAAGCCCACCCCAGCCAATTATACCGTAAACAGCAACACTATGAAAGAGGCCATAATAGATTTGAAGTAACTGTTTTTTTGACAATATTTTTTTAAGTTTATAGAAAACATAGACTAGATATTTTGTTCTATTAACAATTTTGCTTATGTGTACATTCCACCTTATGTTACAATCATAAATTACTCCAAGATACTTACAGTTTTCAGCTTTATGCAGGTTTTGTCCATTTATGCTCACTATAAAAGAGAGAAGAAAGCATACTTCGATTTTCAAAGAAAGATGAAACCAAATGAATAAAATACATGTTACTCAAAGAAAAAATTGGGTTCTTCCTGCCTCCTTGAAAAAAGCAGATGATTAGAATAATTTTTTAATAAATGAAACAAAAGACAAACGTGTGCCCAACATTGAATTATTACAATTCTATAACAATAAGGTTAGTGACACTGTGGTTAAAAAATTTACATTTAAACACACAAGTGAACATGAAGTTCTAAACATTATAAAAAATATTAAATCCAAGGCTTACGGTATAGATAATTCAAATATTCAAGTTATATTGCTTTTTTGTCCTATGATGGTACCCTTTCTTGTTCATATCTTTAATAAATGCATAGATAACTGTTATTTCCCTGAGATCTGGAAAAGAGCATATGTGATACCATTACCCAAGATATCTAATCCTACTCAATTTGGTCATTTAAGGAGCATTAGCATCCTTTCTATTTTTTCCAAGATATTGGAAAAAATATTAAATAATCAAATTAGAACTCATCTTGATACCTCGAAATTATTACCAACAAATCAGTCTGGCTTTAGGAGTGGTTATAGCTGTACCACAGCTCTAACTGCTGTTACAGACGATATTGTTGCTGCTTTGGATGGTAATAAGTTGTGTATTTTAATATTACTCGATCATTCGCGTGCATTTGATAATCTAAACCATCAAATTTTAATTTCAATGCTACATTACCTCGGATTTAACGATAAAGCCATTAAATTATTGAAATCTTTTCTCTCAAATAGAGAACAGTTCGTAAAAATGGATCTAGATGTATCAACTTCTCTTGCAATAACACAAGGGGTCCCTCAGGGTAGCATCTTGGGGCCTCTGTTGTACACCCTGTACACTTCTAATTTTCATAGGTATTTAACTTACTGCAATTTCCATTTTTACGCGGATGATTCTCAATATTATTATTCTTTTACTTAATGTGATATTAATTTGGCAAATGAAAGGATCAATGAAGACCTATCAAAAATTGTTTCTTTATCAGACAAACATATGTTAAAAATAAATACAAAAAAATCATGTGCAATATTGTTTGGTCAGGAAACACATAGGCTACCGGCGATGCAGCAACTTAACATCTTTATCGGTAATGAAAAGCTCAGCTTCAGTAATCACTGTAAAAACTTGGTTTTAATTATTGATCATAAGCTCCATTTCGACAAACATGTTTCCGAAAAAATTAAAAAAGCATATGCTTCACTAAAACTAATTTATCCTCATCGTTCAGAAATCAATATCAAAACTAAAAAAATGTTAACAGACTCATTGGTTTTATCCCATTTTAATCATTGTGATACTGTTTATGGACCTTTCCTTAGAAAATCTGACTGCTCCCGTATTCAAAAGGTTTAGAATTCTTGCTTGCGATTAATATATGGTATTCTACGAAGAAGCAGAATAAGTCACAAGCTTAAAAAAATTGGTTGGTTAAGTATGTTTAATCGTCGGAAATCTCATGCCTACTGTCTCTTCTACAAAATTTTAAAATCGAAAAGTCCATCGTATTTATACAATAAAATAAAGTTTAGATCTAATGTTCATAACTTTAATCTAAGATTTAATAATAAAATAACTATCCCTTGCCATAAAAAAAACCTATTTAAGTCCTCCTTCTCCTATCAAGTCGCTTTAGCTGGTGCCCATTTGGATGTGCCAAGATTTTCACCATTTAAAAAAAGACTGATTCATGATTTGTTTCAACATCAGTAAGTTAAGTTTGTTTATGTAATATTTACTATTCATTGGTCATTAATTTTTAATATTTAGATTTTGTCGTATAATTAAGTTATATTAGTTGGGAACACTCTCAGTGTTTTTTTGCGTTTTTTTTTCTTGCTTTCTTTTTTTATTATACTTATTTTTTTTTACTTTGCAAGGGTAGTGAGGAAGAATTGGTCAATAGACCTATCACTCATCCTTTTGTTTACCATTGTTTTTTCTGAATATAAGTGTAATTTTGTTATGTTGTATGGCGAACAATAAAGAATTTATTATTATTATTATTATTATGTTATCACTAGGGAGAGAGTCTTTGTAATTGGCAAAAGTTAGGTACACAGATTTATCAATATTTAATATAAGTTTATTAACATAGAGCCATGAGTAAATAGTATCCAACTGGTCAGAAGTAGATTGAGCTAGTGTATTCCAGTTGTTGCCATCAGTTATTCTTAGAATGGTGTCATCAGCATATGCTAATAGATTTTCCTGCAGGCATAGCAAGTCATTTATGAAGAGAATGAATAATACTGGCCCTAAAATAGTTCCTTGTGGCACACCAACATTCATAGTTAGTGGTTGACTTAGTGTGTCATTTACTTTGACACGTTGTGTTCTATTAAGAAGGTATAAACGAATGAGAGAGAGAAATGTGCCTTTTATACCCATATTGTGAAGTTTTGACAGAAGAATTTGATGATTGACAGTGTCAAAAGCCTTTGACAAATCCAAGAAAGCCACCATGGTTGGTCTACTCTTGTCAAGGTTGTCGTAGATAAATTTACTTAGAAGAGCAATTGCATCATCAGTGTCTTTGTTTTTTAGAAATTCAAACTGTCTAGAACTAATTAACTTGTTTTTGAGAGCAAAATTATATATCCTTTTAAAGAGAAGTTTTATAAAAACCTTGGCCAAATTTGAAATAAGTGCAATAGGTCTGTAGTTATTAATAAGAAACTTGGATTCGCTCTTATGCACAGGACATACTTCTGCAGTTTTAAATTGCTTCGGACAAACGCCTTCAGTGAAAATTTTGTTAATTATGAATACTAAAAGTGGTGAAATAAAAGGTATAGTGGTATATCTGGTATTTCCTGAAGATTTACGGGTACAGTTGAATTACGACTTAAATTATCTGCAATAGTGCTGAAGAAGGAGTTGAAAATATTGGCTGTACTGTAATCATTACTATATTCTTGATTGTTGTCTTTTATGATACCTATTACTTTGTTTTTGGCTTTTTGATTAAGCTTAGAGTTTACATATTGCCACAATTTTTTTGAGTCAGAATTTTGTACTGATTCTTGTTCATGATTATGTTTAGCAGTTCAAAGGAGGCTTTTCAACAGTTTTTCATATTTAAAAATTCATTCTTTTTATAAGTATTTTTCTCATCCATTTTCCATGACTTGTACAATTTATTTTTGATGTTGATAGAATTTATTAATGCCTGGGTAACCCAGTTTTTCCTAGGTTTTTGTGACTCTTTACCTTGGTGTTTACAAGTGACATCATTGTCATGCAAAGTGAAAACGATTGGATAGTGATCAGTTATTTTATAATATAATTTACCCGCACTTGCAGTAAGTTTACTTTTTATAAATATGTGATCGATACAAGTACCTATATTAAAACCACTTGTTGGGTGGGTACAAGAATTAATAAGTGACTGATATCCTTTTTGTTGTAGAAAGTAAAAATATTCTTGTGCCTTATCCTCAAATTTTGTTATATCAATATTAAAATCACCCAATAGCACATGATTTACTGTATTATTGTTGTCATCAATAAATTCAACAAAATCATTGAGAAAAGACTCAATGACATAGTCAAAACATCTGTAGAATCCACTAATTTTAAATTTTTTGTTATTAGATAAACTTTTATAATACTAGTAACTTTCAAATTGTTAAATTCTTTAGTAATTGTTTCAAATTTCAAAAATGATTTGATAAAAAGTACAACACCACATTTATTTATATTACTGTTGTTGACAAAGTATTTATATCCAGGTATATCAATGAAATTATTGTTATCTTTTAACCATGCTTCAGAGCATACTACTATTTGAGGTTTGTTTTGGAAAGATTCTAAAAGAGCTTCAAGTTTGACTAAATTTTGAGAAATACTCCGAATATTGACATGCATAATAGTAAGGTCAGAGTTGGGAAAAGATTCATTTTCATTTAATTCTTGGATATTATTGAAAGCTAATTCTTCACATAGATTGTATTCCAAAATTTCCATTCAGTTTAAAATGAAGATTCAGGTTTCCAGGGATAATTTGTATCAAGTATACATTGTTCCCATTTAACTTTAAAGCTTTCACAATTTTTAATATCGTCGGCAGCATGTTCAACATCTCTTTTTTTTTGTTAAGAATCTATTAGCATTGACGCAATTAATGCACTTTTTTGTAGCAGAAGTACATGACACACTATCGTGATTACCTGCACATTTAAGACAGTATTGTGGCCTGTTAAATTTTTCTTTACATTTTTTGAAGCTGTGGTTGTAACCGCAGCAGTTTCTACATCTGTTTACAATAAAAACATCATAAACTCTACAATTATCACAACCAACATATACAGTCTTTATTGACATTATTTTATGGTGGGCATCAGCTGTAACTTCAGCAATAGCACCAAAGCTATTAGATCTTTGCTTGTATGTGTGCACAACCATTACACTTTCACGTAGTAAATCATTTCTTTTGATAATATCATCAGCTAGCACATCTTTGTTAAGCTCTCTTGTAATGTTAGTAATTCTGATTTTTGGATTGTTTTTTGAAATTGAGTTAAGACATCAGAATTTTGTTCATTGAATGATTTTACTATGGATTCTGAATCTTTTTCACTTTCACATTTTATAAAAACTGAGCCATTTGCAGCTTTATTCATTTTAAGAACTTTTGCACTTGTATTAGAAACAATTTGATTTTGCACTACACTCATTGTATCACCTCTGAAGTTTTACTTAGGCTTAACGTTAATACGAACAACTTCATTTTTTTTGGTAAATTTAGTAATACATTTGCATAAGTATTGGCCGTGGTATTAGATTGACTAGTAATTTGTTTATCATGCATTGATCTTGTCACGCCTGGACGCATTGGGGGAATGTGCCATAGCGTTTTGGGATGAGGGGTAGCTTACTGAAGGCACATCCCACCCAGGTCGTGGTTATCTACCTCCTGCTGAAGGCAGAATAATAACCAAGGGGAAGATGAGATAAACAACAGGAAACAAACAACAAATCTTTTAACGAGTAAATAAGCAATAACAATGAATAATAAACAATATGAATAACGGATAACTAAATAACAAATCTTAACTAATCTTACCAAATAAACTACATGGTGGCATGTCACACTTACTCACGAAAATACGTCAAGAGTCACAACGGCCCAGACCCAAGTGTCTGTTCTAGGGACACCCAAAAGGGTGACCCTTACAGACAACCTCAAACTCCGAACTCCTCGAGTACGACCTCAACGACGCTCTTTTATAGCCAATTCTTACGCTACGTGAGAATAAGAATTAAACTATATAAGGTCGCCTTGAAATCTAACGTACTGACTTTGGCCTGGATAATTACAATTAAAAATAATACAAAATAATACGATAGAATATCAAACAACTAAACTACCCTATTATCGTATGTGACATGCCCCCTTCCCTTAAAGCCAGCCCCTGGCTTTGCTCGGCTGTGGCTTATAGGGGTGTATGTATAGGACTGAGTTTTACAAAATATTTATAATCCGCCACACTTCTGTCAGAATCTACTCTTCTCGGAGTACGACCTGTCTTGCCCTCGTCTAGAAACGTCATGTCCACCGCTGGCTAGACGGATCCCTTTTTGGTATGTTGGTCTGTCTGCAACGCTGTAAAAAACCATTGTCTCATAGCTCCATCTCTTGAGGTCCATGGCCAATATCAGCCGGTACTCCATCACACCATTCACCGTAATACAATGTTACAACTATACATTTACAGTCTTCCCATCTTTGGCTACCATCCATTGGGAAGGTCTGCTATTATTGGGAGTATCGAAGCTGACCATTTCCATTCCTCGACGGAGACCTTTCTTACTCGTTGAGACAGGACCCATGCCATACTCAGGATGAAGGACCCTTTCTCTAGAATTCTGGCACCGAGCAAGCATCTCCTGGATCGCGTCTTCCTTAAGTAGATGTGGGGAAAACGATAAACATTTAAACATGAAAACAATAACTTGGTCCTAAAACATACAAAAACAAATACTATTAAAATTTGTCTAGAAAGAGCATTAGGGAATTACTATTTTTACATTAACCTCTTTGACCTCATACCGATAAGGGTATTTGACTTCGTTCATAAACACCTTACTTCATTAGTTTCCCTTTTTCTTTTAAACACCAACTTATCTGCTGTCCCTTAGCAGACATCATTATATCTAAAAAAAACTCTTTTCGAAAATCGAGGAGTTCGAGGAGTTCAGAGTCTGAGGTTGTCTGTAAGGGTCACCCTTTGGGGTGTCCCTAAAACAGACCCTTGGGTCTGGGCCGTTGTGACTCTTGGCGTATTTTCGTGAGTAAGTGTGACATGCCACCATGTAGTTTATTTGGTAAGATTAGTTAAGATTATTGTGTTTAGTGCGTTATTCATATTAAGATAATTTATTGTTATTTCTTGTTTCGTTGTCAATATATTTGTTGTTTGTTTTCTGTTGTTTATCTCATCTTCCCATTGGTTAGTTCTCTGCCTTCAGCAGGATACCTAATCAGGGGGTAGATAACCACGACCTGGGTGGGAAGTGCCTTCAGGTAGCTACCCCTCATCCCAAAACGCTATGGCACACCACCAATCCCCTCCCTCCCCAGGCGTGACAATCTTATAAAACTATTGTGTTCACGTAGTTCATCATTATGTTGCCTTAATTCAGTATTCATAGTTTTTTCATATTCTAATTCTTTAGACAAAGTATGGCAGTTATCACATTCATCAAATTCCAGTTTTTTACGTTTTCTCACATTTTCACTAGCAGTAGAAAGGATATCATCATCATCTTGCTCATCATCATTAGTGTCCATAGAAGGAGTTTCATTCTCATCTTTCGTGATGTCAAGTCCATTCTGGATGTCTTCAAGTTGTTTTTTGATGTAGTACAGTTTTTTTTTGTAGGATAAGTTCTTCTGGTACATTATTTGTGTGATTATTACTCTGCTGTAGAAAGGTTAGGTTTTCATGTAGAGAACAAACAACTAAATGTCTTGACACAAAAAAACCCTTTTCTTCGTTAACCTTACGTGCAAATTCGGATTTACAATATCCATTATCACAAATTATACAGAATACAATTTTTAAATCACGTTTAGGATGACAAACTTGCTTAAAATAGTCGAGAGGTATATCCCGCTCGTCTTTACTAGTCCACGCCATTTTGTATGATTAATGCTGCAAACTGCCCACTGGTTCCGGAGATATATGAAAAATATATGGTGACTTCAACAATGGGTAAGGATAGAAACCCACTGGGAGGCGTTGCCATGCCTATTTGAGGGCGGAGATTGCTAAGTCAAGCCCACTGGGCAGGCCTGGGCGGAGTTTCACAGGGGTTGGGCACGCCTTTAGGGGCGGAGCCTAATGGGGTTGGTACACACCCTGTTGGTTGAAGGGGCCCAGTTGTTAGGGCCAGGGAATAGTTGTCTCGGCAAGTAGATTTAACTGTCCTAGCTGGTAGTTATGGCACTGGAGTGAGCTTGTTAACTGGTTAAAAGGTAAAAGGCCAGATTGAAGAGAAGAAGTTTCGCCGTCACTGACGTAGGCTGTGACGACGACAAAAGATGGCCGATTTAGCGATTTTTAAAGCCCTGTACTACCTTTAACCCTCAACCCCGCACTTAGATATTTTGCAGAAACACTCCCTGTATACTTATCCCTCGGCAATTGCACACCTGCGGCTCCGCAGCACTCGACAAATTGGCGAAACCAGTGCACAAATTTAGCATGCACTTGCTATAGGAGAAGTCTTAGTATCAAAATCACTCAATATAAATGTTTCCGTGATAGCTCGAGAGTTCCCTTTACTTGTATAGCTACAGTACACACCCATTTACAATATAAAACATAAATACGGTACCAAACCGATGTTAAAACACATAATTCCAGCACACAAATCCGCACGAAAACACAACCACGTTTACATAGTGTTTACATTTGAGTATAGATATTTTTTTATCTACATCTATATTTATGTACTGCATGTATATATTTGTCCTCATTTTATAATAACCGATTATTTTAAGAAACTGATAAAATAAAAGATTTAGGTACATGATATGAAAGAGTAGCGTACAATTATTATTAAAGAGTGAAAAAAATTTATCGGTGAAGCTTTTATATTTATTTTTCAAATATTTAAAAGTAATCACATTATAATTTTAATTATATTTGTATAAGAGCTGATATATTCATGTGTAAAAATCACAATATCTTTTGTTTAGCGAAAATATTAAAGAAAAGCGTAATAAATATCTCTAGATATCACTTGTGATTATCCTGATATTTTCTCTTTATTACGATCCACTATAACTCCGTGACTGGTAGAAGGACCATCATTATCAAAATCAAAATTGTCAGAAGTGTCATTGTTCAGACTTTCAAAAATAGTGCTAATTCTCTCTAAAGATTGACTATGGCCTAATTGATGATTTGATTCTATCATATTCAGAGGTTGTGAATGAGCTAAAAACTGAGATACACTCGAAGAATCCATCAATAGAGGTCGATCTTCTTTGGATTGAGATTCACTTTCAGAGCTATCGACATCTATTTTTTTTATAAGATTTCTGCAATCTTCGATTGCCTTGCTCATGGTCCTCTGAAATCATAATGAACTATATTGTAGATGCAGTAATAAAATAACAAAAAAACACTGTCGAGGCCAATAGTTAACAGAAATATGACTAAATTTAATACGATATTGAAGTGAACGCATATCAAAAAAAAATTTTTTTTTAATTGTGTACGAAGAAAGTTACAGTTGGTTGTTGTCCGCCGTAGCGTCTAGTCGTGTTGTTTGTCTGTTATTTTTTGTGTTTGTTTTTTGTTTGTGCACGGTCAGCGACTAACCCATATGTTTGTTTTGTTTTGATTTGTAGTGTGTAGTACTACGTGTTTATTGTAGGTTATTCGTTTACACATACAGTGACCTAGTTAAATTTTGTTGCATACTGCGACCTAGTTAAGTTTTTGCAAATTAAATCCTTAAAAATGACCTACAAATGTGATAACTGTAACTCAGACTTTGCAGAAACTGATAAATACAATAAATTGCATTGCAATGGAGACTGCCGTCGAAACTTTTGTATGAAATGTACAGGGCTGAATTAAACGACCACAAAAACCATACATTCTTTTGTACATTATGTGACTCACCTAGCTTAAGATATTTGAATGATAAAATAACTAATCTATCAAAAAATCAAATACCCTTAGAAAACCTTGAAGCTCTAAATCAAGTAACAAAAAAATTACAGATAATTTGCCTGTTTTCATCGAGACATACGACTTATTATCAAACAATGACGGTAAATTGGATTACAAAAAAAATTGATGAAATCCATAAAATAAATAATCTGCTGAATGCCGAAAATGTTTTAAAATCAATAAAGCGGATGGAGCAAGATATTTTCAACATTTCGTCGTTTTTTTCGGCTGCTCTGATGAAACTACTAAGATTCACGTCCAAGATTCGAATTCAGCAGAAATTAAATTGGAGTTAGAAAGGCTTTCTCCAAATATCAAGCAAGTACCAAGTCAAATGAATAATCTCAGCAATAAAGTATCTCCTATACCAGCGGAAAAAGAGAAATTGAAGAAAATGACAAGATATGCTACCTCAGGAACCCAAACAGAAGATACCCAACGCATTGAGAAAACTACAGTTGAAAACTCAAAAATCACAAAAAAAAACAGAAAATACAGAAGTAAAATGGCACTATGTAGTTATAAGCAACTTAACCCCAAATTACACCCCTATGCAAGTGGTACACCTTATCAAAGAGAAGTGGGGTGTCAAGGAATATATTAGATGCTACGCCCTGCTTAAAGATACTGAAAAAACATTTGGTTCCTCTTTCAAGATAGGTATGAAATCAAAAACCTCAATTACCTATTATTTAACATGAAATTTTGGCTACCTGATGTTTGCATTAATTGGTCTGTTGAATCCTCACACTCCGAACCCCCGCCTTCCTCTGATTCAAACTATAAGAGGATGATAAATATCACTAGCCCCGTTAGCATGGAAACTCCATCTATCATTCCTAAGATTATTAACACCGAAGAAGAAAACATAAGTTTAATTTCAGACAAACAAGCAATCGAAATTTGCAAAGCTAAGTCTCTGTCCTCTTCAAATACTCGCATCGATTTTATTAAAGGAGACACTTTGGAACCTTCAATAAATCTGGATCCTCTGACCCCACCAAGAGTTAGATTGACTAATAACTCAAATAGTCGTTATCTTCTTGCTAGATTAAGGGAACCAGAAGTTTTAAAAGCCATTAAGCTATATCTTGCTTTTCTTCACGACCAACCTAGTTCAGTATGTTACGAAGGATCTTCCAAAACAAGTGTTAAACTCTTTTTGGCTTCTGAAGGACTTCCCACTAAGACTGAAGATCTAAGAAAAATCTTTTTAGAATTCAACGAGGCCTATGGTATTGGTCCAAGTGAAGTGGAAGATGATCTTGCTGCTTATAGGTCCCTTATTAGGTCTGAAAGAATTATTTACCTACAGAGATCAAGGGAATGTCACCAAAAGTACTTCACTACTGTCTCTCCAAAATGAAATTTTTAAATAATTCGACGTGTTCGGAGGGACTAGAAACCTCTAATTATTCTAGTAATGACAACTTTAGCATGGTTCGTTCTATAAGAAATAAGACAGACGAACTATTTTTGTTTCTAGAGGAATTGAGATTTCCTCCATTAGTTGCAGTTACGAAGCACTGGCTTGAAGTCAATGAGCCTTTTTTTATAGAAAAATATACCACAATAGCTACGTATGTTCGTCCAAGCTCAGCTCATGGGGGCACACTAATTCTTTCTACATATAATGATTTTACTCAGGTATCAAAATATGCTTTCTAGTGGGTGAAAACTTCTTCGAGTATCTAAATCTTTACATTATTTGTATTTATAGATCACCTAACTCTTACACTGAGCTATTCCTTCAGAACCTGATAAATTTGTTAGATAACCTACCTATTAAAAGTAAAAAAATTCTATGTGGGGACTTTAATATTAACTACGCTGCTGCTTGTGCTACCCAACTTTCCTTGATAACTATATTTGAATCATATGGCCTTACAATGCACGTTAATTCTCCAACAAGAATCACGAAATCAACATCTTCCATATTAGATTATATTGTTTCAGTTTTCTCACTCCTGGATGTCCGCACCACAGTTATTAATGCGGGATTATCTGATCATGAAGCAGTTTTTACCAAGTTTAAGATTCTAAGCAAATCCTCCTTAAGAACTCAGCGTTTAGGTAGGGTTTATTCCGCTCAAAACTTTCGTAAATTCCAAAACTTATGTTTGACTTCTGACTGGAATTTTCCTTCTAGGGACTTGGACTGTAATTTCAATGATTTTTTAAATAAGTTGGTTTATACTTTTAATAAGGCATTTCCTCTAATCACCATTAGGCCAAAACGTCACAAACCTTGGACTACCAAAGGTATCCGCGTATCAGCCAAAAGTATGCGTTCACTATTTTAAATCAAGAAATATACCACGAATGTCTCCGTCACTGAATACTGTAACCTCTTTTTTTTTCAAGATGTTAAAAGGCTCGTTTATTGAGGTTAACAAATGGCGAACGGCACTCAGGGGGTAGGAGGAGAGCGGGCGTGGATTCGGTCGAGCTCGATGAAATCTTACTAGAAAGATATAAGGGGATATATTTGCTAGGAAAAATAAGATATAAGAATTTAAAAGGGACTAAAGAGAAACTGAGAGAAATGATGGATAAGGGAAAGGTAAATGGGCGCCACTTATTTTTTTATCTTAAGGATGGGGAAATATAAGAAACCCAGATGGAAAAAATGTTAAATCTAGAAGTTGGATAAAATAATGTATTAGATGTTATAGATAAAGTTAAAATAAGAAAGATATAAGGGACGTAAGATAAGATGCAGTAATATTGAGTAAACCGGTAGATGTTCTGGTTAAAATTTTTAAATTAAACACTTTTATTAGAAAAACTAGAAAGAGAAAGTTATACTTACTTTTTGTTCTTACTTATCACAACGGCTCTACTTATTTTGATCAAGTCAAAAACTAAAATATATGAGTGAAATACGTCTTATTCTTGTTGTTAATGAGATTAGATCAGAATAACTTACACCAGGTCAGAAAATAAAACATATAAATAAACAATAAACAATATTTATTACTGTGTGTAATAATAAGTCAAACAGATGAACGAAACAAATAGACATATAAAATATCAACAATTAAATAAGGTAAAATACTGTAAAACACATTAGTGTTTAATCACATATAGAAACAATATTACACATTCAATAACAGCTAAGTATTTTTATATTGTTATTTCTGTGTACCCATTTAAGCAGAATGTGATATGAAAAAGGAATTGAAAAGTATCAAAATTTAATAAAAAAATTGTAAATCACTTTTAGCTTAAAAGATGTTTTACTCGAGTAAAAAATTGGGGGTACCATATAATAATTTATATTAAAACATTAAAATTAAGATAAACATCAAGAAACAAAAAAAAATTATCATAAAGGTGTTACAAAAATATTTAGTCAGACCCTGCGTAACGCTTTCACTGTTAACTAAAGCATGTATGCGACGAACTATTTAGAAATTTGCACACTGTAGGAGTCTGTTGATAAGGTACTAGGTTTTTTATAAAAACCGGTTTCACTGTGGATTTTATGAGCACTTCTTACGTTAATTACCCACACTCTGATATTATTCCGGTGAGTCACAATTAAGTTTTTGTGCCAAAGAAAAAAATGGTATCCCAATCTTTCTGGTAGTTAAGAAATATTAATTATATTAAAAAACTTACAGTTTGTTTCCTAGATAAGAGAATTTAATGGGGCCACACCCAATTCATACGCTACAGTAAAAACTGGTGATTCTTCGATACTACTAGACAGCTTTTTCATCAGAGAGGTTCTACACTTGCTCACTGACTTTACTTTACTTAGAAACACTAAATTGCAAATAGTTATTTGCAAATTTAAAGGAAATTTGCCGGTATTTGAATCTAGGGGTTATACGAAATCGACTTATCAGCACAAAGACCCACGCTAGACTGACTTTTTGATCGCGGTCAAAATTAAAACCGCGTCGCTTTAAACCACCCCTCTTGCGCCACATCATCTTATTCCTCCGATTTGATTGGTCGTGCTCGAAAAATCGATAGTTTTGACGGTTAAACCGTTGAAGCCGAGAATTTTCTAGAAGGTAATATGATCAGGGTCGGCTTAAGTAAGGAAATATATTAAAAAAATAAAAATTTTGCATAGTGTTTTTTGGACATGCTACACAGCCCCTTCCGAAGAGAAAAAACTGGATAGAAAACAGTTTTTAAAGAAAGATAAGCTATGGTTGGAACAACAGTAGTGTGTCTAAAAAACTGAAGCTGATAAAGGTAGTGAACATCAAGATGTAGAAAAGCGATCTTAATGAGAACGACAACTATTTAGGTAGAATTGGGGTATTAGTGTCAGTTATTGAATGTGATATAATATTCACACTATTCTTTAGTGCATTAATATACAAGTGAAACTACACGAGAGTTTGAAGAACCACAAGGTAGGTAAAATGTATCAGATCCGTAGATCTTTGATACTAAGTGACCAGATTTTTATAAACGGTACCGGCCAACCGGAAGATCACAAAGTGATCGGGAACAGGTCTACTCCGAAGTTTCTGCACGGAAACAAAAAAGTGTACAGCTCGGCCTAGACGGGCAGCACTAAGTGGTATCTTTAATGCAAATCGAAAAAAAAGTATTTATATTGCCCTTGACATAAGATGTCAGGACACACGCTACATTCACACACACAAGGAAGAGGTAAAGAATGCTATGTTCCCATAAGTAAAATTTCCCATAGGAGGCACAACGCGTATTTCCCTTTTTAGGAACTCCTATAAAGAAAAAAGCTGAATTTAAACCAAACTGTTAATTATAATTTTGAAAAGGAAGAAAGAAACACAGACGATAGTTATAATTAGGAATCTAATAAGCCTACCGGCTCCATTAGATCCAACAGTCAAGGTAAGTACGTGATACGTTAACATCTGAAAAGATGTTTGGAAAAGTTCCGTCCTGCTTGGTTGACGTTAAAGATATCAACGAATATACAGTAAGGAAGAGAAGAAAACAGTAATTACTAAAAATATAGTTCTCATTGAGAACATAAAATAAAAAAATCTTAAGGTAGTAGATCACACTAAGACATTAACAGGAATCTAACAAATCTTAAAAACAAATTATCCTAACAGTCTTCAATCCTAGCTGGGAAAAAAAATAGAGTAAGTAAAAGAGGAAAAGAAAGAGAGGAGAAAGAAATTTTATCTGTCTTCCTTACAATCTCAACAGACCCACTACCGGAAAGAATTCCCTACGGCTTTCCTAGGCTTATCTCTCGTGACGAATTGCAAGGTCAAAATAAAATTCCAGAAGAAGTAGTTAAGATTGAATTTTGTTAGTCAAAAAAGTAAAGTGATTCCAATAGTAGTCATGTTACGGATCAAAATTCTTTAAACCAACGATACGTAAAGGTATAAAATTGTATGAAAGAACGAAAAATAATTTTTAAAAAAATTCAAAAAAAAAATTTCAAAAAAAATTTTCTTTAAAAAAAATTTTCATGTGTCTTCCACTAAGGTACGATAATCGTCTTATATCCATATCAAAGATAACAAGTAGTTTATGGATGATGAACGAGAAATAAGGTACTAAAAAAAGTTTCTAAACAAAAAACAGTAATAGATATTACTGAACGATACGATAATTAATTTACAAGTGCTGACGCACTTATACGGTAGGTAAGCAGTAGATAAAGGAAAAACTATTTTTTCCTTCAAAAAAAAAACAAGTGTTAAAACACTCATAAGGTAGATAAACGGTAGTTACGAGAAACATATTTTCTCTTTCGGTACGATAAAAACAAGTGTTAATACACTTATTAGGTAAATGGACGGTAAATGAGGGAAAGTAAATCCTACTTTCGAGACGATAGAGATAAGTATTAAGGTACTTATTAGGAAGGTAAACGGTAGGTAAGCGAAAAGTATTTTCCCTTTCGAGATGAAAAGTTCAAGTGGTAATATACTTAAACGATAGATAAGCGATAGTTATAAGTCTGGATACACTTAAACGAAAAATATAAAAGTGAGGCATGGAGAAAATTATTTAGTGTTGAGTCATAGCGAGAGGTTGAGATATAGAGAAGTCAAAGAAAGTGGAAAAGGAAAGCTTATACTGATAATTCTGAGAAAACAGAGAAACATTAGTTTCTATTCTGAGAGTTCATCTTCAGAAGAATCATCAGAATCAGAGACATAAGGCTTCAGGTCTTTTATATGCCAGTTTCCTGCTTTTGATCCATCGGGATTTTGTAACGTATATACTAGTGGAGATAGTTTACGGACAACCGTACATAAGAGATATTTAGGAGCTAATTTGGACATAAACTTATCGGCAGCTTTGGAGAGAACTTTATTTCTCCTCCACACCTTATCACCAACGTTAAATTGAATGTTTCGACGACGAAGGTTATAAGTTTTGGAATTTCTTTGATAGGCATGGTGAAGATTGTGTTGTATTTCAAAAAAAATATCCTTTAACCCTTGTATATCTGAAACGTATTTATCGTATTGTTCAGGGGTATTAAGGGACATAGGACGATCAGCGCCATTAGAGGAATAGTAATTTCCAGATATCGGTACATGTCTCGCGAAATTTAAAAATGATGGAGAATATTTGGTGACTTCGTGTCTAGCGGTGTTGATAGCCTGTCGGATTTTAGAAAGTTCATTATCCCAGTTAGAATGTTCATCGATATAACACCTAATAGCGGTTCCAATGGTTTTATTCGTTCTTTCTACAAAATTACACTGCGGTGAATAGACGGCATTGAACCATATTTTTTGGACTTTGTATTGATCACAGAGATGTTTCATCATGGGATTGTTAAGGTTTCTAGCGTTATCGCAGATAAGGAATTGAGGGACACCAAACATGAGAAATACTTCATTTTCTATGAAATTAGCGATATTTTTGGTGGTGGCTTTTCGTAAGGGTTGTAATAAAGTAAATTTAGAAAACCAATCGGTAACAACTAAGAGCCAGGTATATCCTTTTTTGGAGCGAGGGAGAGGACCAATAAGATCAAGTGCGATAATTTGCCATGGGTATTCGGCAGATTTCTCTTTTCCCATTAAACCTATTTTAGTGGAGGTAGGCATTTTTTGGGCTCCACAAACTTTACAAGATCTAACAAAACGAAGGACATCGTTTCTCATTTTAGGCCAATAATATCGTTCTTGGATTCGGATCAGTGTTTTGAAAAATCCGAAATGGGCACAGGTAGGGGGATCATGACAAGATGACATAATGTCATGTCTCTGGGGTTTTGGTACGAAAACTTTCCACTCTATTTCATTAGTGGCGAAAGGCAATTTGGAAGGGATTAATTTATAAACCAGGTCATTATCTACTTTCCATTGAGGATAGAGCTCAGGGTGTTGGAGAATTTTAGTACGGAACTCATCGAACCATACGTCTATTCGATTAGTGTCTACCTTAAGATACGAGATTTGGGGTTGTTCAGGGAAGGCACGACTCAAGGCATCAGGAACGAGATGGGAAGATCCCTTACGGTGGATAAGGTCGAAATTATGCTGACGAAGCCGCATAGCCCATCGAGCAAGTTTTCCAGAGGGATTGTTGATATTTTTCAACCAAAGTAAGGAGTGGTGGTCGGTAATTACTTGGAATTTGGTACCTTCAATATAGGGACGGAATTTTTCAATGCTGAAGATGACAGCTAGACATTCTCGTTCTGTGACAGAGTAGTTACGCTCTGCTCGGGATAAGGTTCTGCTAGCATAAGCTATTACGACATCTGAACCATCAATTGACTGTGTGAGGACACCGCCAAGGCCAGTATCACTAGCATCACATTGGATTATGAACGGTTTAGAGAAATCTGGCTGTGTTAACACAGGGGCAGAAATAAGGGCTTCTTTTATTTTTGTGAAGGAGAACTCCGCTTGGCTAGTCCATTCGATAGATTGTTTTTTCTTTTTACCTTTCAATAGATCATTAATAGGAGAGACAAGGGAAGAAAAGTCTTTGATGAAACGACGGTACCAGGAACACATACCGATAAATCTTTTGACCTCTGTGAAAGTTGTTGGACGGGGATAATTGATCATGGCCGAAATTTTTTCAGGATCTGTTTTTAGAATGTTGTTCCCTACGATATAACCTAAAAATTTTAGTTCTGGCTTGAAAAATTCACATTTTTTGACATTTATCGTTAGGTTGGCATCTTTTAGCTTATCTCTGACTTCAGATAGGAGACGAATATGTTCTTCAAATGAATTTGTACAGATAATAATGTCATCAAGATAACAAAAGATATTTGGTTCGTAAGCCGGACCGAAGATAGCGTCAACTAAACGTTGCTGGGTTTGTGCTGAATTGCACAATCCAAAAGGCATTACAGTGAATTGAAAAGAACCTCTGCCGATAACACTGAAAGCGGTTTTTTCTTTCGAAGAGGGATCTAAAGGGACTTGCCAGAAAGCTTTTCGTAAGTCTATTGAACTTATAAATTTGGTACCTTTGAGAAGAGAGAGAATTCGATCTATATTTGGCAAGGGGTAGGTATCGTGTTTAGTTACATCGTTGAGGGTTCGACCATCGAAACAGAAACGATATTCATCATTAGCTTTTTTGACGAGAAGTACTGGGGAACACCAAGGACTATTTGAGGGTTCTATAACACCTAGACGAAGCATTTCGTCCAATTCGTCGTTAAGAATCTTCGACATATAGGGAGACATTGGGAATGGTCGTTTTTTGAAGGGTTTTGCATCCCCGGTATCGATATGCATTTGTATTTTATCGGTACGACCTAGCCGATTAGTATTACTGATAACAGAAAAGGACTCTATAGTATTTTTAGCTAATGTCTGTTGAACGGGAGTTAGAACTTTGAGAGTATTGAGGGATGTGGTGTTTAATTCTGGTTCCATTTCAGAGAGAAACTGGGGTTTAGAAGTGCTGTTGGAAGACCAGGTATTTTTGGAGAAATCAATAATAAGTGAGAAGGTTTTTACAAAGTTATTTCCAAGAATGAAGGTACAAGGTAGTGAAGGGACGACTAGTGCTTTAATGACATGTAAGATATTGTTAGCTACAATTGGTAGATCTACAGTACCAGAGACAACTTGGTTAGTGCCATCTGCTAGGGAAACATTTCGATGTTCAGAAGAATTTATTTGTACATTATTGACTTTAAGGAAATTGAGGGCTTTATTACCAACTACGGTGATTGAACAACCGGTGTCCAATAGGACGACAAAATTTGTCGAAAAAATTTGTATGGGTAGGTAGGGTCTTGTATCGGTAGACTTGTTCAGTAAAACTGGGGCAGTTATTTGTAAGGGGTTTTGAAAGAAATTTTTAACAACTTTTAGCCATTTCTCCCATTGATCTTGTTTTTTGATATCGGTTTTACTAGGGCGGTAAAGAGAGAGTGCACCGATACGACATTCTCCCCTAGTTAGTTTTTTGAACATCGGGGGCAGGTAGAAACAGTGACATTTGGGGAACCACAACGATAACAAAAATAGGATTTTTGTTGATTTTGACAGCTAGAATAAATGTGTCCTTTCTTATGACAATTCCAGCAGGTAACATCCCTACTGTTAGAAGTATTAGTTGGATTAGAAGTACTCGCTACGTTGTTGGAGGTAGAAGGTAAGTTAGATGTTCTCGGTTTATTAGTTCGTTGTTTAGGACGATGATTAGTAGAGTCAATAGCAGATACTTTGGTTTGGAAAGAAGGTTTTTGAAAAGAGAGTGATTTAGCATCCTCCAATTTTTTGACTAATTGAATTAGATCAGAGACGGTATTTACATTGGAGAGAATTACGTGAGGAATGTATTCCGGAAGTAAATTTCGGGTGATGTATTTTAATTTGCTGACTTCAGCTGGTTCACGAGAGAGACGTTTGAAGAGAGAGGTGAGTTGAGCAACAAAAATAATAATAGACTCATTCTTTTTCTGTTTATAGCCTTTAATTTCCTCCCAGAGTTGTTCGTCATTTTCTGGGGGTAGGAAGGTTGATTTGAGAACGTTAGTAAGTTCATCCCAAGAGTTGAGAGAGGTTTTGATGCTGCGGAACCATATTAAAGCATCCCCGTGAAAAGTTCAACCGCTGATTGAAAAAGGGTTTCAGGTAGGATGTTGCGGGATTCAGCTAGTTCTTTAATTTTTTCTAGAAATTCAAAAACGCTTTTAGGATCACCGTTAAATTTAATATTCCATTTCGATAAAGGAAAACGATCTAAATATCTAATTTCAGGGGTAGAGACGTTGATTATAGGTACTGTGCCTTCTGTATACGGAACTGAACTAGAAGAAGGTGAATTATTGAAGGGAATGGTTTTATCTATCATTTCTTGTTCGAGAAGGAGACAAGTGGTTTTAGATTCATCGCGGAAATTTATATCATCCTCGGAAGGATTTTCAGGTAGAGGTAAACGTTGTATTCTGCCTAACAAGTGAGCGATCCTAGATTTTACTCTACGAAAACATGAATCTGAAGCAGAACCTTCAAATTCTTCTATTAAATTGGAAACGCTGTCGATAGAATTTTTAATTGCTACCTTTTCGTCTTCTAAGTTAATGTTTTCTAAAGTGAACGTACCGTTTGTTTCTTTGGTTAACAATCTTTTGAGGACTTTCCTTTTATCCTCTATCTTTCTGTTGGTGGCTGTTCCTCTGATCTTTAACTCGTAGTTAATTTCGTCTGCTGTTAGAAAAGTTAACTCAAAATTGGCCATTGTGATAAGAAAAAGTAACGGAAATTGTCGAAATTAAAAGTGTGTAATTTTATTGTCGGAAAAATAGGGATTTTATCATCGGGCCCCACGTTGTGGGCGTCAAATTTATGTGTAACCTCTTTTTTTTTCAAGATGTTAAAAGGCTCGTTTATCGAGGTTAACAAATGGCGAACGGCACTCAGGGGGTAGGAGGAGAGCGGGCGTGGATTCGGTCGAGCTCGATGAAATCTTACTAGAAAGATATAAGGGGATATATTTGCTAGGAAAAATAAGATATAAGAATTTAAAAGGGACTAAAGAGAAACTGAGAGAAATGATGGATAAGGGAAAGGTAAATGGGCGCCACTTATTTTTTTATCTTAAGGATGGGGAAATATAAGAAACCCAGATGGAAAAAATGTTAAATCTAGAAGTTGGATAAAATAATGTATTAGATGTTATAGATAAAGTTAAAATAAGAAAGATATAAGGGACGTAAGATAAGATGCAGTAATATTGAGTAAACCGGTAGATGTTCTGGTTAAAATTTTTAAATTAAACACTTTTATTAGAAAAACTAGAAAGAGAAAGTTATACTTACTTTTTGTTCTTACTTATCACAACGGCTCTACTTATTTTGATCAAGTCAAAAACTAAAATATATGAGTGAAATACGTCTTATTCTTGTTGTTAATGAGATTAGATCAGAATAACTTACACCAGGTCAGAAAATAAAACATATAAATAAACAATAAACAATATTTATTACTGTGTGTAATAATAAGTCAAACAGATGAACGAAACAAATAGACATATAAAATATCAACAATTAAATAAGGTAAAATACTGTAAAACACATTAGTGTTTAATCACATATAGAAACAATATTACACATTCAATAACAGCTAAGTATTTTTATATTGTTATTTCTGTGTACCCATTTAAGCAGAATGTGATATGAAAAAGGAATTGAAAAGTATCAAAATTTAATAAAAAAATTGTAAATCACTTTTAGCTTAAAAGATGTTTTACTCGAGTAAAAAATTGGGGGTACCATATAATAATTTATATTAAAACATTAAAATTAAGATAAACATCAAGAAACAAAAAAAATTTATCATAAAGGTGTTACAAAAATATTTAGTCAGACCCTGCGTAACGCTTTCACTGTTAACTAAAGCATGTATGCGACGAACTATTTAGAAATTTGCACACTGTAGGAGTCTGTTGATAAGGTACTAGGTTTTTTATAAAAACCGGTTTCACTGTGGATTTTATGAGCACTTCTTACGTTAATTACCCACACTCTGATATTATTCCGGTGAGTCACAATTAAGTTTTTGTGCCAAAGAAAAAAATGGTATCCCAATCTTTCTGGTAGTTAAGAAATAGTAATTATATTAAAAAACTTACAGTTTGTTTCCTAGATAAGAGAATTTAATGGGGCCACACCCAATTCATACGCTACAGTAAAAACTGGTGATTCTTCGATACTACTAGACAGCTTTTTCATCAGAGAGGTTCTACACTTGCTCACTGACTTTACTTTACTTAGAAACACTAAATTGCAAATAGTTATTTGCAAATTTAAAGGAAATTTGCCGGTATTTGAATCTAGGGGTTATACGAAATCGACTTATCAGCACAAAGACCCACGCTAGACTGACTTTTTGATCGCGGTCAAAATTAAAACCGCGTCGCTTTAAACCACCCCTCTTGCGCCACATCATCTTATTCCTCCGATTTGATTGGTCGTGCTCAAAAAATCGATAGTTTTGACGGTTAAACCGTTGAAGCCGAGAATTTTCTAGAAGGTAATATGATCAGGGTCGGCTTAAGTAAGGAAATATATTAAAAAAATAAAAATTTTGCATAGTGTTTTTTGGACATGCTACACAGCCCCTTCCGAAGAGAAAAAACTGGATAGAAAACAGTTTTTAAAGAAAGATAAGCTATGGTTGGAACAACAGTAGTGTGTCTAAAAAACTGAAGCTGATAAAGGTAGTGAACATCAAGATGTAGAAAAGCGATCTTAATGAGAACGACAACTATTTAGGTAGAATTGGGGTATTAGTGTCAGTTATTGAATGTGATATAATATTCACACTATTCTTTAGTGCATTAATATACAAGTGAAACTACACGAGAGTTTGAAGAACCACAAGGTAGGTAAAATGTATCAGATCCGTAGATCTTTGATACTAAGTGACCAGATTTTTATAAACGGTACCGGCCAACCGGAAGATCACAAAGTGATCGGGAACAGGTCTACTCCGAAGTTTCTGCACGGAAACAAAAAAGTGTACAGCTCGGCCTAGACGGGCAGCACTAAGTGGTATCTTTAATGCAAATCGAAAAAAAAGTATTTATATTGCCCTTGACATAAGATGTCAGGACACACGCTACATTCACACACACAAGGAAGAGGTAAAGAATGCTATGTTCCCATAAGTAAAATTTCCCATAGGAGGCACAACGCGTATTTCCCTTTTTAGGAACTCCTATAAAGAAAAAAGCTGAATTTAAACCAAACTGTTAATAATAATTTTGAAAAGGAAGAAAGAAACACAGACGATAGTTATAATTAGGAATCTAATAAGCCTACCGGCTCCATTAGATCCAACAGTCAAGGTAAGTACGTGATACGTTAACATCTGAAAAGATGTTTGGAAAAGTTCCGTCCTGCTTGGTTGACGTTAAAGATATCAACGAATATACAGTAAGGAAGAGAAGAAAACAGTAATTACTAAAAATATAGTTCTCATTGAGATCATAAAATAAAAAAATCTTAAGGTAGTAGATCACACTAAGACATTAACAGGAATCTAACAAATCTTAAAAACAAATTATCCTAACAGTCTTCAATCCTAGCTGGGAAAAAAAATAGAGTAAGTAAAAGAGGAAAAGAAAGAGAGGAGAAAGAAATTTTATCTGTCTTCCTTACAATCTCAACAGACCCACTACCGGAAAGAATTCCCTACGGCTTTCCTAGGCTTATCTCTCGTGACGAATTGCAAGGTCAAAATAAAATTCCAGAAGAAGTAGTTAAGATTGAATTTTGTTAGTCAAAAAAGTAAAGTGATTCCAATAGTAGTCATGTTACGGATCAAAATTCTTTAAACCAACGATACGTAAAGGTATAAAATTGTATGAAAGAACGAAAAATAATTTTTAAAAAAGTTCAAAAAAAAATTTTCAAAAAAAATTTTCTTTAAAAAAAATTTTCATGTGTCTTCCACTAAGGTACGATAATCGTCTTATATCCATATCAAAGATAACAAGTAGTTTATGGATGATGAACGAGAAATAAGGTACTAAAAAAAGTTTCTAAACAAAAAACAGTAATAGATATTACTGAACGATACGATAATTAATTTACAAGTGCTGACGCACTTATACGGTAGGTAAGCGGTAGATAAAGGAAAAACTATTTTTTCCTTCAAAAAAAAAAAACAAGTGTTAAAACACTCATAAGGTAGATAAACGGTAGTTACGAGAAACATATTTTCTCTTTCGGTACGATAAAAACAAGTGTTAATACACTTATTAGGTAAATGGACGGTAAATGAGGAAAAGTAAATCCTACTTTCGAGACGATAGAGATAAGTATTAAGGTACTTATTAGGAAGGTAAACGGTAGGTAAGAGAAAAGTATTTTCCCTTTCGAGATGAAAAGTTCAAGTGGTAATATACTTAAACGATAGATAAGCGATAGTTATAAGTCTGGATACACTTAAACGAAAAATATAAAAGTGAGGCATGGAGAAAATTATTTAGTGTTGAGTCATAGCGAGAGGTTGAGATATAGAAAAGTCAAAGAAAGTGGAAAAGGAAAGCTTATACTGATAATTCTGAGAAAACAGAGAAACATTAGTTTCTATTCTGAGAGTTCATCTTCAGAAGAATCATCGGAATCAGAGACATAAGGCTTAAGGTCTTTTATATGCCAGTTTCCTGCTTTTGATCCATCGGGATTTTGTAACGTATATACTAGTGGAGATAGTTTACGGACAACCGTACATAAGAGATATTTAGGAGCTAATTTGGACATAAACTTATCGGCAGCTTTGGAGAGAACTTTATTTCTCCTCCACACCTTATCACCAACGTTAAATTGAATGTTTCGACGACGAAGGTTATAAGTTTTGGAATTTCTTTGATAGGCATGGTGAAGATTGTGTTGTATTTCAAAAAAAATATCCTTTAACCCTTGTATATCTGAAACGTATTTATCGTATTGTTCAGGGGTATTAAGGGACATAGGACGATCAGCGCCATTAGAGGAATAGTAATTTCCAGATATCGGTACATGTCTCGCGAAATTTAAAAATGATGGAGAATATTTGGTGACTTCGTGTCTAGCGGTGTTGATAGCCTGTCGGATTTTAGAAAGTTCATTATCCCAGTTAGAATGTTCATCGATATAACACCTAATAGCGGTTCCAATGGTTTTATTCGTTCTTTCTACAAAATTACACTGCGGTGAATAGACGGCATTGAACCATATTTTTTGGACTTTGTATTGATCACAGAGATGTTTCATCATGGGATTGTTAAGGTTTCTAGCGTTATCGCAGATAAGGAATTGAGGGACACCAAACATGAGAAATACTTCATTTTCTATGAAATTAGCGATATTTTTGGTGGTGGCTTTTCGTAAGGGTTGTAATAAAGTAAATTTAGAAAACCAATCGGTAACAACTAAGAGCCAGGTATATCCTTTTTTGGAGCGAGGGAGAGGACCAATAAGATCAAGTGCGATAATTTGCCATGGGTATTCGGCAGATTTCTCTTTTCCCATTAAACCTATTTTAGTGGAGGTAGGCATTTTTTGGGCTCCACAAACTTTACAAGATCTAACAAAACGAAGGACATCGTTTCTCATTTTAGGCCAATAATATCGTTCTTGGATTCGGATCAGTGTTTTGAAAAATCCGAAATGGGCACAGGTAGGGGGATCATGACAAGATGACATAATGTCATGTCTCTGGGGTTTTGGTACGAAAACTTTCCACTCTATTTCATTAGTGGCGAAAGGCAATTTGGAAGGGATTAATTTATAAACCAGGTCATTATCTACTTTCCATTGAGGATAGAGCTCAGGGTGTTGGAGAATTTTAGTACGGAACTCATCGAACCATACGTCTATTCGATTAGTGTCTACCTTAAGATACGAGATTTGGGGTTGTTCAGGGAAGGCACGACTCAAGGCATCAGGAACGAGATGGGAAGATCCCTTACGGTGGATAAGGTCGAAATTATGCTGACGAAGCCGCATAGCCCATCGAGCAAGTTTTCCAGAGGGATTGTTGATATTTTTCAACCAAAGTAAGGAGTGGTGGTCGGTAATTACTTGGAATTTGGTACCTTCAATATAGGGACGGAATTTTTCAATGCTGAAGATGACAGCTAGACATTCTCGTTCTGTGACAGAGTAGTTACGCTCTGCTCGGGATAAGGTTCTGCTAGCATAAGCTATTACGACATCTGAACCATCAATTGACTGTGTGAGGACACCGCCAAGGCCAGTATCACTAGCATCACATTGGATTATGAACGGTTTAGAGAAATCTGGCTGTGTTAACACAGGGGCAGAAATAAGGGCTTTTTTTATTTTTGTGAAGGAGAACTCCGCTTGGCTAGTCCATTCGATAGATTGTTTTTTCTTTTTACTTTTCAATAGATCATTAATAGGAGAGACAAGGGAAGAAAAGTCTTTGATGAAACGACGGTACCAGGAACACATACCGATAAATCTTTTGACCTCTGTGAAAGTTGTTGGACGGGGATAATTGATCATGGCCGAAATTTTTTCAGGATCTGTTTTTAGAATGTTGTTCCCTACGATATAACCTAAAAATTTTAGTTCTGGCTTGAAAAATTCACATTTTTTGACATTTATCGTTAGGTTGGCATCTTTTAGCTTATCTCTGACTTCAGATAGGAGACGAATATGTTCTTCAAATGAATTTGTACAAATAATAATGTCATCAAGATAACAAAAGATATTTGGTTCGTAAGCCGGACCGAAGATAGCGTCAACTAAACGTTGCTGGGTTTGTGCTGAATTGCACAATCCAAAATGCATTACAGTGAATTGAAAAGAACCTCTGCCGATAACACTGAAAGCGGTTTTTTCTTTCGAAGAGGGATCTAAAGGGACTTGCCAGAAAGCTTTTCGTAAGTCTATTGAACTTATAAATTTGGTACCTTTGAGAAGAGAGAGAATTCGATCTATATTTGGCAAGGGGTAGGTATCGTGTTTAGTTACATCGTTGAGGGTTCGACCATCGAAACAGAAACGATATTCATCATTAGCTTTTTTGACGAGAAGTACTGGGGAACACCAAGGACTATTTGAGGGTTCTATAACACCTAGACGAAGCATTTCGTCCAATTCGTCGTTAAGAATCTTCGACATATAGGGAGACATTGGGAATGGTCGTTTTTTGAAGGGTTTTGCATCCCCGGTATCGATATGCATTTGTATTTTATCGGTACGACCTAGCCGATTAGTATTACTGATAACAGAAAAGGACTCTATAGTATTTTTAGCTAATGTCTGTTGAACGGGAGTTAGAACTTCGAGAGTATTGAGGGATGTGGTGTTTAATTCTGGTTCCATTTCAGAGAGAAACTGGGGTTTAGAAGTGCTGTTGGAAGACCAGGTATTTTTGGAGAAATCAATAATAAGTGAGAAGGTTTTTACAAAGTTATTTCCAAGAATGAAGGTACAAGGTAGTGAAGGGACGACTAGTGCTTTAATGACATGTAAGATATTGTTAGCTACAATTGGTAGATCTACAGTACCAGAGACAACTTGGTTAGTGCCATCTGCTAGGGAAACATTTCGATGTTCAGAAGAATTTATTTGTACATTATTGACTTTAAGGAAATTGAGGGCTTTATTACCAACTACGGTGATTGAACAACCGGTGTCCAATAGGACGACAAAATTTGTCGAAAAAATTTGTATGGGTAGGTAGGGTCTTGTATCGGTAGACTTGTTCAGTAAAACTGGGGCAGTTATTTGTAAGGGGTTTTGAAAGAAATTTTTAACAACTTTTAGCCATTTCTCCCATTGATCTTGTTTTTTGATATCGGTTTTACTAGGGCGGTAAAGAGAGAGTGCACCGATACGACATTCTCCCCTAGTTAGTTTTTTGAACATCGGGGGCAGGTAGAAACAGTGACATTTGGGGAACCACAACGATAACAAAAATAGGATTTTTGTTGATTTTGACAGCTAGAATAAATGTGTCCTTTCTTATGACAATTCCAGCAGGTAACATTCCTACTGTTAGAAGTATTAGTTGGATTAGAAGTACTCGCTACGTTGTTGGAGGTAGAAGGTAAGTTAGATGTTCTCGGTTTATTAGTTCGTTGTTTAGGACGATGATTAGTAGAGTCAATAGCAGATACTTTGGTTTGGAAAGAAGGTTTTTGAAAAGAGAGTGATTTAGCATCCTCCAATTTTTTGACTAATTGAATTAGATCAGAGACGGTATTTACATTGGAGAGAGTTACGTGAGGAATGTATTCCGGAAGTAAATTTCGGGTGATGTATTTTAATTTGCTGACTTCAGCTGGTTCACGAGAGAGACGTTTGAAGAGAGAGGTGAGTTGAGCAACAAAAATAATAATAGACTCATTCTTTTTCTGTTTATAGCCTTTAATTTCCTCCCAGAGTTGTTCGTCATTTTCTGGGGGTAGGAAGGTTGATTTGAGAACGTTAGTAAGTTCATCCCAAGAGTTGAGAGAGGTTTTGATGCTGCGGAACCATATTAAAGCATCCCCGTGAAAAGTTCAACCGCTGATTGAAAAAGGGTTTCAGGTAGGATGTTGCGGGATTCAGCTAGTTCTTTAATTTTTTCTAGAAATTCAAAAACGCTTTTAGGATCACCGTTAAATTTAATATTCCATTTCGATAAAGGAAAACGATCTAAATATCTAATTTCAGGGGTAGAGACGTTGATTATAGGTACTGTGCCTTCTGTATACGGAACTGAACTAGAAGAAGGTGAATTATTGAAGGGAATGGTTTTATCTATCATTTCTTGTTCGAGAAGGAGACAAGTGGTTTTAGATTCATCGCGGAAATTTATATCATCCTCGGAAGGATTTTCAGGTAGAGGTAAACGTTGTATTCTGCCTAACAAGTGAGCGATTCTAGATTTTACTCTACGAAAACATGAATCTGAAGCAGAACCTTCAAATTCTTCTATTAAATTGGAAACGCTGTCGATAGAATTTTTAATTGCTACCTTTTCGTCTTCTAAGTTAATGTTTTCTAAAGTGAACGTACCGTTTGTTTCTTTGGTTAACAATCTTTTGAGGACTTTCCTTTTATCCTCTATCTTTCTGTTGGTGGCTGTTCCTCTGATCTTTAACTCGTAGTTAATTTCGTCTGCTGTTAGAAAAGTTAACTCAAAATTGGCCATTGTGATAAGAAAAAGTAACGGAAATTGTCGAAATTAAAAGTGTGTAATTTTATTGTCGGAAAAATAGGGATTTTATCATCGGGCCCCACGTTGTGGGCGTCAAATTTATGTGTAACCTCTTTTTTTTTCAAGATGTTAAAAGGCTCGTTTATCGAGGTTAACAAATGGCGAACGGCACTCAGGGGGTAGGAGGAGAGCGGGCGTGGATTCGGTCGAGCTCGATGAAATCTTACTAGAAAGATATAAGGGGATATATTTGCTAGGAAAAATAAGATATAAGAATTTAAAAGGGACTAAAGAGAAACTGAGAGAAATGATGGATAAGGGAAAGGTAAATGGGCGCCACTTATTTTTTTATCTTAAGGATGGGGAAATATAAGAAACCCAGATGGAAAAAATGTTAAATCTAGAAGTTGGATAAAATAATGTATTAGATGTTATAGATAAAGTTAAAATAAGAAAGATATAAGGGACGTAAGATAAGATGCAGTAATATTGAGTAAACCGGTAGATGTTCTGGTTAAAATTTTTAAATTAAACACTTTTATTAGAAAAACTAGAAAGAGAAAGTTATACTTACTTTTTGTTCTTACTTATCACAACGGCTCTACTTATTTTGATCAAGTCAAAAACTAAAATATATGAGTGAAATACGTCTTATTCTTGTTGTTAATGAGATTAGATCAGAATAACTTACACCAGGTCAGAAAATAAAACATATAAATAAACAATAAACAATATTTATTACTGTGTGTAATAATAAGTCAAACAGATGAACGAAACAAATAGACATATAAAATATCAACAATTAAATAAGGTAAAATACTGTAAAACACATTAGTGTTTAATCACATATAGAAACAATATTACACATTCAATAACAGCTAAGTATTTTTATATTGTTATTTCTGTGTACCCATTTAAGCAGAATGTGATATGAAAAAGGAATTGAAAAGTATCAAAATTTAATAAAAAAATTGTAAATCACTTTTAGCTTAAAAGATGTTTTACTCGAGTAAAAAATTGGGGGTACCATATAATAATTTATATTAAAACATTAAAATTAAGATAAACATCAAGAAACAAAAAAAATTTATCATAAAGGTGTTACAAAAATATTTAGTCAGACCCTGCGTAACGCTTTCACTGTTAACTAAAGCATGTATGCGACGAACTATTTAGAAATTTGCACACTGTAGGAGTCTGTTGATAAGGTACTAGGTTTTTTATAAAAACCGGTACTACTAGACAGCTTTTTCATCAGAGAGGTTCTACACTTGCTCACTGACTTTACTTTACTTAGAAACACTAAATTGCAAATAGTTATTTGCAAATTTAAAGGAAATTTGCCGGTATTTGAATCTAGGGGTTATACGAAATCGACTTATCAGCACAAGGACCCACGCTAGACTGACTTTTTGATCGCGGTCAAAATTAAAACCGCGTCGCTTTAAACCACCCCTCTTGCGCCACATCATCTTATTCCTCCGATTTGATTGGTCGTGCTCGAAAAATCGATAGTTTTGACGGTTAAACCGTTGAAGCCGAGAATTTTCTAGAAGGTAATATGATCAGGGTCGGCTTAAGTAAGGAAATATATTAAAAAAATAAAAATTTTGCATAGTGTTTTTTGGACATGCTACAATACATCAACAAGTACAGAGTTGCCTACCTAAAAATTATTAAAATAGCTAAAAAAATATACTATCAAAATCGTCTAACAAGTGCTAAAAGTGTTTCAAAAGAAACTTGGTCTATAATAAATGATTTTCGTAATAAACTAACTCAGCCCAAACACTCTTTCTTCCAAACCCTGAAATTCTAAATGACTATTTCATTAATGTGAGTAAAAATATTACATCAACTATACAGCCACAGCATAATCCTATCTCTTATCTTTCTCAGTCAAATAAGGTATCGGATTCCTTCTTTATAAGACCAGTTGATAAAGCTGAACTGAATCAAACAAACCTCCCAGATAATGTGTTGAAAGTCTTGGTCTCACTTATTAATAATTCCTTTGAAACTGGTACATTTCCAATGTGCCTAAAGACAGCCATTATTATTCCTCTTCATAAGGGTGGCGATAAATCTAGTGCCGGTAACTATAGACCTATTGCCTTGCTACCGGTACTATCTAAAATCATTGAAAGACTTATGAAAGCTCGACTTATACCCTTCATCGTTAAAAACAATATCTTATCCCAGAACCAGTTTGGCTTTTTGTCTAATAAATGTACCAGTAATGCCATTTTTTCTGTGCTACATGAGGTTTACCAAGCGCTAAATAATAATCTATACACCACCACGGTTTTCTGTGACTCTGCCAAAGCTTTCGACTGTGTAAATCACGATATTTTGTTAGAAAAACTTAATATCTACGGAATTTGAGGTATTTGTTTAAACTGGTTTAAATCTTACTTGGGAAATAGGAAACAACTGGTAAGAGCAAATGGTACTGACTCTAATCATAAAAGCATCGTTTGTGGAGTACCGCAAGGCTCAGTGTTGGGTCCATTACTTTTTCTTTTCTTTATTAATGACATCACTAATTTGAAAATAGATGGAAAAATTTTTCTATTTGCTGATGATACCAGTATAACCTGGAGCAATTCTAATGTGGCAACTCTTCATGCAACTATAACTTCTGATTTGCTTAAAATAAAATCCTGGTTTGACTCGAATCTACTCTCTTTCAACGTAGATAAGACAGTAGCTTTATGCTATAAAGGAGCTCTTCAACCCTCTGTTCTAAATAATAGCCAAATTAGAACCGTTGATTCGGTAAAATTTCTTGGTATTTTTATGGACAGCAACCTTAAATGGTCCTTTCATACCGAGTTGTTAAGTAAAAAGCTAGCCTTAGCATGTTGTGCAATAAGATCTGTTTCTAAAGAAGTCAATGTATCATCGGCCAAAATAACATATGTCTCGTTGTTCGAATCTCATCTTCGATATGGTCTTCCTTTCTGGGGTTCTAGTACGGCTGCTCAATCTGATATTATTTTTAAATTGCAAAAAAGAGCAATACGTTATCTGTCTGGTCTCAATCAAACAACTTACTGCGGAAGTTACTTTAAAAATCATGGAATTTTGACGCTCTCCTCGTTGTTTATCTTAGAAACTGTCTGTTTAATTCGTAAACACCTACATCTCTTTCCTGCAAGACCTAATCGTGGCTACTTCACTAGAAATTCAAATTATGATGTTTACTTACCGACACCATCAAATGAGTTAGTAAAGAAATCTTTATTATATTCTGCAAAAAAACTTTATAATCATCTCCCTCTGAAAATTAAATCCGTAAAATCTTTTCTGGAATTTCGAAAAATGACGAAAACCTATCTATCTGTAAGGCCATATTATTCAGTAGTTGATTTTTTTAATGAGTGACTAAGAAATTGCATTGTTCTAGAAATTGGGATCATTCACGTATGACTGGGTAACATATGCAACAGTCTGATCTTGTTACATCCTAGGACTGTACTATTTATATCTTTTTTATTGTTTTTTTTTTGTATCGAGTAGTTAGTGACATAGGAAATTTTTCTGTAAAATTTTAAAATTTTATGTAAAATTTTTACGTAAATTGTAATCTTTTTTTATTAATTACTTTTGTAAGCTTTGTCTATAAAATTGTACAATTTTCAGTGGCAATAAAGCATATTTTTATTTATTTATTTATTTATTTATTTATTTATTTATTTATTTATTTATTTATTTATTTATTTATTTATTTATTTATTTATTTATTTATTTATTTATTTATTTATTTATTTATTTATTTATTTATTTATTTATTTATTTATTTATTTATTTATTTATTTATTTATTTATTTATTTATTTATTTATTTATTTATTTATTTATTTATTTATTTATTTATTTATTTATTTATTTATTTATTTATTTATTTATTTATTTATTTATTTATTTATTTATTTATTTATTTATTTATTTATTTATTTATTTATTTATTTATTTATTTATTTATTTATTTATTTATTTATTTATTTATTTATTTATTTATTTATTTATTTATTTATTTATTTATTTATTTATTTATTTATTTATTTATTTATTTATTTATTTATTTATTTATTTATTTATTTATTTATTTATTTATTTACAATTGCATGTATAATTTTTTTAATTTTTTTCTGATAGTTTTAGTTTAATATTAAAAATATTATAATATATTTTTATTGATATTTATATTAGACTGCTATAACTTCGTAATTAAAATTAATTTAAAATTTTGTGAATATAACAGAATAGTTGAAAAAATCTATGAATATTGGCCGCTACAAAGTTAATATGTAGTGTGAAATAAAGTTAAACAATTGATTTACTTACTTGCTTTGCTAATAACTTTAATTGGATAGGTACCTATTTTATGTATTATCTGGTTGACATTGACGTTGAGTCCATTTCGGAACATTGTGTTCTTGGTTTTTAGGTGGAAAATAAGTCAAAGTTTTATCTTTTATCAACCAAGACACTGGTACTAATTCCACCACTTTTTTATTATTTATCAATTCATCGAATTCAATAACTGCAAATGGCTTGCATTTTTCAGACATTTTCATAAACAACCGTAAATTTAGCGTAAAACCGTTGTTCAGAACAATGTAGAGATGCAGATCGAAAGACGCTGTACCTCTGTACTATTACTATTACTTAAAACAACGAACGCAGTCAGTAGCACTGTTGGATGTTAAGGTACCTATTTAACACTAACAACCAAACTAATAATAATAAAATATAAATAAAGTTTATTTGCACAAAAAATGTATATTGAACTGGACTGCTCGAAAGGAACTGACTCTCAATCTGCTTTCTTATGATATACCATCCTCATGGTCATTGGAAATTTCCTAAGATATAAAAATCATAAAAGAATATTTTTCTAGCAGTCATAAAGAATACCCTAACAGATGGGCAAATCCAAACTAGAAGTTAATAGAATTAGATGTCAAAGATAATAATAGTATAATACTATTATGAAGTTTTACAGAGTCTTTGAAAATCAAAGAACATATAGACCGTTTACTAAGAACCAACAACTACTTCCCTGGCTATATGCCACGACGGACATTGAATTTCAGTTCAAAGTTAAACGGGGTTAGTATATCTGCAAGATGGAACTAACCATTTTAGTTTGCAATTCGAAAGGATATCACTTGTAGACCGGTTTCGACGTATTGCGTCTCATCAGTACAAGGAAGATATCCGTCCAGAAGCTCTTAGAGCATCTAGACTGGATATATGTCTGAAATCACACAAATACATTATCTTTAGTAAAGAAAATGTTAACCCTGCAGTGGTAGCGCCCCTTTTGTATACAAGTCTGGTAGCGCCAGGTCTATTAAACCCGCTTATTAATTGCTTCATATATATGTATATACGTAACGAAATTATTTTATTTTATTTTTTTTTACTATTTATCACTTGTCACGTTAAATATTCGATTTGTCTTTTTGCTAAAGTAAAACTTCTTAGCTCCTTATTTTTGATCAAAACAACACATACTTGAAATACGTTTATACAAAAAAGCTGAAAATAATAGTTTTATAACATAAAGAACGGATACAATAAACATTTAAAAAAGTAGAATAAACAAGAAATGTCTTTAGTTTGAACACTTTTCGCAGTAAATATTGACATGTTTCAAGCAAAGAAATGCATGGCACTTTTTACAATAATAATTTGATTTGTTGTCATTTTTGCATTTGGTACACCTTTTTTTTGTTCCATCAGGTATTGGCAGCTTATTTACATCTTATTCGGTATTGGCTACTTCCCTGCGTCTTGTTTTTACTTCGAAAGGAACATTTTCAGCTGCTGATCTCCTCTTCAAATGTTGGTCTAATAAATCTAAAGCACTGGTTTTGAGAAATATTCTACGTTTAAATTTTGATTCAGGATTATTGTAGCTAGATATTATCTGAACATTTATTCCGCCAACATTTAGAATAGACTAAAATATTACCATAGGCCATCTTCTAGTATTACGGGCTACATCGTACCTAGAACAGAGTTGATCGACGGTGTCAACTCCACCTTTCGTTGAATTATAAAAAGTTATAATTTCAGGCTTATTTTCTTCGTTAGTTGTTTCATCAATTTCTTCATTGTGATGTAAACTAGATGCAAGCAATACATTTTTGTTTAGTTTCGGTACGTAGGACAATAGGGTAACTTCTTTCTGGAAACCAAACATACTTTCATTAATCTTTCTCTCCTTGGTATTTTTAAATGCCAAAGGAAGTCCACGCCTATTTTTCCTAATTGTGCCGTCTTATCATTACGTAGAAGACTATAGATCAGAGGGAATGTCGTGAACCAATTATCACACGTGAGATTTCTTAACATTCCAGATATAGGTTGTATTAGACGTTTCACTATACTTTGCGAATCATTCTTCACTTTAAATGGTCCAGCTGGTTGTTCACCAACATATACCTACCTCCAAATTTTTTGTATAAAACATCTTTGCATCCACCAAGGCAAATATTTTGATGCCGTATCTGTTTGGTTTTTTTGGCAAATATTGTCTAAAACCACATCTCTCCCTAAATACCTCCAACTTTTCGTCAACCGTCACGTATTCGCCAACTGTATAATGTTTTCTACAATTATCGATAAATGTGTCAAAAACAGATCGTATTGGCGCCAGTTTGTCAAGCGATTTTCTTTCATTACGCGTTTCCAGATCATCAAACTGTAGCATTCTAAGAAGAAAACGAAACCTTCCAAGCGACATTGTTAGCCAGAACATTTCTACTCCACATCCTGTTTTATCCCATAATTCTTCCAGATTTAATCTGGCCCCTTTCAATATTCCTGCCAAATATAAAAATCCCAAAAGTGCTTTTATCTCTATGAGATCTGTTGGTTTTGCTGATCTGTCTCGTACGTAGTTTGGGGAAGCACTTGCGATATATTTATTTGTATAATCAACTATTGCCTCTAGTGGAACATCAGAAAAAAACAACTACCAACATTCTATGGGAGTTTTGGCTAGTTTTGCACTTTGTCTCACACCAGGTAAGTGTGTAATTATATTTTCTGCACGCATTTTTGATCGCTTACATTCTAGTGGATGTTTCCACCATACTGTTCCATCTAAAGCTTTGAAAATTGGGATCCGGCGTTTTTTTGTATCAATAATAACCTCGCTAATTTCATCAGAGGACGATGCATCCTGTTCTGTATCCGATGCTTTGAATTGAACCTCTACATAATCTTCATCATCTTCAGATTCTTGAGCTTCCACTTCTAAGTCATCGTCAGACAGTACTTCTTCTAAAAGACGATATAATCTTACCTGTTCTGCCTCGTAACTCACAATCTGTAATTAAATTTTAATGTACGTAAGATAATGCAAATGTGATTTAAAACAAGCTCAATACATATAGCAAATTTAGCAAAATAAAAAAATTACTTACCACAACAACAACTTACACGTTTGGTAGCGCTGGGTTTTCTGGCCCGAAATCAATTATATTGAAGAACACAAAATACACAACGCACTTCTCTAATTTCGCTTGGGTACTATTAACTTAGGTAGGAACATACCTCGAACAAAGACTTCCTACGTCACACTCTTACAATTATATGCGCGATAAAAAATAGATCAGGGTTTGGCAGACCTGCCGCTACCACTGCAGGGTTAAGTAATTCTATCTGCAAAACTTTGGTGTTAAGAAGTAAGAAGCCATTAATAGTTTTCGTCAGGAGCACATTGAAAATCTATCAAATGTACTTGGCCGCGAACATTAAAATCTTTAGAAAGGCTCGGCAGCACAACCAACCCCCTATGAGGTTCACATTCCTTGCATAGTAAAATAAAAGTTTTTACTGCTTTTCTAGGAACGTTATATTTATTTTTTAATGCAAACATTTTATCCCTGCGACCATGACCTGTGGATCGGTAAGATTCTAGCAATACATCAAAACATTGTTCTATAGAAATGATGTAAACAATAGGTTGATCAACAGACCTTTGTTTTACGTATAAATTTTTTGTTAGTACAGTAAAGGTACTGCAAGAGTTCGAGCGCAAAATCGATCATTTTTACATGTAAATCTCCATAAGAAAATCTAAGGTCCATTCTGCTCATTTTTGCTCTTTTTTTCATACTGCGCATGCGCGACTTACAATCTTAATTTACACTATTTAGAGTATTAAATGTACGTGTTAAGAACTACTAAAGGTGCATTAGGGCTATAATGATTTAACGGTGTTATGGAAAAGAGTGAGAATACTGTTTAAAAGTCTGTATTTAAAGGGTCATATGACATTTTTTTGTGTTGAATGGATATCAGTGGGAGGTGTATTGTTGGTTGCAGTGGTAGAGTAAGATTTATGGAAGAGGTTTCAGGATAAATGGGATGCTGCAGTAAACGGATCATAAAAGATTTCTGTATTTAACGAATACGGGAGAAACTAATAAATAGACTTCTTAATGTGAATAATGAGCTAAGAAATCATCTTAAAATTTATATGGAGAGGGTTAATAAAACCAATAATTTATTTAAAAAACATATATTAAACAGTTAAAAATTTAAAATTACATGCTAACAAATCTTCTAGTTGATAAACCCACTTGCCGTCCTTAGGATTCTTCAATATCAATCTTAAATTATTAGATAATAAAATCTAATCGACATCCATTGCTTGTTCCATTATAGAGTAATGTCCCCAGGGCAAAGTATTATAGGTACCTGGCACTAGATATCTTTTGTCATCATCAGAGCTGAGAGCAATTTTCTGTTGTTCTAGAGAAAAAACATGATGCTGCTTGGATCGTATTAGATGCTGTATAGCAGTCTTCTCTTTAGCTGTTTCTAAACACTCAATGTAATCATCAAAAGTAATTTTTGTTTTTACAACGGATGATTTGACACCCTTAGCCTTTTTTGTAACACCATAATTTGATAAAATTTGCTCAATCTCATCATCGTCATATTCCTCAGCTTTTAATTTCTTTTTCAAGTTTTGCAACTCAGCCTCTGTAGTAGAAACTTTTATGCAGTATAATTTGGACCGTAACCCCACAAAATCCGTCATAATACATCCATTATTCTCATCCTTCATCATACCCAAAACTTTCTTATTCATCTGTGGTATTCCATATATATTATCACTAGGATAGTCTGACGTATCAAAGTATTGGTGGCAATCATTTTTCATAATAGTGTATGGATCTTTTCTCTGTATTTCGACTGCTAAAGAGTCCGTATCGGTATAGAAAGCTGCGCAGTCTTCCCCAAATGTCTTAAGCAGGTAATCATAGTGAAAGCTGTATATAGTGGTTTTCGCCAGGTCCAGGATTGATTGGCCAACATATATTGGCTTATTTAGATAAATTTGAAGTTTATTCATCTCTACTGCAACCAAATTTTCGGCAAATATCATACTGTTCTTAAATTCAGGTTTGGATATGTAAGATTGAGCACCATATCGACCTTCCCATTCAGTTAAAAGTTTCACATCAACCCTTTTTCGTACATTTTCCATAGTTTTGCCAAATACAGCGTTATTCATTAGTTTATATAAATTCTTCTCAAAATCATTTTTGGCAGCTGTTCGAAGAGTTGTGTTTAGATCGATGTAAGACTTTAACCATGGGCTTTGCTTAAATTTCAACACTCTATGTATTTTTGTTACTTTTAATCCATGTGCTATAGCTTGTTTAAGAGCCTGATAATGAATGACATATTTTTCTTTATTATTTAGTGTAGCCATCAATTTAGTTAGTTCTTTAGTTTTAGTTGGTGGTTTCATAGTTTTAGGGTTGATATGTTCTGGACAGAAAGGAATATCTTTATGTATATCGTGTAAATCATGTGGATACTCCAAGTCCACCTCCAGCATGTAGCCATCGTCATTATCATTAGCAAACGTAGTAACATCAATATTTGTATCTGCCCATTCAAATCCGCCATATGGTAGAGGTTGGCTCATTGCCCATCCATATTGATTGTTTACATCGAAATACATCAAATAGCTTTCAGGCTTTTTTGGATCGTAATTCGGCATATACTTGTTGTTTGCATGAGCTCTTCTTTTAGAGCAAACTTGACTAAGACCTCCTCGAATACCTCGCTCAACAAACAAAAACATATCAGGATCAGTCAGCAACTCCAATTCTTGTCTAGTATACTTTAACATTGCATCCCACGTATAACCAGGGAGCGTAAAATAGTGGGCTGGATCTAGTTCATACGTTTTAATACAGCTTATTCTAAACTGTTCAAAAACATCTGCTAGAAGCAATATGTCAGTTTTCATGTACAAGTCGACATAATCTCCTAAAGTAGTACAGTTAAACATAGACCAAACTTTATGAGCCCTTCTATATAGACGTTTGGGGCAAGGCTTATCTTCTAATTTATTATAAAAAGCATCTTGAGGTGGTAGACAGGATTCATTGAAACGATCAAAACTATCAATGTAATCATATGGCATTACCCCTTTCTTCGTTAATAAATTAAATTGTTCTTCCGTAGTATTAAAAAACTGGGATTTAAGATTAGGAAATTCTGTTAAATAAGATGATAACTTATCTAGAGAAGAAGCCATAAATCGAAAATTATCAATAAATCTAAAGTTTATTCGGGATTCATCAACATGCTTAGTAAAAGAAATGTATTTTTCTTTAGTAAGAGGGAGCAAATCTATAGAGCCAGTCATGCGGGTTGCGATATCTTTTATTATAAAAGATGCATCATAACCACTCAAATTGTGAAATATAACGGGGAGTGTATGAGTGTCTTGATAATTAACATTACAGTCATTATGTGCAGCCCCGCGATAATTATTTTCAGATATTAAGTGAAAATGCTCACGAACTTTTTTTTTCCCCAACTTTAAAGGGTAGCGTGCAAATATGGCAACATGTGGATGCTTGAAAATCACTTTCTTGCTGGGGGGTCATGTTTATATCATATGGACATAAAAATACCGTTGATACATCCTCAGCAAGCTGATTCATTTCTTCTGCGAACCAAGTCATGCAATCTGCCCCACGATAGCTTTTATAGAAGGACAAAGAATCGTCGTAGGAACATTTAAAATAGTACCCCACTGCAGCAGGGATGTGTTCTTGGTAAGCGGTCTTTTCCGCGCATGGCTTTAAAACACTTTCTAGATCAGCGTATACGGCGAAAGGGGCTTTTATTTTGTTTTTAAAATTCTTAAATTTTATCATATTTTTACCCTCCTCAGGCATCCTGATGGCTGTGTCATTCTTTTTAATACAGTCATCAATGTGTTTAATTAGCTTATCTTCCGAACGGAAGTAGTGTAAACATCTATCACAAAAATACTTTCGACCATTTTCTTGACTAAGTTGGCTAGATAAAAGTCTAGAAAGATTTTTTATCCAGACGTAATGATATCTAGTTGGATTAGAATAGTCATCTGGAATAAGAAGTAAGTTTACATGTTTATCTTTCTTTGCAGATGTTAGATATGTGGGAAGCGTCGTGAAATCCTTTTTATATTTCCTCAAAACATATACGTTGACTGAAACATTATTTTGCTTCTCAAAACTGGGGATTTGTTTTATAGTCATTGGAAACTGGATTCCTTTCAATTTTAATACCTCTGAATAATGCGGGTATTTATTTGTTCTTTGAGGATCTTTATCAACAGGATACAAAGCAGCCATCATTGCCCATGCAAAGCAGGCTTGGTCATCATTTTTAACATTAATGCAGGCTTCTTTTCTTTTAATTTGTGGTGGAAGTTCAATATATGATGATCCAAGTTGCGGTATAAATTTATTAATGTTTATACCCAAGTTAACCATTCGTTTCAAGGCCCACCCACTGTCACGCTCCTGGAATTCTTCAAGTTCTTTTAGAATAGGGTCCGAAACTTTTTCATCAAACCAGTTATCTATATTAGTTGTTTTGTATATAGCAGAGTTTGACGTGGTGAAATATTTATTTTCGTTTAAGATCTTCTCACCATGAGCGATTTCAAATTCACCACAAAAGATCATGTTAACTTTAACTGAATCATCTTTCTTCAGAGCGTTTTGAATTCTTCGTTTGAATAGAGCTTTACAGTCTAGCAGAAAGGCTACTGGATCTTTATGTTTAAGATTGGATATGACTCCTGTTCGAATTCTTGAATTAAATGCAGAGGATGTATCATCCCAATGTACCCTTCTGTACGCAGTCTCTTTTCTACTTATATGCCCTGCACCCTTTTTCTGTTGAGCCTTAAATTGAGCTCGTAACGATTTTACTTCTCGAAGTTGGGCTTCTAAACGATGCCTTTCCCCAGAGGTCTTAGCATATCTTAGAGCATTTTTTAACTTCTTGATAGCTCTAACACATTCTCGCAATCCATCTCCAACTTTTTGTTCATTATAGTTCGTTGATATTAGTCCAAGAATCGACGCAATATTAACAATTAAATCACACAACATCTTATACCAAATTAAATTAAAGTAATTGTTAAAAACCGAACACAAGATTTCAATAACTAAGTAAGTAAAAATTATAGGTATAATTTATTGTGAGAGTTTGATAACACTCTAAACAATTATGTTGCTCTTACTCACGTCTGATCAGTACGACTGACTAGTTCAGAATGAATCAGATAGTCTTTTGTTTTTAATTTTATGAATTCAAAAGTGGGCGCGGCTTAAAATCTCCAATAAGGGATTTTCTTTAAGAAAAAAATAAGCAAGTGGAAAACAATTTCCGAAAAGTTTAAGTAGAAATTTTAAAATCAAAATGTGCCAAAAATACACAGGAAAAAAAAAATATAAAATTAATTTTTAATCGTAGTAAAAAACCGAACACAAGATTTCAATAACTAAGTAAGTAAAAATTAAAGGTATAATTTATTGTGAGAGTTTGATAACACTCTAAACAATTATGTTGCTCTTACTCACGTCTGATCAGTACGACTGAATAGTTCAGAATGAATCAGAAAGTCTTTTGTTTTTAATTTTATGAATTTAAAAGTGGGCGTGGCTTAAAATCTCCAATAAGGGGATTTTCTTTTAAGAAAAAAGTATATGTTAACTAGTGTAATTCCAGTAATATACAAGTGGTAACAATTTCCGAAAAGTTTTTTGGATCTAAATTCAGAATGTACCAAATTACGTAGGAAAAAAAAACATAAAATTAATTTTTAATCGTAGTAAAAATAAACACAGGATCTCAAAAAATCATCGTTTTAATTTTATTTTGGGAGGTCGGTGGTTCTTTAATAGCCTACAGGCAACAATTTCCTCTAATTATGTATTTAAAACATACTGAAAACGCTATACGTACTTAACTCAATAGGTTACTGCGAACTTTGTAGATTCGGCTAACCGAAACCCTAAGTTTATAGTACTTCTCCCTTCGTAAAGGTAACTGGCGCGCATCAGTGCAGGAAAAAGTTGACCACTATTTATACCCGAAGGGACCTCAACCAATAAATGAAGTTTATGTACGAAGAATATAAATAGGTAATAATTTTTAAACGTATTAAAGCTTACACAAAAAAAATAATAAATAATTTAAATCCTAGTTATAATTTTATTTTGGGAGGTCGGTGGTTCTTTAATAGCCTACAGGCAACAATTTCCTCTAATCATGTATATAAAACATACTGAAAACGCTATACGTACTTAACTCAATAGGTTACTGCGAACTTTGTAGATTCGGCTAACCGAAACCCTAAGTTTATAGTACTTCTCCCTTCGTAAAGGTAACTGGCGCGCATCAGTGCAGGAAAAAGTTGACCACTATTTATACCCGAAGGGACCTCAACCGACAAATAAAATTTTTATTCATTCATATCAATTGCAGGAAGTTTAATAAAAAACCTTTAAGATTCTTTTTTCAGCAAGAGCATACTGAAAACGTTGAATGTATATAAACTAACCTAGTCTCATCAAAACTCTAAGTTTATAAATACTAATCCCTTCGTAAACGTAAAGGTAACTGGTATGTATCAGTGCAAGAGAAGTTGACCACCATTTATACGAAAGGGAGCCCATCCGGCAATAATAAAAACGTATTCTCAGTAATTCTCACCTGATTAATGCTGGTAGTCTTTAAGCACCCACAATAATGTACTTTTAATTTTCCAAACTAATCACAATTGCGGTCGCTGTGATAAAAACTGCGAACTTGTTAATAAAAGAAAAACAAACAGAGTACATATATGTAATGGTTAGGAACATCTATGTGTAAAACGTAGGCCTACCGCCATCTATATCATAACATCGAACGATAACTGTTATCAGACATATTGTTACGCGAGGATACATATGTGTGTAAAACGTAGCCCTACCGCCATCTATAACATAACATCGAACGATACCCATTATCAGACATATTGGTGGGGGGCTTATCTTTACAATGAATCTCTCGATCCAAATTGTCGGGTAGGTAGCTAGTAAAATAACAAGGTCACGCGGCATAAATTTTTATTACATATATTAGTTTTAAAAATATAATATTTAAACAAAAAATTACAGTTCTTGCATGTTTAACTATGTATACAATAAATTTTTTTAAATAATTTGTTAATTAGGTATGTGTTAAATAAAAAAATATGTTTTTTAAACTTTATCTCTTATTTTTTATTTAAAAGAACATAAAGGTAATCAACAACGCTAATAATAAATTTTACATTTCATTTCATTACGAAATAATATTCATTTTATTAGTGTTCTGTTTTAGTTAAATATATTACAAAAATAATAAAAAAACAGGTAAGCTTTAAATATTTAATATACCTTTGGGATATATAGATAATAAAAAAAAGGCGAGGTCTTTTTATTTTTTATTTGGCAAGAATATATAAAACAATATATTTATTTGTTTAGTTTTTCATAGTAAAACATTTAATTAGTAAATAATCTCTAAAGAGCGCAATTGGTCTATAATTAATTCGGCTTGTTTTCCATTTAAGGCATTGTTTTTTGATAAAATTTTAAGACCTTCTACAAGAAAGTTTGGGTCAGCATGTTCGTTATAGAGGGTCCATATTTCATCCAGTTGGTTAAGTATCTGCATGTCTACCACATCCTTTGTGTCACTTATGGAGAAATCAACACGATTTTTCTTTGACTGTATGTCTTGAACCTTATGTTTTCTTTCATACTGAGGTCTGTGCTTGTCTGATATATCTGAGCCTCGTGTTTGGTTATTCTCGGGTATATGACTTCTTTCATAAAACTGTACGTCTTGGTCACGTGTTTCATCAATTTCATGTAGGGTATGTGACATTCTTTTTCTTTTGTTTTTACCTAGGTACATTGGTTTAATGATTTTTTCGTATTTAGGGGTATGAGATTGATGACGTAACCGCCCTCGTCCATCCTTATGGACGCCTGATATGTCTAAAAGAGCTTTATAGATTTTTTGATCGGCAAGCGTATACTGTGTTGGCTGCTTTAAAAACAGCAGGTCGTAGACACCCTGCGCAGGTTTAAACTTGTGTGAGTCTATCTGAATGATATCTTTACCAAACTCAATTGTTTTATTTCCAAGCGACCATTCTCCCGTAGACCAATCGAACTTTGGCCCGTATATTTGATCTGTATTTCCTAAATCTTGAATATATTTTTCAAGATTAATGATGTTATTTTCATAAGATATTTGATTATGTTCCCCCTCTGTTGAATGATTGGATAGTGAGTCATTTTCGTTGAGTTCTGTTTTAGGGACTTTTTCGTTCACATATTGGGCTATTTCTTTAAGAGGTGTAGTTATCGGTTCAAACGTTGATTCTAGTAGTTCTGTTTTATCAGCTTGCATTTTTTTGAGAGCTTTGTACTTTTCACGCACAATCGCTGCGAGTTTGCTTACTTGAACCGCTCGGCTTGAAGGCATGTTTACAAATAAACTCGAAAGACTTTGACTTCTTAATTTATACCCTTGTTGTGAACGTTTCTAACCCTCTGTACTATACACTGCTACCCTCTGCTACGCTCTGTTATAATGCTCTGCTAAGCTCTGCTACGCACTGTTATAATGCTCTGCTAGCAGAGCATTATAACAGAGCGTAGCAGAGGGTAGCAGAGCGTAGCAGAGCATTATAACAGAGCGTAGCAGAGGGTAGCAGTGTATAGTACAGAGGGTTAGAAACGTTCACAACAAGGGTATAAATTAAGAAGTCAAAGTCTCTCGAGTTTATTTGTAAACATGCCTTCAAGCCGAGCGGTTCAAGTAAGCAAACTCGCAGCGATTGTGCGTGAAAAGTACAAAGCTCTCAAAAAAATGCAAGCTGATAAAACAGAACTACTAGAATCAACGTTTGAACCGATAACTATACCTCTTAAAGAAATAGCCCAATATGTGAACGAAAAAGTCCCTAAAACAGAACTCAACGAAAATGACTCACTATCCAATCATTCAACAGAGGGGGAACATAATCAAATATCTTATGAAAATAACATCATTAATCTTGAAAAATATATTCAAGATTTAGGAAATACAGATCAAATATACGGGCCAAAGTTCGATTGGTCTACGGGAGAATGGTCGCTTGGAAATAAAACAATTGAGTTTGGTAAAGATATCATTCAGATAGACTCACACAAGTTTAAACCTGCGCAGGGTGTCTACGACCTGCTGTTTTTAAAGCAGCCAACACAGTATACGCTTGCCGATCAAAAAATCTATAAAGCTCTTTTAGACATATCAGGCGTCCATAAGGATGGACGAGGGCGGTTACGTCATCAATCTCATACCCCTAAATACGAAAAAATCATTAAACCAATGTACCTAGGTAAAAACAAAAGAAAAAGAATGTCACATACCCTACATGAAATTGATGAAACACGTGACCAAGACGTACAGTTTTATGAAAGAAGTCATATACCCGAGAATAACCAAACACGAGGCTCAGATATATCAGACAAGCACAGACCTCAGTATGAAAGAAAAGATAAGGTTCAAGACATACAGTCAAAGAAAAATCGTGTTGATTTCTCCATAAGTGACACAAAGGATGTGGTATACATGCAGATACTTAACCAACTGGATGAAATATGGACCCTCTATAACGAACATGCTGACCCAAACTTTCTTGTAGAAGGTCTTAAAATTTTATCAAAAAACAATGCCTTAAATGGAAAACAAGCCGAATTAATTATAGACCAATTGCGCTCTTTAGAGATTATTTACTAATTGAATGTTTTACTATGAAAAACTAAACAAATAAATATATTGTTTTATATATTCTTGCCAAATAAAAAATAAAAAGACCTCGCCTTTTTTTTATTATCTATATATCCCAAAGGTATATTAAATATTTAAAGCTTACCTGTTTTTTTATTATTTTTGTAATATATTTAACTAAAACAGAACACTAATAAAATGAATATTATTTCGTAATGAAATGAAATGTAAAATTTATTATTAGCGTTGTTGATTACCTTTATGTTCTTTTAAATAAAAAATAAGAGATAAAGTTTAAAAAACATATTTTTTTATTTAACACATACCTAATTAACAAATTATTTAAAAAAATTTATTGTATACATAGTTAAACATGCAAGAACTGTAATTTTTTGTTTAAATATTATATTTTTAAAACTAATATATGTAATAAAAATTTATGCCGCGTGACCTTGTTATTTTACTAGCTACCTACCCGACAATTTGGATCGAGAGATTCATTGTAAAGATAAGCCCCCCACCAATATGTCTGATAATGGGTATCGTTCGATGTTATGTTATAGATGGCGGTAGGGCTACGTTTTACACACATATGTATCCTCGCGTAACAATATGTCTGATAACAGTTATCGTTCGATGTTATGATATAGATGGCGGTAGGCCTACGTTTTACACATAGATGTTCCTAACCATTACATATATGTACTCTGTTTGTTTTTCTTTTATTAACAAGTTCGCAGTTTTTATCACAGCGACCGCAATTGTGATTAGTTTGGAAAATTAAAAGTACATTATTGTGGGTGCTTAAAGACTACCAGCATTAATCAGGTGAGAATTACTGAGAATACGTTTTTATTATTGCCGGATGGGCTCCCTTTCGTATAAATGGTGGTCAACTTCTCTTGCACTGATACATACCAGTTACCTTTACGTTTACGAAGGGATTAGTATTTATAAACTTAGAGTTTTGATGAGACTAGGTTAGTTTATATACATTCAACGTTTTCAGTATGCTCTTGCTGAAAAAAGAATCTTAAAGGTTTTTTATTAAACTTCCTGCAATTGATATGAATGAATAAAAATTTTATTTGTCGGTTGAGGTCCCTTCGGGTATAAATAGTGGTCAACTTTTTCCTGCACTGATGCGCGCCAGTTACCTTTACGAAGGGAGAAGTACTATAAACTTAGGGTTTCGGTTAGCCGAATCTACAAAGTTCGCAGTAACCTATTGAGTTAAGTACGTATAGCGTTTTCAGTATGTTTTATATACATGATTAGAGGAAATTGTTGCCTGTAGGCTATTAAAGAACCACCGACCTCCCAAAATAAAATTATAACTAGGATTTAAATTATTTATTATTTTTTTTGTGTAAGCTTTAATACGTTTAAAAATTATTACCTATTTATATTCTTCGTACATAAACTTCATTTATTGGTTGAGGTCCCTTCGGGTATAAATAGTGGTCAACTTTTTCCTGCACTGATGCGCGCCAGTTACCTTTACGAAGGGAGAAGTACTATAAACTTAGGGTTTCGGTTAGCCGAATCTACAAAGTTCGCAGTAACCTATTGAGTTAAGTACGTATAGCGTTTTCAGTATGTTTTAAATACATAATTAGAGGAAATTGTTGCCTGTAGGCTATTAAAGAACCACCGACCTCCCAAAATAAAATTAAAACGATGATTTTTTGAGATCCTGTGTTTATTTTTACTACGATTAAAAATTAATTTTATGTTTTTTTTTCCTACGTAATTTGGTACATTCTGAATTTAGATCCAAAAAACTTTTCGGAAATTGTTACCACTTGTATATTACTGGAATTACACTAGTTAACATATACTTTTTTCTTAAAAGAAAATCCCCTTATTGGAGATTTTAAGCCACGCCCACTTTTAAATTCATAAAATTAAAAACAAAAGACTTTCTGATTCATTCTGAACTATTCAGTCGTACTGATCAGACGTGAGTAAGAGCAACATAATTGTTTAGAGTGTTATCAAACTCTCACAATAAATTATACCTATAATTTTTACTTACTTAGTTATTGAAATCTTGTGTTCGGTTTTTTACTACGATTAAAAATTAATTTTATATTTTTTTTTTCCTGTGTATTTTTGGCACATTTTGATTTTAAAATTTCTACTTAAACTTTTCGGAAATTGTTTTCCACTTGCTTATTTTTTTCTTAAAGAAAATCCCTTATTGGAGATTTTAAGCCGCGCCCACTTTTGAATTCATAAAATTAAAAACAAAAGACTATCTGATTCATTCTGAACTAGTCAGTCGTACTGATCAGACGTGAGTAAGAGCAACATAATTGTTTAGAGTGTTATCAAACTCTCACAATAAATTATACCTATAATTTTTACTTACTTAGTTATTGAAATCTTGTGTTCGGTTTTTAACAATTACTTTAATTTAATTTGGTATAAGATGTTGTGTGAATTAATTGTTAATATTGCGTCGATTCTTGGACTAATATCAACGAACTATAATGAACAAAAAGTTGGAGATGGATTGCGAGAATGTGTTAGAGCTATCAAGAAGTTAAAAAATGCTCTAAGATATGCTAAGACCTCTGGGGAAAGGCATCGTTTAGAAGCCCAACTTCGAGAAGTAAAATCGTTACGAGCTCAATTTAAGGCTCAACAGAAAAAGGGTGCAGGGCATATAAGTAGAAAAGAGACTGCGTACAGAAGGGTACATTGGGATGATACATCCTCTGCATTTAATTCAAGAATTCGAACAGGAGTCATATCCAATCTTAAACATAAAGATCCAGTAGCCTTTCTGCTAGACTGTAAAGCTCTATTCAAACGAAGAATTCAAAACGCTCTGAAGAAAGATGATTCAGTTAAAGTTAACATGATCTTTTGTGGTGAATTTGAAATCGCTCATGGTGAGAAGATCTTAAACGAAAATAAATATTTCACCACGTCAAACTCTGCTATATACAAAACAACTAATATAGATAACTGGTTTGATGAAAAAGTTTCGGACCCTATTCTAAAAGAACTTGAAGAATTCCAGGAGCGTGACAGTGGGTGGGCCTTGAAACGAATTGTTAACTTGGGTATAAACATTAATAAATTTATACCGCAACTTGGATCATCATATATTGAACTTCCACCACAAATTAAAAGAAAAGAAGCCTGCATTAATGTTAAAAATGATGACCAAGCCTGCTTTGCATGGGCAATGATGGCTGCTTTGTATCCTGTTGATAAAGATCCTCAAAGAACAAATAAATACCTGCATTATTCAGAGGTATTAAAATTGAAAGGAATCCAGTTTCCAATGACTATAAAACAAATCCCCAGTTTTGAGAAGCAAAATAATGTTTCAGTCAACGTATATGTTTTGAGGAAATATAAAAAGGATTTCACGACGCTTCCCACATATCTAACATCTGCAAAGAAAGATAAACATGTAAACTTACTTCTTATTCCAGATGACTATTCTAATCCAACTAGATATCATTACGTCTGGATAAAAAATCTTTCTAGACTTTTATCTAGCCAACTTAGTCAAGAAAATGGTCGAAAGTATTTTTGTGATAGATGTTTACACTACTTCCGTTCGGAAGATAAGCTAATTAAACACATTGATGACTGTATTAAAAAGAATGACACAGCCATCAGGATGCCTGAGGAGGGTAAAAATATGATAAAATTTAAGAATTTTAAAAACAAAATAAAAGCCCCTTTCGCCGTATACGCTGATCTAGAAAGTATTTTAAAGCCATGCGCGGAAAAAACCGCTTACCAAGAACACATCCCTGCTGCAGTGGGGTACTATTTTAAATGTTCCTACGACGATTCTTTGTCCTTCTATAAAAGCTATCGTGGGGCAGATTGCATGACTTGGTTCGCAGAAGAAATGAATCAGCTTGCTGAGGATGTATCAACGGTATTTTTATGTCCATATGATATAAACATGACCCCCCAGCAAGAAAGTGATTTTCAAGCATCCACATGTTGCCATATTTGCACGCTACCCTTTAAAGTTGGGGAAAAAAAAAGTTCGTGAGCATTTTCACTTAATATCTGAAAATAATTATCGCGGGGCTGCACATAATGACTGTAATGTTAATTATCAAGACACTCATACACTCCCCGTTATATTTCACAATTTGAGTGGTTATGATGCATCTTTTATAATAAAAGATATCGCAACCCGCATGACTGGCTCTATAGATTTGCTCCCTCTTACTAAAGAAAAATACATTTCTTTTACTAAGCATGTTGATGAATCCCGAATAAACTTTAGATTTATTGATAGTTTTCGATTTATGGCTTCTTCTCTAGATAAGTTATCATCTTATTTAACAGAATTTCCTAATCTTAAATCCCAGTTTTTTAATACTACGGAAGAACAATTTAATTTATTAACGAAGAAAGGGGTAATGCCATATGATTACATTGATAGTTTTGATCGTTTCAATGAATCCTGTCTACCACCTCAAGATGCTTTTTATAATAAATTAGAAGATAAGCCTTGCCCCAAACGTCTATATAGAAGGGCTCATAAAGTTTGGTCTATGTTTAACTGTACTACTTTAGGAGATTATGTCGACTTGTACATGAAAACTGACATATTGCTTCTAGCAGATGTTTTTGAACAGTTTAGAATAAGCTGTATTAAAACGTATGAACTAGATCCAGCCCACTATTTTACGCTCCCTGGTTATACGTGGGATGCAATGTTAAAGTATACTAGACAAGAATTGGAGTTGCTGACTGATCCTGATATGTTTTTGTTTGTTGAGCGAGGTATTCGAGGAGGTCTTAGTCAAGTTTGCTCTAAAAGAAGAGCTCATGCAAACAACAAGTATATGCCGAATTACGATCCAAAAAAGCCTGAAAGCTATTTGATGTATTTCGATGTAAACAATCAATATGGATGGGCAATGAGCCAACCTCTACCATATGGCGGATTTGAATGGGCAGATACAAATATTGATGTTACTACGTTTGCTAATGATAATGACGATGGCTACATGCTGGAGGTGGACTTGGAGTATCCACATGATTTACACGATATACATAAAGATATTCCTTTCTGTCCAGAACATATCAACCCTAAAACTATGAAACCACCAACTAAAACTAAAGAACTAACTAAATTGATGGCTACACTAAATAATAAAGAAAAATATGTCATTCATTATCAGGCTCTTAAACAAGCTATAGCACATGGATTAAAAGTAACAAAAATACATAGAGTGTTGAAATTTAAGCAAAGCCCATGGTTAAAGTCTTACATCGATCTAAACACAACTCTTCGAACAGCTGCCAAAAATGATTTTGAGAAGAATTTATATAAACTAATGAATAACGCTGTATTTGGCAAAACTATGGAAAATGTACGAAAAAGGGTTGATGTGAAACTTTTAACTGAATGGGAAGGTCGATATGGTGCTCAATCTTACATATCCAAACCTGAATTTAAGAACAGTATGATATTTGCCGAAAATTTGGTTGCAGTAGAGATGAATAAACTTCAAATTTATCTAAATAAGCCAATATATGTTGGCCAATCAATCCTGGACCTGGCGAAAACCACTATATACAGCTTTCACTATGATTACCTGCTTAAGACATTTGGGGAAGACTGCGCAGCTTTCTATACCGATACGGACTCTTTAGCAGTCGAAATACAGAGAAAAGATCCATACACTATTATGAAAAATGATTGCCACCAATACTTTGATACGTCAGACTATCCTAGTGATAATATATATGGAATACCACAGATGAATAAGAAAGTTTTGGGTATGATGAAGGATGAGAATAATGGATGTATTATGACGGATTTTGTGGGGTTACGGTCCAAATTATACTGCATAAAAGTTTCTACTACAGAGGCTGAGTTGCAAAACTTGAAAAAGAAATTAAAAGCTGAGGAATATGACGATGATGAGATTGAGCAAATTTTATCAAATTATGGTGTTACAAAAAAGGCTAAGGGTGTCAAATCATCCGTTGTAAAAACAAAAATTACTTTTGATGATTACATTGAGTGTTTAGAAACAGCTAAAGAGAAGACTGCTATACAGCATCTAATACGATCCAAGCAGCATCATGTTTTTTCTCTAGAACAACAGAAAATTGCTCTCAGCTCTGATGATGACAAAAGATATCTAGTGCCAGGTACCTATAATACTTTGCCCTGGGGACATTACTCTATAATGGAACAAGCAATGGATGTCGATTAGATTTTATTATCTAATAATTTAAGATTGATATTGAAGAATCCTAAGGACGGCAAGTGGGTTTATCAACTAGAAGATTTGTTAGCATGTAATTTTAAATTTTTAACTGTTTAATATATGTTTTTTAAATAAATTATTGGTTTTATTAACCCTCTCCATATAAATTTTAAGATGATTTCTTAGCTCATTATTCACATTAAGAAGTCTATTTATTAGTTTCTCCCGTATTCGTTAAATACAGAAATCTTTTATGATCCGTTTACTGCAGCATCCCATTTATCCTGAAACCTCTTCCATAAATCTTACTCTACCACTGCAACCAACAATACACCTCCCACTGATATCCATTCAACACAAAAAAATGTCATATGACCCTTTGAATACAGACTTTTAAACAGTATTCTCACTCTTTTCCATAACACCGTTAAATCATTATAGCCCTAATGCACCTTTAGTAGTTCTTAACACGTACATTTAATACTCTAAATAGTGTAAATTAAGATTGTAAGTCGCGCATGCGCAGTATGAAAAAAAGAGCAAAAATGAGCAGAATGGACCTTAGATTTTCTTATGGAGATTTACATGTAAAAATGATCGATTTTGCGCTCGAACTCTTGCAGTACCTTTACTTAGTACCGATAGAGAAAATATCATATTTTCCCATTAAATGATACTGCTTATTATTTTTTTTGTTACCTGTTGAGTTAGCTAATTTACCATGCTTAATGTGTGCAATAACTTCTTTAACCCTGTCAGCCGTACAAGATTTTTTAATAACATCTTTTTCCATTCTTTCACTAGGTATAAACCTTTTGTAGCTGTTTATTGAAATGCGCTTTCGTGACTTCTAAATCTCGTTTCTTATTCTCCATTTGTACGTCTTCGCGGTTTTCGCTCATTTTAATATTCTTGAACACATCAAAATAGATAAACAACAAAATAAAGGTTATATAGGTACAAGAAATCGCAATATGTGTTTTGACCGACGATTGGCTTATAGCAGACTGCCAACGGAATTCCCATAACACCTAACGTACTGGTACTATTCAACCAAAAAAAGTTGTTTGCGTTTTGACGGCACCGTCTTTGGCAAATTGTAAAATGCCCAAAAATAATCAGTCATAACATGATACACATTCTTCTGTTCTTGTTTTGCCGACATTTTATTAAAATGCCTGGGCAGTTTACAAAAAGCCTAATGTAAGAACAAGATTTTGATTTATTTAACTCCGGACAACTGCACACCAGGTTGCATGATTCATTTGTGTTATTTATATTGATGAAGATAAGCATTTATTTCAAGTTAAACTAAATTTAATTAACGAACAGTATGTAAGCTATAAAAATACTCAATCGGAGATTTTTACTTTGCTGGGTGTAAATACTGTAAATGCTTCTGAGGATGAAATGCTAGAAGACTTAGTTGCGGATAGATTTGAGTTTTGTATTGCAAAATTAAATTCTTTAATGCAAATGAATATTGTAAATGAACAGAAGATGGATACTTCTGCTTCAATTAATTCAAATGTTGTTTTGCCTAAAATTAACATAAAACATTTACAGGTTTGGCTTCGGAATGGACCACTTTTTTTGATTTATTTTCTGCTTTGGTTCTTAATAATGGTAAATTAAATTCTAATTCATAAAAGATGTATTATCTTAAAAATTTATTACGTGGACAGCCGTTAGAGTTAATTGATTCTTTAAGTGTAACTAATCCGAATTTAGATGTCGCTCTTAATATTTTAAAAAATGCTTATTATTTATTATTATATACATTGTATCAATCTATAGTTGATCAAAAACCTATAGCGAGAAGTAGTGCAGATAATTTAAGAGAATTTCACATCTCAATGAAAAAGATTTTAGATCTTATTAAAAATCAAAATTTGGAATCCGAAATTCACTTTGACACATTATTTCTATTTCTTTTGGAACAAAAATTAGATTTTCAAAATAAACGTGCGTTTGAAAATGAAAGAAAGCCCAATGTGCTACCTACCACAGACGAGTTTTTTAATTTTTTTAAAAAACGATATTCTGTATTAGATAATGTAAATTTATTAGAATCTGTTATTAAAAAGGATCCCAAATCCTTTGAGTCTAAGTCTAAAGTTAGTTTTTATAATAAGAAATCAACTGGCTCAAAATCTGTACAAAATAGAAATACTTGTATATATTGTTCTAAAGATACTCATTATCTTTATAAATGTAGTAAATTTTTATCTTAATCTGCACAAGAAAGATATAACTTCGTTAAATTGAAACGCTCATGTTTAAATTGTCTTAGCTCACAACATAATTTTGCTTCTTGTAAGAGTCTTCATCGCTGTTTGAGTTGTGGAAAACCACATCATTCTTTATTACATTTTGAGATCAATCCCAGAGTTGGTCATTCCTCTTCTTCCCCGCAATGTAATAATAATAATAATATAAATGAACCGCTTAATATTAATCCTAATGCAACTGCACCAATGCAAGAAGTTATTAGTCATACCCAAACTTCTTTAGCTACTGTAAGCAATGATCAAGTGGTTTTGCTTTCTACTGCTTTAGTAAATGTATTTTGTAAAGACGGTCAGAAAAAGGTTGCAAGAATTTTATTAGATTCTGCTAGCCAAATGAGTATTATAGTTCGATCATTCGCGAATCAGTTGAATCTTCCTGTACAAAATCAAACTGTAAATATTTCTAGCTTAAGTAATTATTGTTCTCGAAGTAATGAAATTATAAACATTACTATTGGTTCGTTAATTGCCCCGTTTAAAACCTTGTTCCATAGTGAATAGGATTACAAATAAATTGCCTCAATTTTACATTTCTCCCGATAAATTTACTTTTCCTAGCGGTATAAGGTTTGATTTAGCTGATCCTTTGTTCTTTTAACCAGGAGTTATTGATATTTTGATTGGTGCTAATTTATATTTTAATCTTCTGCGAGGAGATATAATCAATATTGGTCCGAATTTGCCCACCTTTGTAAATACCCACTTAGGCTATCTTGTAGCTGGTCCTGTATCTGAAGTACAGACTTATAATAAAAAACATTTTGCCTTATCTTTTTTGACTATTCAAAACACATTGAAAGTCAACCTGTTTCTATGGATAAATTGATTAAAAAGTTTTGGGAATTGGAAGATGTTTCTTACATAAAGAAAAATCTTTCCAATATTGATTTGGTTGCAGAAAACTCTTTTAAAACTACAACTAAAATTTTGTTGTCTGGTAGATATCAGGTAGATATGCCAATGATCCTTGATACAGATAAGAACGTGGGTCAGTCATTTTATATGGCTAAACGTCGTTTTATAAATTTAGAGAAAAAGTTTGAATCAAATAAAAAATTTGCTTTGTCGTTTTCGATTTTATAAATTTGTTCTTTGTGCAGATATACAAATGATGTATCGCATGATTGAGATTAATCCTTCTTAACGTCTGTCCAGCAACTAAATATGAAAAGCACCGGCAACGTCGGATGAGTGTGCGCCCGGTAGTGGAAGTAGCCTTGAGAATTAACAGACATTCGATTGCTTTTACTTGTGTTGTTAAAAAATAAAAACTCTCTCTTTTAAATTAAAAATTTGATGTTATAAAGTTTATAAAAAATTAAAAATAATTAAACAAACAAAAATCTTCAGTGTTCTTATTGAGTAGACACAACATAAAATGGTCCTTCGATGCCGATTTTAACCAAAAAATCAAGTATTATTTTCGTTCTTTGTGTCCGACTTTCATGAAGACAAATCCTTGGAAGTGACGCTATGATAGAAGACGACTATTTGACTATTATATGGTGTAGAGAAGCAACTGATGGTCATTGGAATCAAGTAAGTGCGTTCCATGTTCCAACTATAATTATCATTCCTTTTCTACCCAATAACTTTTCTAAATTTAACTTGATTTCACTTGTGTGAGGTAAAAATAAAATGGCTGAATTAGCCACACTAAAAAACTCTAAAAAGGGTATTAAAGCCCGATTAACTAGTTTCAAAAATTATGTTGAAAATTTGGTAAATGTAGAAATTCAATATAAAGAATTAGAGCTTAGAATTAATAGTGTAAGTGGTTTGCTAGAATCATTTCATAACATTCAAAGCAAGCTTGAGTTACTTGACAACGGTACAACTGAAGATGCTTTTGAGGCGGAAACAAATGATTTTGAAAATGTATACTTTGATTGCGTCTCCAAATCTAAGAACTTGTTGGAAAACGAACCAACAAGCGAGGATGTCGATAATCAGTCATTACCAGCTAGTAATCAGTCAAGTGAATTTTCTACAGCTCGACCAAATGTCAAGCTACCATCCATACCTTTGCCTTCTTTTGATGGTTCATACGACCAATGGCTATTTTTTAAGGATACGTTCCATTCGTTAATACATGGCAATGAGTCAATACCTGATGTCCAAAAATTCCATTATTGAAGGCTTTCTCTAAAGGGCAGTGCTTCTGAGTTACTAAGATCTCTTGAGAGCTCAGCGAGCAATTATTCTGTAGCTTGGGACTTATTGACAGATCGCTATGAAAATACACAAATGTTGCTTAAAAATCATATAAAGGCGCTCTTTGACCTTGAAACTGTGAAGGTAGAGTGTCATTTAAGTTTAAGAAGACTCTTAGACGGTTTAAATAAACATTTAAGAGCATTAAAGGTTTTTAAACAACCGGTAGAATCATGCGATTCCTTAATTATTCATATGATGTCCCTTAAGATTGACCAAACTACTCGAAGAGAGTGGGAATCAGAGTATTCTAAGCATGATAATTTGACTTTAAAAATTTTTACTGACTTTTTGCATAATAAATGTAGTGTCTTAGAAACCCTGCAAGTAAACAGTTTCAAGAGTAAAAGACATTCCTTTTCATCAGTCACTCATAAGCCAATATGCTCTTATTGTGAAAAGGATCATACTGTATATAATTGCACAAAATTTTTATCATTTGATTTAGATAAAAGATTTGCTGAGGCTACTAAAAGAGATTGGTGTCTAAACTGTCTAAGAATTAATCATAAAACAAATCTATGTAGGTCACCACCTTGTCGCAAATGCTCAAAAAGGCATAATACTTTATTACATAAGACACAAGAGAATAATAATTCAGCTAGGGTAAAAAATTCCAATAGTACTCTACCTACTTTAAACCTTGAACATCCTGAATTTCAGCCGGCATCCACAGCCAATGCGCTGCCGGTGCTAGCCGTAGAAACTATGAGTACAGTGACGCCGACGGCGATGTTGCCAGGCTTTACCAATTCGCCAGAGATGGGTAATTCTTGGAAAATAGGGTCCTATTCATCTTCTAATGATTTTACGCGTGTAATATTGACCACTGCAATTGTAAATGTTTTTGATAAAGATGGGCAAGTGCATATGTGTAGAGTATTATTAGACAATGGCAGTGAATCTTTCTTCATCACAGAAACAATGTGTAATAAATTAGGGCTTTCAGTAAAGCATACCAACATTTCTATATCAGGTATAGGTCAAACTACTACTAGTGTTTTAAAACAAACAAATGTTTTAATTCAAGCACGACATAGTTCATATGAAACAAAATTGAGTTGTTTGATTTTGCCTAAAATTACTAGCAAGATTCCTTCTACACCTATTTCAGTTCCTAACTTAAAAATACCTCCCCATATAATATTAGCTGATCCAGGGTTTAATGAACCTGGAATTATAGATATTTTAATTGGTTGTGATAGCTTTTGGGATCTTTTGTGCACTGGTCAAATTAAGCTTGGACAAAATTTGCCTATAGCTCAGAAGACTCAGCTTGGTTGGATAATAGCTGGAAAGGTATTACAGCCACAATACTATCCTAATAATGAAATTTCATGCAATCTAAGCACAACTCAATCTCTAGAGGATAGTTTAACTAAATTCTGGGAAATAGAGGAAAAACATTTTCCAAAATACTTATCAATTGAAGATAAAAAATGTGAAGAGTTATTTCAATCAACAACTACTTAAAATTCTGAAGGACGATTTATAGTGGAATTACCGCTAAAATATCCTAGTGATATACATTGGGTGATTCTCGGGAAATTGCAACCAAGCGTTTTTTAAACCTAGATCGAAAATTCTCAAAAAATGCAAAACTTAAAGAGGATTATACAAATTTTATAGAGGAATATCAATCGCTTGGTCATATGAAAGGGGTTACTTTTAATAGTCTAGACAGTCTAGAGAATAAGACTGCGTTTTTTCTTCCTCATCTCGGAGTTGTAAACGAGAACAGCTCCACAACAAAGTTGCGTGTGGTGTTCGATGGTTCGTGTAAATTCAAGAGTGGTTTCTCTTTGAACGATATTTTGTATGTTGGGCCAACTATTCAAGAGACTCTTTTCTCTATACTTTTAAGGGCTAGAAAGCATACTATTTTATTGACTGGGGATATTGCTAAAATAAAGATAAAGAAGGGATCTTGCGAGTAGGAGGACGTTTGAGACACTCTGATTTTTCTTATGAGAAAAAATTTCCAATTATATTACCAGCTAAACACAGACTAACTCTTTTAATTGTAAAAAATGAGCATATTAAATTGCTTCATGCAGGTCCTCAACATATTTTGCCATCAATCAGAGAGCAATTCTGGCCTCTTAGAGGTAGGAATTTATGTCGAAAGGTTGTACGTTCCTGTATTGAATGTTTTCGATTTGATGCCGCAGGAACGGCACATATAATGGGTGACTTACCTAGGCATCGTTTGACGCCTAGTAGACCCTTTTTATCAACAGGTATTGACTATATGGGTCCTGTTTTCGTAAGGGACCGGTTAACAAGAAATTACAAGAGGGTAAAGGGATGGATATGTCTATTTGTGTGTTTATCAACTCGGGCTATTCACTTAGAACTGGTGAGTGATTTATCCTCGAAATCCTTTTTAGCTGCTTTACATCGTTTCTTTGTAAGTTCTGATATATTTTCTGATCACGGAACAAATTTTTTTGGAGCAAAAAATGAAATAGAAAAACTTTTTGCTAAGTTTCAGCCAGAAATCGCGTCTGAACTGAGTTGTAACGGTGTTAAGGGCCCCACATTTTGGAGGTATCTGGGAGGCCGGAGTAAAGTCTACTAAATTTCATCTGAAGCGAGTTATCGGGAATACAATATTAACCTTTGAAGAGTATGCTACGGTTCTCACCCAGGTGGAAGCATGTCTGAATTCAAGACCTATTTCCCCCATAAGCCATGATCCCTCCGATCCATTACCTTTGACTCCTGCGCATTTCTTGATAGGTGAGCGACTTACCAAGCTCCCAGAAAAAAACTATTTAGATGTTCCAGGAAATCAATTGTCAAAGTTTAAACGTCTCCAAAGGATGGTTCAGCAATTCTGGTCACGTTGGTCAAAGGATTATGTTTCAGAGCTGCAGCAAAGGTCCAAATGGAAGCTTAATTGTCCCAATTTGCTCAAACCTGATGTTGTGGTACTTCTGAAAGAAGATGGCGTTCCTCCATTAAGTTGGCGAATGGGATTGGTCTTAGAAGTTCATCCTGGGCCAGATGGTGTGGTCAGAGCTGCTACAGTTAAAACAGCAGCTGGTGTTTTAAGGCGACCCGCTGTCAAGCTTTGTATCTTACCCAACGAAAATTAATCTTGTTGGAGCCCAATGGTTCCAAGGCGGGCGGCATGTCTAGCAACTAAATATGAAAAGCACCGGCAACGTCGGATGAGTGTGCGCCCGGTAGTGGAAGTGCCTTGAGAGTTAACAGACATTCGATTGCTTTTACTTGTGTTGTTAAAAAATAAAAACTCTCTCTTTTAAATTAAAAATTTGATGTTATAAAGTTTATAAAAAATTAAAAATAATTAAACAAACAAAAATCTTCAGTGTTCTTATTGAGTAGACACAACAACGTCATTTGCAAAACGCACTTGGGCGTAATAGTTCTGCTGAATCTTTTACTTGTATGGAGTTTTCCCGATTGATGTTTGGGCAAAATTGTTCCCCATTTTTAGCTACTAGGGTCTTTAAGGATATTTCTAAAAATAATCCTTCTTTTTCATTAGCTCAACGAGCTCTTTTATCACACACCTATATGGATGACATTTTGGGAGGTGTATCTTCATATGATGAATTACATTCGTTGTTTTTGGAGATTAAATAGACATGATGTTTTTCTTCACAAATGGATGCCTAATTCTTTTCAGTTTCTTAAGTCTATTAGTGAAGCTAAGGAAAGAGTATGATCTGAATTTAGATAAAACTTCATGTAAAATTCTTGGACTTAAATGGAATTGTGTGTCTGATTTACTTCATATTAGTATTTCCCCGTATCCATATTATACAGTTTTAACTAAAAGAATCGCTTTAAGCATAATCGCTAGTACATTTGATCCAATAGGCCTGGTTAATCCACTAATTGCTCTTGGTAAATTAATCATGAAATCAATTTGGAAATTAAAATATGATTGGGATACTCCTATTACCAATAAGGATATTCTAAAAAATTGGAACTCCTTTCTTAGTATGCTTTCTGAACTTTCACAACTGATTGTTCCCAGACTTCTTATAGTCGATAAACAGATAACAGATATATCCTTACATGGATTTTGTGATGCTAGTCAACTAGCTTATGGAGGTTGTTTTTATGTAGTTGTATTTTACTGTGATTATACTAGATCAAGTCGTCTACTTGCTAGTAAATCCAGGGTTAATCCATTAAAAAATAAACTTACTATTCCTAAATTAGATTAAAACACATTTTTACTTCCATCATTAAATTTAATACAATAAATTTATGGACTGATTCTCTTGTTGCGTTATGTTAGGTAAAACGCGATGCGAATGTCTTTTCTTCATTTGTGTCTCGTCGAGTATGTGTTATCCAGAAAAATACTTTAGGTTCTACTTGGAGACATATTGATTCTAAGCTTAATCCTGCTGATTTATTGTCTCGAGGTAATTTTTTTAAAGATGTTTGGATGTTTTGGTTGCAAGGTCCAGAATTTTTATGTGGATCCAAAGATTATAATTCTTTAGACACCTTCACTAATTTACCTTCCTTACCTGAAGAAAAAAAAGTAGCATTAACTTTGGCAAAAGATTCTACCAATTTCTTTTTATCTTTATTTGCGAAATATTCTAAATTTATAACTTTACAAAGAGTTTTGGCTTATGTTTTTCGGTTTATAAACTATACCCGTAAAAAAAAGTTTAAGGGAAAATGGTCCGTTGCAAACTGAATAGTTAAGATTCGCTCATGATTTTATTGTACGTGAAATACAATTGGTACATTTTTCAAAAAAAATTCAAACCTTAAAAGATGGTCAAATTGTAAATAATAAAATTCTTTCTCCACTAAATATTTTTTTAGATGAAAATAATCTTATTCGAGTAGGTGGCAGATTAACTTTTGCTGACATTGAACATGATGCTAAGTTTCCTATCTTGCTGCCAGCAACTGATCACATATTGTTTCTTTGTTAATTGAAAAAGAGCATTGTCGACTTGGACACAGTGGACGTGAAAACGTTCTGGGCCATTTAAGACAAAAATATTGGCCCCTTGGAGGAATTAGGCCTATTAAGAAAGTGATTGGTAAATGTATTGTTTGTTACAGATTTAGAGCCAAATTTTCCTCTCAAATAATGGCTCTTCTTCCATTAGATAGACTGCTTCCTGTTAGAGCCTTTTCTAAAGTTGGGGTTGATTTCGCAGGTCCCATACAAATTCGTTCTTCTCGTTTACGTAAAGCCCCGAATGTAAAGGGTTATATTGCTATTTTTATATGTATGGTGACAAAAGCTGTACATATAGAATTTGTTTCGGATTTAAGTTTGGAAGCATTTATTGCTACGCTTAAACGGTTTATTGGTCGTAGGGGAAAACCACAAATTATCTATAGTGATAATGGAACAAAATTTGTGGGTGTTAGAAACCAGTTAAGGGATTTATCAATTTTTTTTTAAATCAAGATAATTTGGAAACAATAAGTAGTTACGTGTCTCAAACAGATATTATGTGGAAATTTATTCCTCCCAGGTTACCACATTGGGGTGGACTTTGGGAAGCCGCAGTAAAGAGCGCAAAAACGCTTTTTTCTCGTTTGTTGTGTAATTCAATTTTTATTTTTGAGGAGACTTTAACTGTTTTAATTCAAATTGAAGCTATTTTAAATAGTCGTCCTTTGTACCCCATTTCGAATGATCCTACTGATCTTCAACCTTTGACTCCCGGTCATTTTTTGATTGGAACTGCCTTGATGGCTTTCCCAGAAAAGGATATAACTAATACTCCTTTTAATAGATTATCATTTTGGAAACAATGCACAAAACTTCAACAATATTTCTGGAAAAAATGGACTACTGACTATTTGCATCGATTACAACTTACAACATAGGTCTAAATGGTGCCAGCCTTCCCATGAATTAAAAGTGAACGATTTGGTGCACGTCTTGTCAGAAGATAAACCACCATTAAATTGGCCTCTAGGTCGTATACTAGAGTTAATAGTTGGAAAGGATGGAAAGGCTCCTACTGTTAAAATTCGAACTTTAGATGGCGAGTATGTTAGACCTATAGTTAAATTAGCTCTTTTTCCAAATCAAATTTAAACTTAGCATTTTTTTTATTTCTTTTCTTGTGGCCTTTCCCAGTATGTTGAAATCAACTGATTTCAACATTTGAATATAATTTTTCTAAAATATTTTTTTATACAAAGTATGCGGAATTGTGTTGCGAAGTTACGATAAAAATCTGCCAAATTTGACAATTAAGATATAATAATTTATGAAGACGTCTATCGCTTTAAAATTTGGAATTATATCGAATTTAATTTACGCAATTCAATTGCTTTACCTCGCTTTAGTTTTTCAACTATAAATTGAAGATATACATTTGTAATTCAACTATTCTTGGTGATTTTTGATCAGTGATTTGGTGGAGGTTTAGTCCCGGACTTGGTAAGAACAGGATTTTGATTTATTTAACTCCGGACAACTGCACACCAGGTTGCATGATTCATTTGTGTTATTTATATAATTTTAAGACATTCTTTAATTATTTGTGTTATTGTCCAGCTTTGCTGGTGGTCCTTCACAATCAGTGTGGGATACATTATTTGAACCAAAATAAAGTAGTTGTTACAGTTCATGTATTTTCGATTTATTTATTTTGTTTCCCACACCAAGGAACCTAAAAAATCAGAACACATTGAATTTAGAGAAAAGTACCTTTTGGAAGTTGAGGTAGAAGGTAAGAGTATAGGTTTCGAGGTAGATGGTGGTTCACCTGTCACGTTAATATCAAAATCTTTTTATGATACTCATTTTTGTAAATTTGAAATATTTGATACATCTTTACAACTAATTTCATATGTCAAAACTCCCATTGATTTGTTAGGATACATATCAGTTTCAATTAAATTAAAGGAGACTACAAAAAAATTAAACATGATAGATCCACCTTTGTTAGGCAGAGAGTGGATAAAACAATTACCAATTCAATATGATTTAAATGATATCCAATCAGATAAATTCAAATTAGATAAAGTTTTAAATGATTTTAAACATATTTTTGCGCCTAGATTTGAGAAAATTCAAAATGTTCAAGCAAAATTTACCCTCAAACCTAATTCAAAACCGGTTTTTCTTAAAGCTAGAACGGTCCCTTTTAAGTTAATACCATTAGTGGAACAGGAATTAGATAATTGGGTTCAAACGATGCTCTTTCAATATAGTCTATGGCTGTGAATGACATTGACATTCGTTACGCGCGTTTTTTTAAAATATGCAAAATTAAATGTCTATTTTTTAATATTTCTGAGAGATTTTCTTAATATTTTCTTCCGTAAGAACCTTCTCCTAATAATAACAAATACAACACAAAAAGAATTAGTAAAATCGGTCCAGCCATTCACGCGTGATGCCATGACCAGGAAAAACGGGTTTCATTTTTATATATATATATAGATATATAGATATAGATAGATATAGATAGATATATATATATATATATATATATATATATATATATATATATATATATATATATATATATATAAAACACAAAGGGTGCCAAGTATGCGTATTTATGATAAACAAAAGGGGTAAATTAACGGGCATGTACGCAAAAGGATCATAGGATTACGAGTAAGAATGGTGAACGCAGACATGTGTGAGCGTTCGTTGTTTTTGTATTTCTTGACATATGTTTTCCCAACATCCTTTGCTCCCAAGTACCTAACACTTTTGCTAGCCAAGTGCAATACTCTTCTTGGTTATGCCGCACTGATGACGGCTATTGAGCCAGAAACATGCATGTCTGCGGTTACCATTCTTACTCGTAATCCTATGATCCTTTTGCGTACATGCCCGTTAATTTACCCCTTTTGTTTATATATATATATATATATATATTGTTATGATCTCTATACTCATATAATTGTATTCTTGTGACTCTTCAAGGTTGGGTTCTTCGATAATATTAAACTAAAAAGTCCATCTCAATTTTAACATCATTTAATATATAAATATATTAATTTCTTTACAACACTTTAAAAAACAATATAACATTCATCATTTATCCTGTCATAAACTTAACACTAATTAATTTTAAATGAAATTTTGCCCTCTTTTCCTAAAATCCCCGAATAACTATTTCTAATATACCTCTATTACCAGCTGATAACAAATTATACCAGAAATACTTATCTTTATAAACTATGCTTATTTTATTTTGAAAATCCAATCTATGCAAATATCCAATTAATCTTCTCTATATATATCCATTTTATTCCATATTTACCTCTACCATATAGTTATTATAACATTCTATTCATACATTAATCTTCTTTTATAATTTTTATATTTATATTCATTAACATTCAGTATTTATCTTCATTTTCAATTTCTATTATTATTATATTTACTTTATAATGGTTTTTAAATTTTTAAAATTCTATATAATTCCCTAAACTTTTTCTCTGACTTTTCTCTCCAAAATTCTCTGACATTCTATCAATAATTTTTTTTTTTTATCCCCCTAGAAACCTCGCAACCCAAATTTTTTTTTATTTATGATTCCTTGATAATTTGCATAAATTGATTATTCAATTCTAATATCTAGTTAGTCTTAATTACACTTATATTACATATAAAGACCAACTATTGAATACCATAACAATTTCCCAAATTTAAAATTTTATAAATTTTAGAAAAAAAATTTTAATAATTTAAAATTTAAAGTATATAACAATTAACATATTAACACAAATTCTGAATACTCTAAGTTTCTTCAAAATACCTATATAGGCTTTCAATATTAAATACTCCTCTAACATTTCTTGTTATCGGATCTTCAACAATATAACTATTAACACCTTCCTCATTTACTATTCTATATGGTCCTTCAAATATAGCTTTTAATTTCCCTGATTCATTTTTCTTTAAATTTCCACTTATATATGCTTTTATTATTACCAAATCTCCTTTCTTAAACCTTACAGGATATTTCACTTTTTTCTTAATTTTTTTATAATATTTTTCCCACGCATCCATTAACCTTTTTCTTACTTTTTCTATAATTTCATCATATTTTTTTCTTTCTTCTTCTTCTTCCCAATTTCGTTTTGGTTTTTGACCTAACATTAAATATGTTGGTGTTTCTTCTGTTATTACATTTGGAATATCATTGATATACATTTCTACTTTATTAATATAATTTTCCCATTCTTTATGTTTCTTTCCATTTAAACTTATTCGTAAAAATTTTATCACTTCTTTAATATATCTTTCTGCAGGATTTGCTGCAGGATGTCTTATACTAATACAATTCTTTTTTATTCCTTTCCTTTCTAAAAATTTTTCTAAATTCTGTCCTTGAAAATACGTTGCATTATCCATTACACATGTCCTTGGTTTACCTATTTCTTCTATAAATTTTTGTAAACAATTTTTAATACTTTTATAATTTGTCCTTCTACATGGGTATAATTTTATAAATTTTGTAAAAACATCGACAATTACCAATATATGTTTATTATTATTTTTACTTCTTATTAGATTACTAATGAAATCTATTGCTATTATTTCCAATTTTTCCATTGCTGTAACACTTTTCCCAATATTTTTATTCACTTTATTCTTATTTTTATTCAATTGACATATCTTACATGTTCTTGTTATTCCTTTTGCTATCTTTTGATCTTTTTTCATGATAAAATTTTCTCTAAATAATAACCATAATTTTCTTGAACCTATATGTCCATATGTTACATGTAAATTTTTTAATATTTGTTTTCCTAAATAACTCTCAATTACATAAACTTCTTCATTTCCTATTTCCTTTATATAATATCCATCTTTAATTAAAGTATTCTGTTTTTCTTTTTCTGTTAAATTTTGTTGACTTCTTATTATTTCTTCTTCCGAAAACATACCTTCATCTTCTATTAATTTGTTCATTCCAATTTGTATTATTCTTCCTTTATCCTTATTTTCACTACTTTCTCTTGATAATGTATCTGCAATAATATTTTCCTTTCCTGATAAATATCTAATTTCAAAATCATATTCTTGTAATAATAAACTCCATCGATATATCCTATTATTATTAAATCGATTGACCATTACATTCTTCAAAGCCATGTGATCGGTTTCAATTATAAATTTTTTTCCAATTAAATAAAATCGACATTTTTGCACACAAAAAACTATACTCGCAAATTCCAATTCTGATACACTATAATTTCTTTCATACATTTTTGTGACTCTAGACATAAAACATATTGGTACTTCTATTCCATTTTGTACTTGTATTAAAACCCCTGCTAACTTATTAATTGATGCATCTGTTCTTAATATAAAATCTAATTCATAATTTGGATGATATACCTTCAAATTATTAGTAAACATTTTTTTTAAATCATTGAATGCTTGTTCTCTTTCTTCATTCCAGTTCCATTTTACATTTTTCTTTAATAATTCTACTAATGGAATCTGTTTTTCTGATAGATTTGGTATTAACTTTTTATAATAATTCATCATTCCCAAAAATCCCCTTATTTGCTTTAAACTTTTTGGTTTCTCAAATTTTAAAATTTTATCTACTCTTTCCGTATCCATCTCTACTCCATTTTTATTAATTTTAAATCCTAAATATATCACTTCTTTTAAGAAAAATTGACATTTTTCTTTATTTACTTTCAATCCCGCTAAATCCAATTCTTTTAACACAATATTTAAGTGTTTTTTATGTTCTTCTTCACTTTTTGAATAAATTAATATATCATCTACATAATGAACAACAAAATTTTCATATTTGTTTAAAATTTTATGTAATGCTTTAACCAAAGCTGCACATGCACTTTGTATACCGAATGGTACTACTTTAAATTGATATACTACACCATCAATACTAAAACCAGTATATTTCCTACTACTTTTATGTAGAGGTATTAACCAAAAACTATGTTTTAAATCTATTTTACTAAAAATTTCAATTCCTGTTATTCTACCAAATATTGCTTCAATATGCATAGGTTTCTCATATTGTGGTATTGAAAATTTGTTAATATTTCTAGCATCTAGACATAACCTTAACTCTCCATTCCCTTTTTTCACAACTACAATTGGATTAATGAAAGATGTATCACTTCTCTCAATTATATTATTTTCTAGCATTTTATCTATTTCTATAGCTACTTGTTTTCTATATTGATATGGAATTGGATAAGTTTTAACTCGAAAATTTTCTATATTCTTTACTTCAAATCTGTGAGTATATTCTTTGGCAGTATTATTCTCTAATGTAATTAAATTTTGATATTTTTTAAATAACAAATTAATTTCATCTTTATATTTATCATCACTTTTTATATCTTCTCCTTCTTTCATCATTTCCCCATTAATTCTTAGTTCATTTATATGTATTATCTCCTCATTATTGTTTATTTTATTTAATTTGATTTGTTCTTCTTTCAATTTTATCCAACCTTCTTCATAATTAATAATAACATTCATTCTTTCTAATTCATCAGTACCTAATATTATATCATACTCCATATTTCCTATAATCAAACCTTGTATTTTATATATACTATTTCCAATTTTAATACTAATATTTATAGTCTTATTAATTTCCCCTAATTTTTTTCCATTAGCACCTATTAACTTAATTCTTGGAATTTTAATCATTTCTTCTAATTTATTATCCTCAATAATTTTTTCATTTATCAATGTTGCTTCTGATCCGGTATCTATTAAAATTCTAATTTTCTTATTTTCTAAATTTCCTTCAACAACTACTAATCCAATTTTATCTTCTAATTTATTATTATTTTCTTCTAATTTTATAAATTCACTAGGATGTATATAACAACATTTAACATTAAAATTTTGTAGGTGCTTATTTAAAAATTTTCTTGTTCTGGTTCTACCCTAACATTTTCTACATTTTCTTCTATTTCTCTACTTTGCATATTAATTTGATTTATTCTTCTAGGTACATTATTGTTTCCATTTCTATCTTCTCGATTATTATTATTATTATTATGAATTTCATTTATATTTCTATATCTTGATCTTTCATATCTTCCATTATTTACATTTTGAAAACCATTTTCATTTCTGTTATTTCCATTTCTTATATTATTATTATTATCCATATTATTTCCATTTCTATATGTATTTCCGTTTATACGATTTCCATTTTCTCTCCCATTATATCCATAATTATAATTTCCATTGTTTCTATTACGCATTTCTTCTCTTACTCTATTATATCCATTTCTGTTTTGATAATTTCTAAATCTATCATTTTCATAATTTTGTGATCTATTTTCATTAATCTTTAAATTTCTTTCAACTCGATTTAAATACTCAATCAATTGTTCTTTTTTTTTAATATTTTGTATAACTATTGTTTCAGAAACTGTTATATCATAATGTCTAGAAATATATAAAATTATTTCCTCTTCTCTCATAGGAGGTTCCAAATATTGGGCAACATTATATAATTGTAACGCATAATTAGTTAAATTATTCCCTAATCTATAATTGAATTTTCCGAAATATAATTTTTCCCTACTCACCCCTTGTTTTGATTCACCCCAGAAATATTTACGAAATTCCCTTTCAAAATCATTAAAGGTTAATATTTCATTTTCCTGTGTTGCATACCATAATGCAGCATTATCTTTCAAAGAACTTCTTATAATTTCTTTCCAATCTCTTTTGTTCCTAGTCTTAGTTTTAATCATATTCATATACGTGCATGGATGTAATATACTGATATTCCCTGTAAATTTTACTGCTCCTTCTCCTCCATGTATTATCATATAGGAACCATCCTCAGTTCTTTCATTTTGCATTTCTTGTAATTTTTTTGTTTTATCTTCAAATTTCTTTGCTACTTCCATTACATTCCTTTCCATAGTTTGTAGTATTCTTTCATTTTCTTTCTTATTTTCATTTTTCTGCTCCTTCACATTTTTTTCTATATTATTAATCTTCTCCTGGTGTATATTACCCATTTCCTCCATCGCCTTAATTCCATCTTTCAATTGATCGACTTCTTTTTGTATTTTGATATTTTCTTCTTTAATAATATTTTTCATTTCATCTTTAAATGTTTCCATATTCTTGTTCATATCTTTTATTTCTTTTTTTATATCTTCTCTTATTTCTTTTTTCATAGAATCCATTTTTCTATTATTTTCATCAAATTTATTTTCCAAAAATTTAAACATTTTCTCCATCTCTGTTTCTTGATGTGGTTTTGAACTAGTCGCATCTCCTATCACATCAGCTTGTACCACTTGAAACATTGTTTTTTCTTCTCCTTCCGACGATCCATCATTACTTTCTGTTTCATGCATATTTTCATTAGATTCCTGTATTCCATCTTCTCTCCTTCTATTTCTTCTATTTTGTCTTGTATTCATTTTATTCAAATCTTTTAATTATTTTATATATTTATTTAATTTATAATGTTAACTTATTATATTACTTTATTATATTTATTCGATTTGTATTTAGTTTTAAAATTTTCAAAATTTTATGGTCTTTATATATAAATATAAATATACTTAAAACTCTCACCTAATCCTCTTATTTCTATTATAATGTATTTATGTTTTATTTCAATTCTTCACTGTTCTAATTTTCTAATCACTTCAATTGTCTATATCACCCTCTCAATTTCAATATACTGTTCTATTTTAAACTGGATTCTTGTTTTATTCACGCCACACGTTGGCTCGCCATAATTGTTATGATCTCTATACTCATATAATTGTATTCTTGTGACTCTTCAAGGTTGGGTTCTTCGATAATATTAAACTAAAAAGTCCATCTCAATTTTAACATCATTTAATATATAAATATATTAATTTCTTTACAACACTTTAAAAAACAATATAACATTCATCATTTATCCTGTCATAAACTTAACACTAATTAATTTTAAATGAAATTTTGCCCTCTTTTCCTAAAATCCCCGAATAACTATTTCTAATATACCTCTATTACCAGCTGATAACAAATTATACCAGAAATACTTATCTTTATAAACTATGCTTATTTTATTTTGAAAATCCAATCTATGCAAATATCCAATTAATCTTCTCTATATATATCCATTTTATTCCATATTTACCTCTACCATATAGTTATTATAACATTCTATTCATACATTAATCTTCTTTTATAATTTTTATATTTATATTCATTAACATTCAGTATTTATCTTCATTTTCAATTTCTATTATTATTATATTTACTTTATAATGGTTTTTAAATTTTTAAAATTCTATATAATTCCCTAAACTTTTTCTCTGACTTTTCTCTCCAAAATTCTCTGACATTCTATCAATAATTTTTTTTTTTTTATCCCCCTAGAAACCTCGCAACCCAAATTTTTTTTTATTTATGATTCCTTGATAATTTGCATAAATTGATTATTCAATTCTAATATCTAGTTAGTCTTAATTACACTTATATTACATATAAAGACCAACTATTGAATACCATAACAATATATATATATATATATATATATATATATAACGAACAGAGCGTTTGTGACAGTCTTATATAACAATATGTAAGAGAGTTAGAAAATCTAACCAAACACCAATCCAGTTGAAAACTGGATTTATTATTGACAGCACGGCACTAGATACTTTTGTATCATCTGTTACATATTGTTATATATATATTATATATATATTTTCCCCCTTTCGTTTATATATATATATATATATATATAACGTGAAGTCAATCGTGGAGTTGCAGTCAACGTTTGGCCAAGGTAAGTAAAGAAAACTCTTTGATTTCAGTCAAGCTTTCGAATTTATTCAATTCTTCTTCAGGACATCTGTGGTGAAGAACAATTTTTATATAATATAGAAATATTGTTACAAATGTGATGACTTACTAATCGTGAGGTTATATATATATATATATATATATATATATATATATATATATATATATATATATATATATATAAACAAAAGGGGAAAATTATTGGGCATGTACGCAAAAGCAAAAAGGATCAATAAGGCCACGAGTAGGAATGGTAACCGCAGACATGCATGTTTCTGGCTCATTAGGGAGCGTTCAAGTATTACGTAACGCAATTTTTGAAGATTTTTGACCCCTCCTCCCCCCCTTGTAACGCACCGTAACGTTTTTCTGTACCCCTCCCCCCCCTCTCTAAACGTTACGTAACACTCAAGTGACCATTTTTACCCTAAAGTTGCAAAAAGTTATGTTATAGTTTTTATCCTTGGTATACTTTTAATTGCCTTTGCGGTAATAATACTAAATAAAACAAGAGATTTTTAATCCGCACCACCTGCGTATTTTGTTTATTTTTTATAAATTTTTGGCTTTACACAATAATAAACTCTTGAAATAAAATAACATTTTTATTTTAACCTTTGACAATGCAATTATTAACAGAAACCCAACTAAAATTAATCATTTTATTCGAAATAAAATCGTATTCTTAACAAAATCAAAAAATAATCAACTATTAACCAAGTATCTAAATAGGTCTATGAAAACAATTGATTGAAATTAATGCTCCTCTGTCCACGGGTTTGCTAGCCATTCCGATTCTTTCATCACTGGCACTTGGAGTGCAGACGAAGACGGTTCTGGAATTGTTAAGCCACTTGCATCGACTTCGTCTTCGTCGATCCAGTCAGCATCCTCAGACGATGTTTCATAACGACGCACAATGCAGAGAAGCTCATTCGCCCTTCTGGCAGCAAGGCGCTGTGGCCGTACTCTAGTTTCACAATGGTCTGGGACAGTCTTGCCATGCACGTGACGACAGTGCATTTGAACACTCTTGTGAGATGTGAAATAGATCCCACAGGTTGGACATACTTTTTTCTTTAGGTCGGATTGTACAGATGGACAAAAGAAATCGTAAGGCATCTGCTTAAACCCTTCTAGAGGAGGTGACAGATCAACGGACAATCTCACAAGAAGTGGCGAAAATTTTGACGTTCCTTTGTCTAGCAAACTGGGTACTACGAGCTTGCTTGGGGTTTGAATTATTGGACAAGGTGGCGGCATGAAAGTATCCGCAAACACAGATTTCAATGCACTTCTCGGTGGTGAACAGCAGGATTCATCCGCGCATTTTATAACCTGTAAGAAATATTGCGATTCACGGACGTGAACGCTATACCACGCTAGATTTGGTTCGGCTGGATCCTGCATGCTATCTTCGGGCTGTCTATACTCCGCCGAAACGTCGTAATTATCAATTTTCATTTCTCTCCACACTTCTGCAAGTGTTTCCCCAGTGTGCTGAAAATTGCGTTTTTCCAAATCATCATCCGTAGTCATTCCTTTGTCGTCGAGATGAGAACCAAAATGTTCATGAGGCAGAATGACGCCTGCCAGTCGTTTGCTGAGGGGAGCCATCCGACGCTCAACTCGGTTATATGCGCTCCGCCCAGGAGCATTAGTCGCTATAAACAGGGCGTCCAGGTTGTATTTTTTAAAGTGTTCAATTGCAAAGTTCTTAACTTTGCGATAACGTGGGTTTTCGTCCGGCCCACCATCTACAAAGATGATGATCACTGGCTTCACGGTATTCGTTTCTGTCATCATTAAGGGTTTGAATGACGGTATTGATAAAAGTGATTCGAAATCATAAGCATGAGTGTTCGCTGTGGAGGATGTATGTTTCCCGCTCCTTATGGATATGTGTGTCGGCCCGCTGTACCCAACAGCTTCTTCCTTACCGAAACTGTTAGGTTCCACGTTGACGCCGGCGTATACAGAAGGAATAAGTTTGTGCCGCTCTGCCACGACCCAGTCATGATCAGGTAAAAGTATTCTGTATTCCATATGCATTAAAAGAGGGCTCTGACTTTTCACTGCTGGTAAACCTATTGGTACACGTGCCTTATCGTCTTGTGAGAGAACGAATACTTGCTGCGGTCCCAGAAGCGACGCGAGAGATTCCAGTGACCTGATTGTAGCAGTGCAAAATTCCCCGTCCTCGTGTTTTTTGTGCATCTCGGTCTGTGGTCTTGCTAACTTTACGGGTACGGTACGTACGTGCCTTCTTCCCTCTTGAGTGTTAGAAACGCGTGGGAGTAAATGAAGATATGTGCCGCTTCGAGAAATTTGGAATCCCATTAACAACAGCCTTTCATGCAGGTCGGACAGAGTGAGACAACTCCTAATCATCTCTGTTTGGCGGCGTTCATCAGCTGCGCTGCCATGAATAGCAATATTAATTATGGTCTCTAGGAGAGCAGGTTGCGAGTCAACTAAAGGGGGATGTCCAGGGCCAGTTCGAGGTTGTGTTGCAGCAGGATTGTTTCTCTGACGTTCAGTTTTCTCCAGTTTTTCTTTGGCTCGAAACTTTTTTGCACGCTTAGCAGAGTCTCTTTTTTTCTTTAAACATTTCTCTTCTTCTTTCAACTCTTTGCGTAGTTTTTTTATTTCGTTGTGAACATCATCTTTGGCTATACCAGTGTCCCTTGCTTCAGTAAGAACATTTATTCTCTGTTGCAGTAGACCAATTTTCTTCATAAGAGTTTCTTGAGCCGGTTTGCTTGGAACATTTTTAGTGATGCCTGAATCAATCAAAGTCGTGTGTGTTTTTTTTCGTGTTTGCTCATCGTCGCCGTCGCTCATCTTTCGTTTGACGGTAGTGTTTTCTTGTCCAGCGACTGCGACAATCGATTCTATAAGAGATGAACACGTGGATGAAGCTACAAAATCCGCATCCTATAGACCAAGAGAAAATAAATTAGGAATAGCGATGTATTGACACATGCGATAAAAAAGAACATAATATACAACATATACAAGCAGATGCACCTGTTTTTGTTGAAGAGCACGCGAAGTCGAGGGAACATTGGGCCTTAGTGTTGCTGGCGTGCTTGATGTTTTCATAGGTAGCTAGAAATATATAATACTTATGACCAGTTCTTTTATAAAAAATCAAGGTTTGGATTACATACTATACCCCGTGTTCGGGAGGATATACATTAACTTTGCAAAATGGTTCTATAGCACTTGATCAACATATCGTGCAAAGGAAGTAGTACTTTTATATGGTTAGTTTTGAAGTTATTGACAATTTAAGTTTAATAAATTTAATTGAGTTGTACAGTGAGGAAGACTCTTTATCCTCTCTACAAATTATGACAATGTAAATTTTCTTGGATACCGGTTGTTGCTATGGTACCGAAGAAAACATTGTTTAGATACGTCAAGAAGTTTTGAAAGATACATGTTGAATAAGGTAAAGAGTAATACACATAACATAAATAATATCCTAGTATTTAGTTTGTTTGAAAATTGAAAAAAGTTAAAATTCATAAAATTGTATATAAAAAATGATCATTTCAATGGTCTTAACAACATTCTGAAGTCAATGTAGGTATATCGTCCCGAACACGGTGTATATAATACTTATGTCATTATTACATTTTAGCAGTAAACTTACCTGTGTAAAATAACTAAGCATTGTTGCTTTCTTCTTCGTGGCCTTCACCTTCAACTCTCGTATAACATCATTTATATGTTCTATAAACTTTTCTTTATTTTTTAGTTTTTCTTTAGCCGTTTTCCAAATTGCGTTTGCATTTTTTTGACACAGTTGCGCTGGCAAGGCAGCATTAGAGCCTTTATAGGCCAAGAACAACTGATGATACAACTCTCCCTCTTTTGACGACATTACAGTATGAACACTATGAACTCACTTTAATAACACCGACTACAGCAATGTGCTTCTGCATAAACACTAACAAATTTTCTGGTATTTTTAAATTAGATTTATAAAACGATATACTCGAAAGCTTGTCAGTAATTTTATCAATAACCAAAAAATGTAAATCTTTTTCGTACGCATTGTATCTAGATTTAATTTTAGCGACCATACTATATTTCATATGCATTAACGAGTTACCGATACCAATAATTGGGACATTAATTTCCTTTAAATTCAAATTTAACCTTTCAGCCATGTTTTTACTAATAAAATTTGTGGTTGAACCGCTATCCAATAACGCTCTACAGTACACATCCTTTTTATTACGATCCTTAATAATAATTACAGCCGTCGATAACAAAAATTGCGATTGATTATTCAAAGTTGAATGCATTACCAAACCTTGATTTTCTAAGTTACCGCTGCTACCGCTACTACTAACAGATTCACGATTTGAGTCCGTCGTTTGTTCCAATGACATCGAAGGAACCGGTGCGGCGGCGTTTCGCTCCGAACACTCTTCAAAATGAAGCAAACTATTGTGTTTTCTTTGACAGTACCTGCAGCAGCGTTGCCATACGTCCCGATTTTGGCGGGACGTCCCGATTTTTAAGTCAAAATTAAATGTCCCGCGCGGGACAGGCTTTATCCCGCTTTCGGGGATAACTTAACCGTTTGTGCAGCTTGCTAAGAAAGTGCGTCCGGATGGCACAGATGGATGTGGACTGGCCTGTAATGAGTGGTTTTGGTGCAGTGATGAAAGAGTTACAGTGTAATGATATTGTCATAACAGAAATGCATGAGTCATTATTCATCTTTCGCACAAGGTTGACTCAAAGATTAAAGAATGGGTTTTTCGGCTTCCAGACAAAACAGATGTTAAATAAATTAGTTAAATCTGAACGGACCAAAGTCATTGAAGACTTCAACCATTTTTACAAAAATTGCCAACAATATTTGGACAAACGTTACAATTTTTCAGACGAAAATATTTTTTCTAGACATAAATTTATAAACCTGAAACATGAAGCTGGTTTTGACATGATTGAAAATTCTGTTGCGTTAATAAAATTGACAAGCGATATTTTAACTTGTTAAAACCTTCTTTGGACGTATTAGTGGGAAATTGTAAAGTCTCCACTGCCACCACCGTACAGAAATGGCACCAGCTATTTCAACAATTTTCAAAAAAAGATACCAAGAATATGTTTAAACTTGTGTCTTTCATATTAAGTATCCCAACATCAAACTGCTTTCCTGAACGCGTTTTTCCCAGATGAATTTAAAATGGTCGGATGCTAGAAATAAATGCTCCATAAATTTAATGAAGGCAGAATTACTTATTCAGTTTAATCTAGAGCTATCATGTCAAGAGTTCTTTATATTTATTAAAGACAAAAAGGAAACTCTAAAAGAACTTAAATCTTCACAGAAATATCATGAATAATGCTTATAAATAATTGACAACAATTTTATTCTTTTATTGTAAGTTACAATTTGAAACACCAAATTTTTCTAATAAATAAAACTTTTTTGACTTTAATTTTTGTTTTTAAATTCTAAAACCATACAGACGGACTTAAAATTTCATTCTTTTATTAAAATCCATTTTTATGACTATTTTTGCCAACTTATTGTCAATCGTATTTTAAAATACGTCTAATTATATACGTATTTTACTATGTCCCGCTTTCGATGAAAGAATCCCGCTTTTTTCACTCAAAACTTTCAAAATCCCGACTTGACAAGAAAAAAAACTGGCAACGCTGACCTGCAGGGTCTTGAATCACACGCAGACAGAAGATGCCCGGGGCGTAGACAATTTACACACAATTTCCTTTTTTTAATTTCGTCAAACCTCAATTTTATAGGAATTTTTAACAAATTTCGGCAATTATAAATGGTGTGAGACCCGTTACAATAATGGCATTTTAATGTACGAGAAGTTAATAGTGTTGTTTGAAATTGTCCGCTGGTAAAAGGTTTTTTAACTTTATTTTTATCAAACTTGACGTCTACTTTATTCGTAGTCTCAATTTCGCCTTTGTTCGACTCTATATTCCGCAATATATTTCTTTTTTCCTTAATAAAATCCATAAATTCCTCAAATCTTATATCATTTGATTTTGCTAATCTGGTTTCTTTCCATCGTCCCAAAATATGTTACAAAACACTATTTTAACGCCAAATATATAGCAACATTTGCGTGGCTATTTTACAATTATTGTACTATCGTAAAATGAACGCAGAAACGTAAATCCGCTTCCTGGTTTATCAGTGCTTTCTAATAGACTCTGTACATGACACGTTCGGATCTTTTATCTAATTTTGTACTAAACAATTGCACCAGCATCGTATCCCAAAATTCTGTTTTTTCGCCCAAATTAGCTAATGCCCTTAAATGCATTTGAATATGATTTATTAAATTATTTTATTCATTAAATGTTTCATTTTTTATGCTCGGTGTTTTAAATAACGCGGATATATGTGCTTTTTTGATCATCTTTTTACTGCTGTAAGTTTCTTTTAATAAGTTAAAGGCATCTGAATAATTTTCATCGGTTACTTCAATATTTTCAATTACTTCCAACGCTTCTCCCCTTAATGCTCCCGTTAAATAATGAAATTTTTGATAATTATTTAATACTGAATTATTGTGAACCAAAGTGACGAAATTATTTTCGAAGGATGACCATTCGTGAAATTTCCCGGAAAACGTTGCTAACGGTATTTCAGGCAATTTTAAATTTACTTGACCAGTTGGTCCGCTCCCTGAATCAAGGTTATGCTGATACACATTAAAATTCGGTTAAATATGCTTATTATCACATGCGCTAAACATGTCCAAAGCCCTCGCTATAGTATCGAAATAATCATTTTCTAATTCCTCTCCCGCATTCTGCTCATCACAACTTAACTCTTCAATTTGAGATTGAATTGTTTCAAATTCCGCCCACGATTGTTTTAAATTGTCTAATCGAGTTTAAATTTGATTAATAGATTGGTTTTGTAAGCTAAACGAATCCATAAAGGACTTAAATTTTAATAACTTTGATCCTAATTTACTTCTACTTTTAAAAAGCTCCGATAAAATGGCTTCTTTATTATCGTTTTCATCAGAATCCGACATTTTAATTTATTTAAATTACTCAGATCGTAACTACAACTACTATTAGGAATAGATAAATGGAAAATAGGACTAACCTGGCGAACTTGAAGAATGGGAAGACTGCTATGCTTCGTTATAATTAAATTTTCGGATTTCTTCCTGCTTCGTGCCGGTCGTACCTCGTGTCGCTGATTTCTTTATTCTTTGTTTATTTTTATCCGGTATCGAAGGACCAATGTTTTGTTTGTTTTCCCTTAAAACGCAAATTAAAACTGTGTTCAAAATAACTTTATTTACAAAAATAATTTTTAAAAACGTGACAGACAAATTGTAATAGGTATATATCGAATAATACTCAAGCTTCAAGCTTCTTTCTTGTTGTCAGTTGCTGCGCATGGCAAGACGGACTTGTCTCGCATTCCTCCACTGTTGCCGGTTTTCAAAATTTTTCCGAACAATCTATGAACATTTTATCATTACTTTTTGTACAGTATATATATGTATATGTATGTGTATGTATATGTATATATATATATATATATATATATATATATATATATATATATATATATATAACGAACAGAGCGTTTTGTGACAGTCTAAAAATGTCCAAAGATGATACATAACGTATCTAATGTCATACTGTCAAAAGTAATAATTTCAGTTTTGAACTGAAATGGTGTCGATTAGAAATTTCTAACACTTTAAAAGACACCTTAAATGCTGCGATATAAATAGATATAAATATCATTCAACCTATATCAGGGCAAAACCAAACCACAGACACGTGTTTCGCTCTTATTTGAGCTCGTCAGTGTAGTACACGCTATGTCTCTCAAGTCACTAATCAAGAGACATCCCTGCTATAAATTGAACGATATCTATAGATGTCAAATCCGAAACTGATAAACAGTCGCAAGTGGTTCCATCTTCACTCCAAAAATGGTATTTCAGTGGTAGCTTTGCATCTTGTATATAACCTTAGGCAAGGTAAAATGATAAAACGAACAGAGCGTTTTGTGACAGTCTAAAAATAGTCGTATCTCCAATTCCGGCGTGTTTTGTGTCCTCCGTGTTTTATTTACCTATAAATTAACTATAATAATGAACAGATCCAGGCAAATTGTTAAAAAGGCTTTGGAGTGTATACAAAGCCATGATAAAATATACGGTAGGTAAGTAAAATTTTTCAGAAAACTAACAATTAACTTATAAATTTTAGGTTAAAGTAAAATTTAAGGTTAGGATGTAAAAAATTTAAGTTATTTTGCATTGCTAAAATTGATCTTTTTATCAGATATCCTGTTTATGGTTATAAATAAAGCCAAACACTATTTACACTTCAACTGGAAAAACTTAAGTCTTAAAAGTACTAACACGTATTATTTAATTGACTGTTTTGGAGATACGACTGTTTACCTTACTTATAAATTTCATTACAAAAATCGCAGAAAATAAACTTGTCCGTATCGCAGGAAATAATTTAGAACAAGGAAATAACCAAACTGAGTTGAAAACTAACAATACACACGAATTAACGAATTTAGAAAATATGGCTCTACCCCAATCTGATTTTGGGGAAAATTTGCAACTCTTACACAGGATTGAAAGAGTATGTCAGTCCTCTAATAGTTCCACTGGCTTATATCGCATAGAAATAGAAGAAGGCAAGTAATAAAATTTTCTAAAACTTAAATAAAATAAAACTATTTGTTGCAGCACCGATTGATGACATTGGCGCGGATCCTGACTATGTTCCAGTGAAAAAGGTTCCGATTTTGAAGAAGAACAAGAGCCAATAGAAAATGCAGAAAATGAACAAGATAACGTAGTGTTTAAAAATATACACGGTGCTACAAATATGACAAAAAAATAGGAAAAGAGAAAACAAGTGAGAAATATTGAGCAATGGAAAGTAACCTCGAGAACAGAGAAGACTTTAGCTGGAAATGAGCACATATCAGTAAAGGGGCTGCACCGGTCCGAGCGCAAAATCGACCAATTTCCCATGTAAATCTCCATAAGAGAATCTAAGGTTCATTTCGGTCAATTTTTGCTCTTTTTGATACTGCGCATGCGCGACTTATAATTTGAATAAAATTTCGTTGTGACTTCATTGGAATGGTTAAATGGGGCATTTTTTCAACGGGGGGTATTTAGGAAGGCCCATTGGCCCATCTATACTTGTAAAAATTGGTTACTCATCATTTTTTATGTGTAAGAATAGTTAGTAGACATTCGATATTTGATTCATAATACATAGATGGCGTTTTATTTACAATATACAATATACATATACATATGCAATTGACATTTGATTCATATTACATAGATGGCGTCTTAAAAGGGGGGATGGGGGAGTACTCCGATTGGTACTTTTAACATTTGATTCATATTGCATAGATGGTGTTTTATTGTTTATATGGAATACTGCTTGATATAAATTCACCATTAGATTCATAATACATAGGTGGCGGTTTAGAATTTATAATTATTTAAACGGAAAATGAAAGTGAATGTATTTTATGTTTTTGAAAAAATGTATATTTGTGTTAATTATTTTCACATCGGTTAATGTCGGTTTCTTTCGATAAACTTTACCAAGCTTGTTACATTGAATCGTACATTTTGTATCAGGGAACTGTGATTACTGTGAAATTGAAACGTGTTTTAAACATCGATTAAATCCGTATTCTTTCGCTAAAACTCGTTGTGGTCGGAACAGTGAAAAATTTATTTTGTTTCAGACTAATATGAAATTAGAAGATATTTGCATTATGAAAATTTGTGAAAATATATCTGAAGTTAATACTTTTATTCGAGATTCACCGTTACCTCGAATTTTAACATTTAAAATTGTTAAAGCTTATAGAAAATACAAATGGAGATTCATTCTAAAAAGCATAAAAAACACTGTTTTATGGAGCTTCAATATTCCTTCTGATATGTTATATAGAAGAGATGTTCCAAATGCTATAGTAAGAGTAACAGTAATTAATCATTCTGATTGGAAAACAGAATATGATAAGTCTGAATATGGTATTTGGACAAATCGATATCATATTAAAAACCTTAATTTATGGTATTGTAACGGGATAACCGTAAAGGAAGGGACCTTAATTTGAAAGATTGTTGTTGACAGTTGATTTTTAGAAGTTTGTAAAAAAATCAACTGACCATTTTAAATAATGTTTCTAGAAAATTCTAGAAACTTCTAAACACACTAACTAGATTAAATAATGTTGTATATAAGGGGATGCACGGACAGTTAACGTCAGTTCGAGTCAAGTGTTCAGAAGAGTTCATTGTATTGTCAAGTAGTTAGACGTTATCCAGCAGAGTTCAGTGTATCTTAACAATTTTGTAAATAAATTGTGTAAAAAGCCCCCATACGTGTTTCAAATTGGTGTCAGGTGTGGGGTGAAGATACAAGAATGCCTGGAAAAAAGATAAATGAACTATTGGTGGCTGAGCTCAGAAGAGAGCTCGAAGAATTAGAGTTGGAAACTACTGGGACCAAATCTATATTGTTGAATAGGCTCCGTGAATACTACATAAGTAATAATTTGGACCCTGATATTGTGGAGTTCGATGACCCGGTTCAAAAAGCAATTTCTGAGCTATCCAGTCAGATGAAGAGCCAGCGCGAAGATATGTCCCAGCTGTCGCAACGAATGACGAGCCAACAAGAGGAGCTTTCCAGTCAGATGAAGAGCCAGCGCGAAAATATGTCCCAGCTGTCCCAACGAATGACGAGCCAACAAGAAGAACAAACTCAACAACTTTCCCGGTTGCAAGAAGAACAAACTCAACAACTTTCCCGGCTGCAAGAAGACCAAGCTCAACAACTTTCCCGGCTGCAAGAAGACCTATCAGGACGCATGACGAGCCAGCAAGAGGAGCTATCCAGTCAGATAAGAAGCCAGCGCGAAGAGGTGTCCCAGCTATCACAACGGATGTCTACCCTACCAGAAGAGTTATCCAGTTCCTTCTCCCAGCAAATATCACACCTTCGTGACGAGCAAAATCAGCAAGTTGCCAACTTGAATCAGCAGGTAGACAACTTGAATCAGCAAGTGGACAACATGAATCAGCAAGTGACCAACATGCGAGACGAGCAAAATCAACAAGTCGCCAACTTGCGAGACGAGCAAAACCAGATCAACCAGCAAATGCAGTCCGAGATAAGGAAGCTTCAACAAGAACAGGAAGCTAGCCGCCGAAACCAAACCATCCACCACGGCGACGGAGATGCAAGAAGGATGGAAACCTGCCACGCAGACGTCGAACGACAAAGAAGCGAGGAGACGACCCATGTACGAACGACGATGAAACCCCCGACCTTCGACGGGAAGACTTCCTGGCCAAATTACCTAAAACAATTCGACGCAGCGGCCAGAGCTAATGGATGGTCATCCCAGGAGAAAGCGTTGTCCCTAACCGTAGCTCTGCGAGGCGAAGCTTTAGACGTCTTGCAATCATTGACACCGGATGAAGCTGACAACTTCGAGTTATTGGTCAATCGCCTAGAGATGCGTTATGGTCAAACTCATCTACAACCGGTGTACCGAATGCAGTTAAAGAGCCGAAAACAGAAAAATGGAGAAACTATCCAGGAATTTGAAGCGGATGTAGCAAGAATGGTACGACTTGCGTATTCAAATGCAGCGGAGGATTTCCTGGAGTGCCTAGCAGTCCAAACCTTCACCGATGGTCTTCGAGACGTCGAGTTGCAGCGCGCTGTACGGTTGGCGCGGCCGAAGACTCTTGTGGACGCCTTGACCATTGCCCTGGAATTTGAGGCGGCGACGGAGGCCTCACGTGGAGTTGCTCGACTAAGGGAAATCACCGGTAACTACGACCATGCCGTTCATTCCGTTAGCGACGTTGAAGCGGTAGTAGAGAGATTAATGAAGTTATCTCCAAGAAGAAGGCGCCAAGTGAGATGCTGGAACTGCGGAGAACTAGGCCATATAAGAAATACTTGCCCCCAAAAAGAAAAATCTTCTGCTGAAGTACCCCAGCAGCAGGAAAACTAGAACGGGTCGACTCCTGGAGGGCGAAATCGACCCCAAACATTCCCGAAGCCCCTCACACCATTAAATTGGCAACTCTGCGACATCACGTGGACAGCTTATATGTAGATGGCCTCCTTGATGGGAAGAATATTAGCATGCTGGTAGACACTGGAGCTACAAAAACTATCGTCCGACCAACCATCATTATGCGAAATAAGATGTTGCCTACCAGTTGGAGACTGCGTACCGCTACCGGAGATTCTGCTAGAGTCTACGGTGAGATACAGGTGACGCTACAGTTTGGTTCAACCTCTCTTGTTCACTCAGTGCTGGTGGCTGACGTTGATGAAGATGTTGTTCTGGGCATGGATGTTATGCTCCACTGTGGTTTTCATTTGGATCTTCGCCAACGTATCCTTCGTACTGGTAATGAAGAAATATTCCTGCACCGAAAACAAGTTGACAATGCTTCGATTAAGCTAATCGATGATATCGAACTTCCGGCAAGCTGCGAATGTGTCGTCACAGCGCGGTTGGATGGACTGGAGCCAGATGGTGCCCCAGCCATGATAGAGCCGAAGAACCATGACCATGAATTGGGAAAAGGACTCCTTGTGGGTAAGACTCTTGTTAGACCCGCCAAAGAGGTACCCATCCGAGTTATCAACTTGAACGATCATCCAGTTCTTCTCCGAAAGGACACGGAAATGGGAAGTTTAGAACCAGTAATGGCCATAATTCACAAGATAAATGTTACGGAAACAGATGAGACCAACGAAATTGAACAATTAATGACAAAATTAGACCCCTCTTTGTCAAAATTAGAAAAGAAACAGGTAAGAGATCTACTTTACCGTTATAAACCTGTATTTGGTTCTAAAAGTAAACTGGGAAGAACTGATGTTGTACAACATAGAATTGACACTGGTGATGCACGTCCGATTCGACAGGTACCCCGAAGGATGCCTCAAGTTAAAAAGGAAGAAGCAGACAGAGCCCTTAAAGAAATGATTCAAAATGGCATAGTCGAACCATCCAGTAGTCCGTGGGCTTCTCCTGTGGTATTAGTGAGAAAGAAAGACGGATCAATGCGGTTTTGTGTCGACTATCGAAAGCTAAATGATGTCACTAAGAAGGACAGTTATCCTCTGCCAAGGATTGATGATGCCCTCGACGCTTTGGCGGGTTCTACTCTGTTTTCTACCTTGGACCTTAAAAGCGGATACTGGCAAGTTAAAATGAATCCTGCAGACAAAGAAAAGACTGCCTTTACCAGTGGATCAGGGTTATGGCAATTCACGGTCCTTCCATTTGGCCTCTGTAATGCTCCTGCGACGTTTGAACGACTAATGGAGAACATCCTGCGTGGTTTGTCATGGGAAACTTGTCTAGTTTATCTAGACGACATCATCATAATGGGTAAGACCTTTAAGGAACATTTATCTAACCTGGAAGAAGTTTTTAAAAGATTACAGAACGCTAATCTAACATTGAATGTTAAGAAATGCCACTTGTTCCAGAGACAGGTCAACTATTTAGGACATAACGTAAGCAAGGATGGCGTTGCTGTTGACCCCGCTAAGATACAAGCCGTTCAGGAATGGCCAATCCCTATCGACAAACATCAGCTCCGGAGTTTCTTGGGTCTTTGTTCCTATTACCGACGATATGTCAAGAATTTTGGAGACATCGCCAAACCCTTGACACGTTTGACAGAACAAGATAAGTCCTTCTGTTGGGATCAGGAATGTCAAAAGGCGTTTGAAATATTAAAGAAACAGCTTACGTCAGCACCTGTTCTTGCTTATCCACTTCCTGATGGTAAGCTTATTCTGGACACCGACGCCAGCAATGTGGGAATTGGAGCCGTCTTGTCACAGCTACAAGACGGTAAGGAAAGAGTGGTTGGTTACTTCAGCAAAACTTTATCGAAAGCTGAAAAGAACTACTGTGTAACTCGGAGGGAACTGTTAGCAGTTGTAAAATCCGTCGAACACTTTTATAAATATCTGTATGGCAGAAAATTCCTGATCAGAACAGACCATGCTAGTTTAAAGTGGCTACTTAGCTTTAGGAACCCAGAAGGACAGATAGCAAGATGGCTCGAAAAACTGCAGGAATATGATGTTGAAATCGAGCATAGACCTGGAACCAGACATCGTAATGCTGATGCACTTTCCAAAAGACCATGTCGACCATGTCGACCTGATTGCCCCCATTGTACCCGTATGGAGCAGAACGAGGAAAAACTTGCCTTAGTTAAGGTTGTGCCAGGAGACGAGAGCTCTATGCTGGAGGAGCAACAAGAAAACGATCCCGTTCTGAGAAAGATTAGGGAGTGGAAGAGAATGGACCATCGTCCGTTGTGGAGAGAGATATCCTCATCCTCTCCTGCTTTAAAAGCATACTGGTCCCAATGGAACTCTTTAATTTTGGACGGAGGGCTCGTTAAAAGACTTGTAGAAAATTCCGAGGGCACAGAAACAAGGAAACAAATAGTGGTCCCAAGAAATGCTGTACCGGAAATTTTAAAACAGATGCATAATGATAGTTCTGGAGGACATCTGGGTATCACAAAAACGCTGCAAAAGATCCGAGATAGATTTTACTGGGTAAATTGCACTAATGATGTTAAAGATTGGTGTCGTAAATGCACTACATGTGCTGCCAGTAACGGTCCGCACCGAAAACCGAAGGCGGAAATGCAGCAATACCTGGTTGGAAGTCCTTTTGAAAGAATCGCAGTAGATGTATTGGGGCCACTTCCACAGACCGATGTAGGAAACAAGTACATCTTTGTTGTAATGGACTATTTCACTAAATGGGTTGAAGCATATGCAGTTCCCAATCAGGAAGCCACCACTTTAGCAGATATATTGGTTGAAGAATTCGTAAGCCGATTTGGGGTACCACTAGAATTACATTCAGACCAAGGAAGAAATTTTGAGAGCAAGCTGTTTCAAGAAGTTTGCCAAAGATTAGGCATCCACAAAACGAGAACCACAGCGATGCACCCTCAGTCTGATGGAATGGTGGAACGAATGAACCGGACTATAACCAACTATCTGTCAAAAGTGGTGTCAGATTGTCAGAGGGATTGGGATCGACATATTCCACTATTTCTAATGGCAATTCGATCGGCCATCAACGAATCAACTGGCCAAACGCCTGCGAAGGTCCTGTTCGGTAGAGAAATGAGGCTACCATGTGACTTGGTGTTTGGTTGTAAACCTGGTGAAGAAATGGCACGTGAACAATATGTCACCGACCTTCAGAATCGAATGGAAAATATACACAACCTGGTGCGTGGAAAACTACAATTATCTAGTGATCGAATGAAGAGGTCCTATGACACACGGACAATGGAAAAGAGTTACCAAGTTGGAGATTTAGTCTGGCTCTATAACCCCCGACGGCGTCGAGGTATTTGTCCCAAATTACAAAAGAACTGGGAAGGTCCTTACACCATCAAGAAGAAGATTAACGATGTCATTTATCGGATCGTGAAAATTCCCAGAGGGAAACCCGTCGTGGTCCATCACGATCGTTTGGCGCCTTACCAGGGAAACCACAGTGGAGATGCGCAGCAACTCCAAGAAGATGGTTTGGCTGGCTCAGGGAGAGTGCGGGATTCCGATGTAGGAAATAACATTCCAGGAGGAATGAATCTAAGGAGGGGGCAGTGTAACGGGATAACCGTAAAGGAAGGAACCTTAATTTGAAAGATTGTTGTTGACAGTTGATTTTTAGAAGTTTGTAAAAAAATCAACTGACCATTTTAAATAATGTTTCTAGAAAATTCTAGAAACTTCTAAACACACTAACTAGATTAAATAATGTTGTATATAAGGGGATGCACGGACAGTTAACGTCAGTTCGAGTCAAGTGTTCAGAAGAGTTCATTGTATTGTCAAGTAGTTAGACGTTATCCAGCAGAGTTCAGTGTATCTTAACAATTTTGTAAATAAAGTGTGTAAAAAGCCCCCATACGTGTTTCAGTATTGTCGTTCCTGTTACAAACATTTTTTGGCTATTTTAAAAAATTATAATATAAATATCAATTTAATAATTTTAAGAGATCATTTTCATTTAGTTTGCAAAATTGACTCTTTACATTGTATCTATAGAAATAAGAATATGTGGTGTCAAAATATGTTTAATCATTTATTGTTTGGACTCAAAGAAAAATATAAATGTGATTTTGACCTACATGATTCATACTCTTTTTATAATTCTGAACCACGGTTTCATCGTTTTATTAAATCAGGTGATAGCGATAGTGATGATTAAAAACAATTTATATTTTTCGTTACAAACACTTGGATGTTTTAAAAATCTTAAAAATACCAATTAAATTATTAAAACTCGTATTATTATAGATTAATATAAATTAAGAAATTTATTGTATGTAAAGGGTAATATTGTAATTGTTGAAGCCAATTAACCACAAGGAATCCTTTTAATTAGAACTTTATTGAAATTTGTACAAAATGCTAGTTTTACAATTGAACGTTAATTAATTGTCAAAAGTGACTTATATATACATATAACAACTGAGATTCACAATTATAAATTTTGAACATCAACACTTCCTCTCAAAATGTAATAATTAGTTATCTTCAACAACCTTTAAGCCCATCATTCTTCTTAGGTTATTGAATTGACTTCTAGGTAAAGCCTTTGTCATTATATCAGCAATTTGATTATTGCTCGAAACATAATTTATTTTCATTACACCATCTTGAAATTTTTCACTTATGAAGTGAAATCTTATTTCAATATGTTTCTATCTTTTGTGGAATTCAGGATTTTTAATGAGTTTTATAGCACTCATATTGTCAACGTACAATATTGGCTTTTCTTTAAGTTCTGTTATGTCTTTAAACAAAAACTGCAACCAGATTAAGTCTTTAGTTGATTCACTAGCTGCTATGTACTCAGCTTCAGTGGTTGAAAGAACAACACTTCGTTGTTTGTGAGTTGACCAACATATTAGGGAGCCTGAATACACACAAGCAGTTCCAGTCCGCGATCTTCGTGTTTCTGAATCCCCTGCATAATCTGCATCGCTAAAAACCTTTAAAATGCCTGCTTCTGTATTTTCTTTGTAATGAAGCCCTAAGTTCTTACTCTCTTTCAAGTATCTGAATATTCTTTTCACAGCACACCAATCTGATTTCGATGGGCAATTTAGCTTTTCAGATACAGTACTTACGGCAAATCCAATATCTGGTCGTGAAGCAATCATTAAAAACATTAAACTTCCCACTGCTTCACGATATGGAACATTTTCTTCCAGTTTTTCTTTACTTAAATTTTGAATATCTCCAATTTTCTCACATGGGGTACTATTAGGCTTACAATCAAGCATATTAAATTTTGTCAAGATCTTTCTTACATACGCTTCTTGATTAATAAAAATACCATTTTCCATTTTCTTAATTTCCAGACTAAGATAATTTTCTAAGGGTCCCACAGTAAATTTAAAGGAGTCTTTTAATGCTTGTATAAACGAGATAGCTTCATTTTCTTTCGATGTCACTATAAGACCATCGTCAACATATATAGCAATTAATAATTTATCATTTTCTCGATTCCTTACAAACAAGCATGGATCGGCTGAACTAGGTTTAAGATCTTCTTCTTTTAAGAACTTTACAAAACGTTCATTCCAACATCTTGGTGACTGTTTTAAACCGTATAAACTACGGTTCAATTTACAAACTCTATCCGTTCCGTCTTCAAAACCTTGAGGTTGTGCCATATATACTTCTTCTTTTAGGACTTCGTATAAAAAGGCTGTTTTAATGTCGAATTGGAAACAAATTAAATTTTCAGACGCTGCAACACTCAAAACTGCTCGTATAGTATCGAAACGTGCTACAGGACTGAATACCTCATCGTAATCCATTCCAGACTTCTGTAAAAAACCTTTCGCTACTAACCTAGCTTTATACCTGTTTACACTTCCATCTGTATTAGTTTTGATTTTTAAAACCCATCTGTTGGGAATTAACTTTCTATTTGGAGGTAGTGAGACCAAAGTCCAAGTACTATTTTCATGAAGTGATTCCATTTCCTCTTCCATAGCCTTCATCCATTTATCTTTGTCATCTGATTTGACGGCTTGGTTAAAATTCTCTGGTACTTCCAATATAAAACATTCTGCTAATAAAATATAGTCTTCCAGATAACGAGGTAAACGAGTCGTTCTTCTTCCACGACCGAGCATTTCCACGACTTCTTCTTGGGAGTCGTTAGGTGTGTTTTCTAGCAAGGAATCTTCCTTTACATCTCCACCTTCAATACTACTACTTTCTCCCTCTACTTCTCTGCCATCATTGTTCATATTGCTATTTTCATCCACTTCTTCTCTACCTTCATTGTTTATACTGCTGTTACCTTCTTCCTCTAGCTCTATAATGTCGTTGTTTTTATCTTGTCTATTCAAATTTAGTGTTACTTCCAAAGGAATTTTCTTTTCAATAATTTCTTCTTCTCCAAATACGACATCTCTACTTCTAATTATTTTATTTTTATTTTGAATCCAAATTCTAAATCCATCTTTCTCACCGCAGTATCCAACAAAGTAACCAAGAATACTTTTTTTATCTAATTTACGTCTTTGTTGTTTTGGTACATGAACGTAACATTTGGATCCAAATATTCTAAAATGATCAATAGAATTAATTTCTTTATTTGTCCATAAAGCTAAAGGTGATTTGTTTCGAATAGGAGTAGGCCCTGTTCGATTTAAAACATAAGTTGCAGTATTAATAGCCTCTGCCCACAAAAACAAAGGTAAACTCTTTGAGTGAATCATAGATCTTGCACATTCTACCAAGGTTCTATTTTCTCTTTCAGCAAGTCCATTTTGTTCTGGGGTATATGGCATTGTCACTCTGAAATTAATACCTTTATTTTGCAAAAGATTACGAACTTTAGAATTATCAAACTCTTTTCCACCGTCGCTTAGAAATTCTTTTATTGCAACTCTGGTAGTTTGAGCTTCTTCTAAAAATACTTTTAGGCTATCAAATACTTCGTCTTTTGTTTTTAAAAAGAAAACCCGACGATATTTCGAAAAGTCATCTTTAAAACAAACATAATAATTTGCTCCACCTAATGACGTGACTTGCATTGGACCACAAACATCTGCGTGAATTATTTCACCTGGCATGCTTGGTCTATTCTCACGTGTTTTAAACGGTAATTTTTGTTGCTTACCCCAAATGCATCCTTCACAAAACTCACTTTCTTCATCTGTTGCAATCTCTATTCCGTAAGTTTTTAGAATTCTTTTTACATGCCTCTTATTCTGATGACACACTCTTTCATGCCACAATTGCAAACTATTTCCATAAGAAGCTGTATAGACTTCAGCAGGTATTTCTGGGATACATGTCTTCATATCTAAGGCATAAAGTCCACCTGATAATTGTCTCCCAGTCATACAAATTTTATCGTTTTTCATAAAGTAACAACCATTTTGATTTACTTTAAACTCAAAACCTTTCTTAATGGTTTGACCTACAGATAACAGGTTTCTGGTAACTTCTGGAACAAACCAAACATTTTCAAGATGATTTCTAAAATATCTATTATAAATTTTCATTTCTACATTTATATTACCTTGCCCATAGGCTAAAATTACATTACCATTTCCAATACGAATTTCTTTTGGAGAAACGAAACTTTCGTAACTAGCAAAACTATTCTTATTCTTAGTCATGTGAACTGATGCTCCTGAGTCAGCAATCCAAATATCAGCCTCACATAGAAGTAATTCTTCGGATTCACATGGAAATGCTTCGCCTTCAGCAATACAATTATTTCGAGAGAATAAATTCTTGTTTGCTCCTTTATTTGGACAAGTTTTTGCAAAATGGCCAACTTCATGACATCTAAAACACTTAAACATTCTAGACTCACCCTTATCCTTTCTCTTTTCTTTAGAAAAACTGTTCTTCTTTGCAAAAAAGGCAGTAGACTCGCCATTTCTTGCTGGTAAACGCATTTCAATTAATCTTAATCTTTCTATTAGCTTATTCACATTCCTCTCCTCTATAGGAACAGATTCCCACACACTCTTAAATTCAAAATATTCTTGTGGAAGTGTAGACATAATTCGACTCATCAGAAGTAACTCTGGTAATTCAGTATTAACAAACCTTTTCAACTCTTCGTTTAATTGACTGAAATTTTTCTGTAGTCTTGCGATGTGCGTTATAATGTCTTCTAATGGTTCCTTTTGTAGAGTAAAAAACTGTTCCATCAATCTATCCACTCTTTGACAAGAGCTCTGTTCATAAACTGACATTAGTTTATCCCATATAGACTTTGAGGTATTACAGGTAGCTACAAGCTCAAGATTAGCATCATTCATGCTTCCTACCAAGATTAGTTGGGCTAAAGAATCAGATTTATTAAAAGACTTTATTTCTATTAAATACCTAGCATTTCTTGCATCTACAGTTTCATCACCTTCAAGCGTTTCTCCATCTCTTTCGGGCTTTGGAATTTCTCCAGTAACTACACCTAATATGTCATGATGGACTAAAAGTAGTTCAATCTGCCTCTTCCATTTCGACCAATTTACTGCTCCCTCCAGCTTTTCGATGTGAGCTTTGAATTCCATATTAAGCTCCCGCTTTGACGTGATACCTTATAAATTCGACAATTTTTTTTTTGTTCTTTTTCAAACGTGGCTAATTTTACAGCTCTGCGTTAACAAGGCCCATAACCTGTTAAAGCCAATTAACCACAAGGAATCCTTTTAATTAGAACTTTATTGAAATTTGTACAAAATGCTAGTTTTACAATTGAACGTTAATTAATTGTCAAAAGTGACTTATATATACATATAACAACTGAGATTCACAATTATAAATTTTGAACATCAACAGTAATAAAATACTTTATTTTGTAAATGTTTTATTTTTTATACCTTACATTCTTCAATAACTAATTTACATAAATTACACTTTGATTGTGATACAGGTGATCCATCTACATGAGTTTGCCATTTAGGACGATAATGATGCATGTAACAAGGTAGTTGTATTTGTAAATAAATATTATTTCTATATTCGACGGGTAATTTGTACCAAGCAAATAAAAGGTCTGAAGGTGAAACTTTTTCAATTATGTACTGTAAAGGAAACAATTTAAGTTCTTCTTCACTAAACTCACACAATCTTTTCTTAAAACTCCAATGATCTTTTAGTGGACAATCACAATTATACGTGTTATGTTTATACATTTTATTCTCCAGATTTCAAAAACTAAACAAAATTTAGTAACGTCTTATATATTTATATAATTCCCACTCTATAATATAAAATTCTACAAAACATTATTTTTATTTATTCAAGAATTATGTGATTTATCCATTCCTAACCATTTAACATACACTTTATTTCCTTTTTTTTTTTAAAACTTTCTCAACTAAATATGCATTTGTATTTTTAACTTTTTGTAATTCTTCGGTATAGAAACAACCTTGAATTTCTTTGTTTCTCGAATCTTCTAACAAATATGTTGTAGGATTGGTGTAGCGAACTGTCCGAATTTTAAAAATTTCGTTTGTCCACAAAGGTGTGTAACCTTTTGCAAAAGCATGTCGATACTTGCTAATTCTAACGTAATCACCTACTTTAAATTTATTTTTTCGAGGATCCACAGTTTTTAAATGATTAAATACTTGAATAAGTTTAGCATTTTTTTCATTTATTTTACTTGGTATATATCCAGTTGTCGAATGTTTGGTATTGTTGTATTTTTCAATAATGTCTGGAAGAATATTTTTCCACTTGTATGAACCCTGTAAACTAAATTGTTTCCATATTAATGACTTTATGGTTCGAATTGCTCTCTCTGCAATAGAAGCTTTTAAATTTGAAAAAGTACTATAGTGGTTTATACTAAATGATTCCATAAGCTTTTTAAAGTTTGAATTATAAAATTCCGTTCCATTGACGGATTGTAAATTTTTTGGTGGTTTCTTCATTTTGGATAAAATTATTTTCATTGCATTAGTCACATCTTTACCATTTTTCGTTTTAAGTGGTTCAGCCCAAATGTATTTACTAAATACTTACCAAAATATAACGATAACCATTATTTAATTTTGCATAATAGTCCATAATAGCCAAATCAGCTTGGATTAAATCATTTAAACCTTTTACTATAACACGTCTTCTTTTGTATATTTTTCGAGCAGGTTTGTGAAGCTCGTTGACAATTTGAATTTTTACATCAGACATTTTTTTTGAGAGGACACTGTAAAGTGATTCTTACAAACACATTATCGCTTGAGTTTAATTTAAATGAAATCTTATCTCCTATATTTATATCTAAACCTTTTAACTCATGGTACTTGTACTCAGTGCCATTTACTTCAACGAAATTAGAAAATACATAATGTTGAACAGATTCGATTTTTTCTTTAACTGAAAATACATATGTTGTGCCACCATGACCAAGCACATAATATTCTTTATTTAGGGTTATTCTCTTTTCTCCTTTTAAAAAAATTAAACATTTGCTGTGAAACGATGATGGATCGCATACAAAATATAGTGGAGCTGCTTGTTGATTATTTGGTGTAAAGTCACTACAAGCTTTGGAATCAGTTAAAAAATGTGAGCCAAATTTATTAATAGGCATATTTATTGTATAACACCTCCTTCCTTCAGTTCCTTTATAATTGATACTATTTCATTGGTGTGACCGTTATTTCCAGCAGCCTGAGATGCTATCAGTAGTTGTAACCTTTCTACAAGTTCATTAAAGTCATCAAAGTATTTATACTCTATCGGTTTTTTAGTGCAATGGTCATTACACCAAAATTAAAATAAAATAAAATGAATATATAACAACTTGTATTACTGCAGCAAAATAAATACATCTGACTTTTTGTGAAATATCAAAAATAATCATCCATCAAAAAACTTGTTTCGCCTTTTTTTTATATCAAACACGATCCACTGTCTTGGCAACGGTGATCTTCCATATTTTCTATACAGGTTGAGATTATTTTGCTATCCATACGAATAATCTCATAAAACTTTTCAAAAAGAAAATGAATCTTAATCAGTGATTATTAAATCACTGAAAAAGAAAAGAAGAGACCAAATGATCGCCAACGATTGCATATAACTAAAAATCTTTAAATAAAGAAACTTTGTGTGCTCGAAAGAGGCACGAGCACCACAAATACTCCCTCCTTAAAAAAAATTAAATTGATATATATATAAATCAATGAAAATTATGATTAAAAAATAACTAAAAAACTGAACTAAAAACTATTTAAATTATTAATAGAAAAAGTGACTTTCTTTTTCTTGGTTGGCACCTGGGTGCTATCAATTTGCTCATTTAATAAAAAAGCTGGTTTAGTCATGTCAATGTTAACACTTATTTCGCGATTACCTTCCAAAATTTTAAAAACTTTTTCACTTCTAGAAACCACTTTGAAAGGACCGTCGTACGGTGCTGTGAGGCTTGGTTTAATACCCGGAACTTTTAAGAAAACGAATTCTGAATTTTTTCACTCTGGATGAACAAATGTTTTTGCTGAACCATGTCTTTGTACTTGAGATGGTTTAATGTTATTAAAAATTTCACGAAGTTTAATTAAAATAGGATAAATATCTACATTTTCTTTAGAAGTATTAAAGAATTCACCAGGAATACGTAGCGTTTGTCCATAAACAAGTTCTGCGGGTGAACATTGTAAGTCCTCTTTTATTGCAGATCGCAAACCTAAACGAATCAAAGGCAATTCATCTTTCCAAGAATTTGAAGTTAGTTTTGACACAAGAGCTGATTTAAGAGTCCGATGAACTCTTTCAATCATGCCGTTCCCTTGTGGATGATAAGGTGTGGTGTGTAAACTTTGAAAACCTAATTGTTTACTGAATTCTTTGAATAAACTTGATTCGAATTGAGTACCTTGATCGTGTGTAATTTTATGAGGTATTCCGAAACGTGGAATATATTGATTTATTAGAGTTCTAATAATATTTTCTGATTCAATATTCCGAAGTGGGTAAACTTCTATCCACCTAGTAACTCTAACAATGACTGTGAGTACGTAAGTGCAACCTTTTGAAGGCTTCAATGGACCTACTAAGTCAATGTGAATATGTTGAAATCTACCTTCAGGGACGTTAAAATCTCCTACACTAGATTTGGTGTGTTTGAAAATTTTTGATTTTTGGCACTGAATACATGATTTCGTCCAAAGATTAATGTTTTTATTCCTATGAGGCCAGAACTATATGTTTTTAATTTAAATGAGCTACGTTATGTACTTTAAGAAAAGAACTGTAACGTAAACTTCGAGGAATATATATACGTTGTTTATTAGTAGAAGTTTCATACCAAATTTTGAAATTATGTGTTTCAACTTTAATTTGTTTGAGGAAAACCTTATTGTTTCTTCTTTGGTTTGAAGAATTTTGTTTTTGTAAAAGACTAGTTAATTCTATATCTAAATTTTGTTCGTTAAATATATCTTGTAAAGTGAAATTAATATTGAAACACTTATGGGGGCTTTTTTACACAATTTATTTACAAAATTGTTAAGGTACACTGAACTCTGCTGGATAACGTCTAACTACTTGACAATACAATGAACTCTTGTGAACACTTGACTCGAACTGACGTTAACTGCCCATGCATCCCCTTATATACAACATTATTTAATCTAGTCAGTGTGTTTAGAAGTTTCTAGAATTTTCTAGAAACATTATTTAAAATGGTCAGTTGATTTTTTTACAAACTTCTAAAAATCAACTGTCAACAACAATCTTTCAAATTAAGGTCCCTTCCTTTACGGTTATCCCGTTACAATATTATCGATTTGATCGTGCTCAATTCGGCTAAGAAAATCTGCAACTTTAACGTTTTTGCTGCCTACGTATTTAATTTTGTTAGTAAATTGTAGAATATATTCGAAATATCTAAATTGACGTGGTGATTTTTCTGATTTTGAAAAAATTGCTTTTTCTATAGGTTTGTGATCTGTAAAAACATGGAAATCTACGCATTCTAACATGTAACGAAAATGTTTAATGGACTCATTAATAGCAAAAAGTTCTTTGTCAAAAACACTGTAGTTTTGTTGACTTTTGGTTAATTTTTTAGAGAAATATGCTAAAGGTTGTCTAACATCTTGAATAACTTGCTCTAAAGTACTACCTATGGCTGTTGAGCTAGCGTCTGTAGTTAAGATCAATTTTGCTCCTTCTTTAGGATGATTAAGCAAAGATGCTTTAATTAACATTTCTTTTGCTTTTTCAAAACATTCTTGGCATTCTTTTGGCCAATTTTCAATATTTTTAATCTTGATTGCATTTAAATAATTAATGAATTCGTGTAAAGGACTTAAGATTTTTGCGAATTGAGGTACAAATTTATGATAAAAATTAACCATTCCTACAAATCTTTGTAATTGTTTGCAAGTTTTTGGAATTTCGTAATCTGAGATAACTTTAACTCGTTCATCAGATGGCAAAATTCCTTCTGGAGTGATAGAATGACCTAAAAAGTTAACCTTAGTAACTCCAAAAATACATTTAGATGGTTTGACATTAACGCCAAATTTTTCTAACCTTTCAAATAAAATATCTAGATGATGTAAATGTTCTTGTTCATTTTTGCTAAAAATTAAAATGTCATCTAGGTAAACGAACAAAAAATCTAATCCTCTGGTGACTTCATTAATAAATCTTTGAAATGTATTACCAGCATTACGTAATCCAAAAGGAGTACGTAGAAATTTGAATGCACCAAATGGAGTAGTAATTGCTGTTTTGTAAATATCTTCTTCAGCCAAGGGTATTTGATGATACGCTCTTACTAAGTCGATTTTTGAAAAAATTTGAGATCCGTAAATTTTTAAATTAATGTCAGAAATCAACGTTAATGGATAACGTTCTGAAATTGTTTGTTTGTTAAGAAAACGATAATCACCGCAGGGACGCCAATCTGCAGAGTCCTTCTTAGGAACCATATGCAATGGTGACGTCACTGAAGATGATGATGGCCTGCAAATACCTAAGTCGACCATGTCTTCAAATTCTTTTTTGGCAATTTTATATTTAAGGGGATCTAACCTTCTTGGCTTACTATAAGGTAAATGCCCTTCGGTAACTATGTGATGTTTTACATCATGTTTTGCTTCAGAATGAAAATTGGGAGATGAAAAAATGCTAGAATACTTTTTAAAATAATTTGTATACTGATTTTCAACCGTAAATAGTTTTGGGAGTTCCTGATTGAAATTTTGTAATCTACCAGTGGAAATAATAAAAGTTTCGTTATCTATTAATTTTTGTTTTTTTAAATCAAGTAGTAATCCAAAATTAGATAAGAAATCTGCACCTATTATGGGTTTAGCTATATCTGCAATTGTAAAAAGAAAAGGAAATTTTCGGCGTAAACCGAGGTTTACGTTCAGAAATTTTTTTCCATAAGTTAGAATAGTATTGCCTGAAGCGGAAGTCAGTAATATATTTTTATCTTTTTTATGATTGCTAAACATATTGTAGGGAAGACAGCCGATGTCTGCTCCACTATCAACGAGAAAATTTAATTTATTAGTTTTATCGTAAACAAAAAGACGTTTTGACATAGGAACACTGTTGGTAGATTTACAATTATTTACGGTTGAGCTATTTAGTTTTTTTGAATTTGTATTAATTTTGTTGAAAGTGTCTGATAAAAGACATGGTGGACCGTTACATTTTTTGGCATTATTTCCAAAATTTTGATGATAACAACATAAATTGCCTGATTTATCACGACTTCTATTCCGATGATTACTTGAATTTACTGATAAATCGCGGCTTTTTGATCTGTTTCGGTAAGTTTGACATTGACATTTATGGGAATCGTCTGATGAAAAATTATTTTTTGAAAAATTATTTCTAAGAGAGGAAATTTCTCTTTCAAATTCAGTTTGTTTATCTAATATGTTCTTAAAAATATTTTGACAATGATCTATAAAGTTAGTAATTGTTTTGTTCAAACTAGACATTTCGTCTGATTTAGAAAAATTTTGAATTTCAAAGCCAGATTTCGAGTTTTGTCTTTTGTGTTATAGGTTCATAATTTTTCTCTAAAGTGGACTGTGATTTAATTATATCGCTTTTTAAACTTTTATATATTTTTTAAGGCTCTTCGCGATTTTAGTAGCGGTCTAGTTAAATGAGTGTTCATCGTTTTACTAATTATATATCACATATGTACGATTATTTATATAATAATAAAATTATCAAATTCCTTACGATATCGCCCATTTGACATTGAACAATCTTTGTCAACAACTACAACGCTGTATTTATCTTTCCAGCAAAGATTGCATAAATCTTTAAATTTTTGAAAAGACATATCGTATATGTGATCATCATATATGTGTTTTAAATTTGTCATATCCTGTTGGAAAATTACCAAAAGATTTGCATTGTCCCTGAGCATTATTTTATTCACATAACTGTATGTTTGACATATAAAAAAAAATCAGTGGATTTATGTCGACCAAAACAAAAATATTTCTGAATAATACTTTGATCACCAGTGGCAACATCATCAAATATAACAAGTGAATTATTTTTTATATCTTCCGGATTTGGCACATCTTCAGGATTACTATATTCATTATAACCAATTTCATTTAAAGGTTCTAACAAATTACGTAAATATACATATTTTGGTTGGTATACTGATTTTGAATATAAATATATATTTTCAAATCTAAAACGTTTGGATGCTCAATTAGAGATAATAATACGTTAGTTTTTCCACACCCCGAAGGTCCGACAATTAAACATCTTTTTGAATTGCCTCCAATTAAATTTCCGTGTTTCTGTATTATTTGATTTTTAACAATATCATCATGGTTAGTGATAGGAAGAGAGAACTTTTGTTTTTTAAGAATCATGGTTTAAATTTTATGAGATTATATATATATATATATATATATATATATATATATATATATATATATATATATATAAACAAAGTGCCAAGAAAATGCGTATTAATATAAACAAAAGGGGAAAATTATTGGGCATGTACGCAAAAAGGATCAATAAGGCCACGAGTAGGAATGGTAACCGCAGACATGCATGTTTCTGGCTCATTAGCCGTCATCAGTGCGGCATAACCAAATAGGGTATTGCACTTGGCTAGCAAAAGTGTTGGGTACTTGGGAGCAAAGGATGTTGGGGAAACATGTGTAAAGAAACATAAAAACACAAAAACAACGAAAGCTCACACATAATAATAATAATAATTTTCCCCTTTTGTTTATATATATATATATAGAGGTTGTCGGGTTATACCACCTCTATATATAAGAAAACATAAAGAGAAAAACAAGTAAATTTAATTCGAGTCGAACCTTCAAGCGAACAACAACAACATCAACAGGTGCCGGGCTATTAAACAGTATTATTAATAAATTACCTTTTGAATTACATATACCAGGCTACGAATATTGTGGACCGGGTACAAAATTACAAAAACGACTTAATCGTGGTGATGAGGGTATAAATATTTTAGATAAAGCTTGTAAAGATCACGATATTGCTTATTCAAAAAGAGTTAACTTAGAGAATAGACACCAAGCAGACAAAGAACTAGAAAATAAAGCGAGGCAACGTGTAAAATCTAAAGACGCTTCATTAGGAGAAAAAACTGCCGCTTGGCTAGTTACAACAGCAATGAAAGGAAAACGATAGTTTGGTATGGGACTTAAAAAGATGAGTAAAAAAAGAGGTGGTGCTCTTCTAAAGAAACGTACTAGAAAAAAACGTATTATTAAAGTTCCAAAAAAAGGAGGTTTTCTACCGCTATTATTACCCATACTCGCAGCGTTAGGAGGGTTGGGAGGGGGAATTGCTGGGATCACAAAGGCTGTCAACGATGCAAAAATAAACAAGCAACAACTTGAAGAACTTAAACGACATAATTTAGTAATGGAACAAAAAGGAAACGGTTTATATTTAGGACCAACTAAGGGTTATGGTTTATATTTGAAACCATATTCAAAAAACTAAAATTACCTCAACATGCTTTAACAAATTTCGATTTGATAAAGTATGTAAAATTATTAAAAATACCACATTTTAGAGGTGTATTTATGAACGACACATTACCAAGAAGAATTAAGAAATATGAATGTGGAAAAATAAATTTAGATTCTAATTACAGTGAGGGAACCCACTGGACTGCCTATGTAAAACACAATCAAAATGTTGTTTATTTTGATGCATTTGGTAATTTACCCCCAACAATCAATATAATAAAGTATTTTGATAGTAATGTTAATGTTAAAATAAGGTATAATTATAAAAGACTTCAAAATTTTAATTCTTATAAATGTGGTCATCTAGCCTTACTTTTTCTATATAATCATTACAATTCAACGAATCAGTAGGTAACTAATATGTCATTCAACTTTAAACTTTTCAATCATTCATCACTTTTAAGTTATAATTTTAATCCACCAATATATTTAGAAGAGGATATAAATTATGAGATTGGTTTAACTAATTTATACACTTTTAATTCAATTCCCAATAGGTTTGTTCCCAATCAACACATGTACTATTAAACAAACGGTTTTGTCATGCGCATTTCATAAAAGCCGTTCCAATTAACTTTTGACTGGTGCACGAACAAGTACAGTTAATGTTCCCAATGACTATAATTCATTCACTTCTTATTTCAATCTCAGTAGACTATGCATTTTATTTCTTGGATTGGCACTTCAATTTGTTGGGTTGGTACCGTTGGTACCTACTGTCGAAATATTGACAGCACATTGTCAAAGGTAAAATTGTTAAAGATTCAATAACGAAATATTTGATGCTTTCTTAGATTCAATATACAATGCCGAAAAAAATAAGTACAGAAATTCACAACAGCATCGTTAGATGTTATGGTATGTTTAGGAAAAAAGCTAACAGCTGTAAGAGTGTTTAGTTTATTTAAATCAATTGGCCGAGGTTTTTCAAGTAAGTACGATTTTATGTGTATTTCTTTTAAATCAATGCTAGTCGCTAACATAAACTTATATATTTTGCATTAGATTAATTGAGAGAGGTTTTTGTAATGAATTTATAAATATGTATCACTTTTTTAAATAAAATTTATATTATTAAAAGAACACATAACCTTTTTTGACAGATATTATAATAAATTATATACAATGTTGTCAGATTTCAAATTTCGAAATTATACATTTTTGTAACTATAATTTAATTCAAAATTTTGTTAAATATTTTTAAATCTCTTAACTACCGTTGTGTAACTGAGGTATTTTTTTTGAATCTAATTAATATAACAAACATTCTAAATGCTTAATTTTTTTAGATCAGTGTATCGAAAATACGGAAGATTATTAAAGAAGGATTGAAAAATAATGAGAAAGTCGCAGATAAAGGATGTAAAACTGATACATTTGAGAAGTTTATTTTAAAAAAAGACTTACAGCGACAGATTTGGATGTACCATGCTAAAACTGAACATTTTACTTTAGACAAACTTTTGACTGATGCTAAACAAAATTTTGATTTTAAAGGGGGACGTACGACACTATACAAACTTATAAAATTAATGGGATACAAATTTAAAAAAGTAAATGGACGACATATTTTATGTGAACAACGACACGTTAAAATTAGAAAGATCGCTTTCATTCGGAAATATAAACAACTAAAAAGTCTTGCTGAGAGAGTTAGATTCGTGTACCTAGATGAAACATGGATCTATCAAAATGGTAGTTCAGTGCGTCAGTGGGTGCACGATTCTGACCTAAAAAGTAATCCAGCTCGTGTAAAATCCGAAGGAAAGCGATTTACTATTTTACACGCAGGGACTGATACTGGATTTTTGGAAGGATGTGACTTGTTACTAGACTCTTCGAATACGACTATCACAAAAGTATGAATGGTGACCTTTTTAAAAACTGGGTTGTTAATCAACTCATTCCTGCTCTATCTGTATTTCAAGAAAAATGTGTGGTGGTCATGGACAACGCGCCATACCATTCAGTTCAAATTAACAAACCACCCTCTTTTTCAGCGAAAAAAGCAATGATGCAGGAATGGTTGATTAACAATAACATTAGGTTTGACACAAAAATGACAAAGAAACAACTGTACTCTATAATCTTACCTTATAAAACTGACGAAAAGACATATGTAGTGGATGAAATTTTAAAACAACGAGGACATGAAGTACTTCGACTACCACCATACCATTGTCACTACAATCCAATAGAACTAGCATGGGGGTTTACTAAGACATATTATAACAAACATATTACATCTACTTATCTTGACCAGGAAAGAGTTAAAAAAACTTAGACAGAAGCATTGACTAAATGTACACCAGACATGTGGCAAAATTTTTGTAGACATACAGACGAACTTATTTTGGCAGATTGGACTACTTACATGGGAAACTGCTCACATGACAATATTCCTCCTTTAATTATTTCATTGGAGGAATCAGATTCTGACGATTCCGATTTTGGATTTGATAGTGACTCTGATTCTTCCAGTGAAATAATGGAAGAGGATTGATCATACAAATACACCGACAACATTTACATGTTACATCTAAATCTGCATCTGTATTTGTTTTTATTTGCTTTTATGTAATTTATTAAAATATTTTTTTCATTGTATCGGTTTGAAATGTCTAACAAATCTTAATTTTTCTGAAAAATTTCTGTTATAAAGAACATTATTAAAACATCAGCATATTTAAGTCAAATGCGACACCACCTGGGGCGGACCAGGAAAATCAAATTTTTACTGGAGTATAGTTTCCTCAATTAACCCATTGGATGTGAAATTTTATTATCCTACAGCCACTAATACAATAATGTTACACTACGATGCCATTTGGATGTAAAATAGAAGACTTTAAAAAAGATGGATACCTATAGACTTTGAGTACTGTGTTTTTATGTTAAACTCAAAACTGATGAAATAATTTTTTTTACCACTGCTTGAATAATTTAAAAGTTTTATTATACATTTGTAAAAAGGATCTTTTACTATTGCTTGAGTAATTTAAAAGTTGTATTAAACGTTTTTATTAATATATGTATATGTGCTACATTTTGAATTTTACTTATATTATTTATTTGTAATAAAATGTAAATATAAAAGTATATTTTTTTACAAGCATGCGTAAAACAACACTTTTCCGCACGCATTTTAATTCAGAAAATATCTCTTTCTCTTTTTTTATTAAATGAATATGTCCTTCAATAACCTTTTGGAAAATTATTGTATTATTACTTTTATGTTGTTGTACCTACTACATACAAATTGTAAAAAAAAAGATTATTTTGCATAAAAATAGAGATTTTTAAAATGTTTGTTCTTAAAAAAATCATAATTTATTAAAACACCTCTGTAAACGTTACTCAAAGCAACAACAAACTTTAATTGTCACAAATTAAAATTTTGTTACATGGTTAGGAGTTGAAAATAAAATTTAAAAAATGAATAAAGTATCTTTTTTATGCTTGTAGAAAAAATATTGATCCTAACTCTTGCGGGAAAGTATAACTTTCCGCACTTGATAGGATAATAACTATTTTCGTTCTAGATCAATAATATAATATGATAATTGACTATAAACAGGGATCTGTTCTGTGGAAAGGAATGTGTTATTTTGAATATCAGTCAAAATTCATGTGAATTTAAATAGACCATTCTTGGATATTAATAGTACCTACTTGCAGCGAAAACTGACGTATCTACTTTAGTACCTATTCAATTTAATATTAAATACATTGACTTATTTTCGGCAAGTTTTAAATTTGGTTTGCAGATTTAATTACTTAAGATATTTGTAATGAATACACATATTTTTATTGAAGACGTGACAACATCGTATTTACAATTAATAAGACCACAGAACAATATGAACAGACGTGTATTATACTGGGCGAATTTCATGTAACTAACAGAGCCTACTGAGATGGAAATAAAAAGTGAATGGCTTATACGTACTGATACATGTATTAGTTTGTAAACTAACAAATCGATCCACGCCTTAAAGCATGTACTGGGTCGTTATGTTTCTGACGACATGCGCAATAGCACATTAGATTTTAAGGATGACAGGAAATAGGAAATAATTGTAGGGTTATGTTTATGTGCCACGGTATTTACATAATTTTTAATTTGTATTCATCGATTTAAAATTGATTATCGAGAGGTCTATAGATATGAGTGATGTAGAAAGTGAAGAAAGCTCCTTAAGTATTAAAAGTTTTATAAACTTACTCTTGTTGAATAATAAAAATAATCTTAACGTAAAACGACGTCTTGTATCAACTTTTTATTATGACATATATTAAACAAAAAACATTTTAAATAAAACCATGGCAATATTAATTACCTAGTAGATACTAGTACATTAACTAATACTAACAACTTTAACAGCTCCAGTTCAAGTGATGATGATGTAGAACTATTAGTTATTGGAGAACTTCGTCAAAAAAATGAGAATTATTTAGGTAAGATTTGTGAATATTTTATTTGTGACTTGAATTAAATTTAATAATTAGTTAGGTACAAAAATAATACTTTACATAAATTAATACGTATTTTTAGATGAAATAGTTCCGTCTTATTCGGAACTTGTATTTTTGGAACATTTTCGAGTAAGCCGCCAAGTCTCTCAAAAAATAAGTGTAGGATTCAGTCGATCTTCTTGGTACAAATACCACATAGGGCATCACGGACATATATGTGCAGAGAACCAGGTAAAATAAATTGTAGAATATTTTAGGTTCATACAAATCTAATAGTGTACCTATTTTATCAGGTTTTGATATTCTTGTGGTTCATTGGACACCAAACCGCAGGGTTTAGGGATGTGGCAGATCGGTTTGACATCACAATAAGTTGCCTTCATAGAATAATACATAGGGTGTCTTATTATCTAAGCCATATGTGTAACCAAATAATAAAATGGCCATCCGAGGAAAGAAAACGCATTATTGCTGCAAGATTTGCGGATCAAGGATTTCCAAATATTATTGGTGGAATTGATGGTTGCCACATAGCTATTAATAAACCAACAGATGATCCTGAATCGTATTTTAATAGAAAGCATTATTATTCAATACAGGTTATTATCTTAACAATTAATGTGTTTATATGCTTTATAGTTGTTTCATTTTTCAGATGCAGGTTGTCTGTGACCACGAGAAAAGAATGTTAGATATTTTTATAGGATATCCAGGATCTGTTCACGACAGTAGGGTGTTTAGAAATTCCAACTTGTCGCGAACACTGGAGACAAAATGTGGGAGATACTATCTTCTAGGCGATTCTGGATATCCTCTGAAACCTAATTTATTAACTCCCTTCAAAGATAGGGGAAATCTGACATCAAGGCAGGTAAATTACAACAATAAGCTAGCACGGAATCGTTATGTTATTGAACATTGCTTTGGCATCCTCAAGCAAAAGTTTCGTCAACTTTATAAAATAAATTTAAGATCAATTGAATCAATTGTGCATCTAGTAAGGGCTGCTTGTGTTCTGCACAACATAGCATTAGACGATAAATTCGAATATGATGAAATTATTGAAAACAATATTCAAATAAACTTGAATGAAGTTAATTTCGAAAATGAAGAAGAAGCTGAAGGTGATATGGATGCAAGACACATACGAACAAATATTGCAAATCATTTACAAATGTAATGCTGTACGTAAATATTATGTAGGTAGTAATTAAAATCATTTAATCATACAAACACAAACTTATTATTTATCATAAACATGTAACAAAATTAACAATAAATCCTGAAAATAAAAAATATAAACTTGCCAGAAATAAAAATATTTTTTTAAGTAACACAAAATTTTAATGTAACAAATACCTAGCTTAAAAAAGAACTTTTTTATATATCATTTTTATTCTTTAATAGTTCATTTCTCTCTCTAATTAAAATATTTTTTTCTTTTAGTATCTCTATTTTTTCTTCATCTAATTTGATTTTTTTTTCATAGTAATTTTTTCTATCATTTCTCATCAATTCCAGTATCCCGCAACTCTTTGTTCTATTTACTTTACGTTTCCCTTTTATTTCTTGAGACGATTTAGGTTGTTCATTTTCAATATTGACATTTTCATTGGTATTTTCTTTATGTTCATGGGCTACTCTTATTTCGTCTGTTTCCAACAAAATGACTGGTTCAATATTTTTTTTATCCGAGAGCAATAAAGCCATCTCTTCGGCATATTCGAAGAATTTTCGACCCCTACCAGTGGAATTCTGGTTTTCAATATATTTTTTATAGTTCCGGTCAAGTACTCGCCACCTATTTTCACATTGGGCAGGTGTAACCAGAATTCCGATTGCGTTTGTGACTTTTTCTGCAATTATATTCCACATTGCTTTTATGGATCTTACTTCCAACGTTCCCACTTTTTTTATATTCACCATACAAATCTATTAATAACTTTGTGTTATTCGTTGTCCATTTTTCCCTAATTATATACGGTGTAGAGGTACTAGTACCTGGTATTTCTTGATTTAATATAACTAAAAAGCATAATATTAAAATTAAATTAAATACTGGATGTTAAAACCTTAGGTACCTGAGTCTGAATCCATTTGTTGATTGATTACGCTTTTTATCTATGCTCTATACTACTGCATAATTCTAATTTACACCCGGTTGTGACGTCAAATTAGTAATGTCGGTTGCATAACACAATCCTTCTCTTTCTCCTTATGTCATATGTCATTAATCGTCATTTGTCACGAACGCAATACAAAGTCGTCTCGAAGTATTTTATTATTATTTAACAACTTATTTAGAAAAATGAATATAATTAAGCTATGCAATTTACCTGAAGAGTATTCCTATGTCAATTTTACTGAAGAAAATGGAAATGTTCATTTTAAATACATTATTATTTCACTACACCTCTTAGTGTGTCCCATCTTAAGGTATTGTATTATGGTCTAATGTAATTGAATCTATTATCCAATATGGAATTCTCGCGTGGGGAAGAGTTCGGAAATCACTTTTAAATCAGTTCGAAATACTGCAAAAACGATTTATTAAAATATTGTATAATAAGCCCACCTATCTTTCCATCTGACAAGATTTACATAAAAGCCGGTATCCTCGATGTTCGTCAGGTATACTCTAAAGCAGTAATAATTTACACTTATGTAAATCAAAATAGTCTAAAACAACTAATTGCTTATGTACCTAGGGCATTAAAATCAATTGGCCAAAAGCATTTCTTCTATTTAGCACCAAGATTTTACAACGTATTACCAACGTTCTTAAAAATAAGTAAATTAAGTGAGCAGTTTAAAAAAAAATGGATGTTACCTACCGAAACCCAGCTTTATATTTCAAAATGTTATTGACCCATTTTAGTCTATATGTTTATCAGTTGCTCTAATGTTAATTATCTTAATTTAAGAGTGTTATGTACTTAAAAATAAGTGTTTTAAAGATTTGCTACTTTCAACACGAAGTAGGTTAGGTAGCCTAGTGACAAGCTTCCTTCACACCTCTCACTTTTTTTTAAAATAATGTTTATTACTATCTGTAACTTTGTCCTGGTTAAAAATGATTAGATTACTATTTTTTTCACAAATAAAAAACAAAAAAAGTTCTTATATAATAAATTATGTAGTAATAAATATAAAAGCAAAGTACAAAAAGCAGTATTAAGAAAATGTAATGTAGAATAAAACAGATACTCAACACATTTGTAACATACATTGAAAAACACTAATTACCTCCTGTAATATCTACAGCTAACACTATAATCTACTGTTGGTAGTAAAAATTATCTATTCTCATATTTTAGCTCCAAGTTTATATCTTTTTTTATTTGAAGGTCTTTGACATTTTTTCGTTGATGTACATACCAAGCATTATGGAAATAATTCATATTGTAACAACAACATTGAGTGCGCTGCATTCCTCAACAGCTAGAGGCCACTGACGTTCCCTCTACGAAGAGAGAAGAACGTCACTCACTATTCATTCATTATTCATGATTCAACCACCGTAAACGCAATACATGACAACTTGTTCTTTTTACTAATATATTTTCACGTGTATTGTATTACATATCAAACAGTAGTGTTATATTAAATACGTATTCCTGTTCATCAGTGTGTCTCTCTGTGTTTAGTGTAGTAATTGCTCATTGTTCCCTACGCAGAACCTCACACCACACCCGTTTGTATTAACATCCATACAATACCCCCACATCCTGGCGCCCAACGTGGGGCCGTAGAAACATTGAGACATTATTTAGTGAACTGTTAAGTGAACGCAGGACTGCAGACTGGATTTAAACAGGTTGTATTTATATTATTTTATTTGTTTAAGCATTACGGTTCGTTTGCTAGAATCAAACATAACCTAATATTTCGCATAATCGCGCGCTTTCTCAAATCATTCGATAATTCGATTTCAGACAATCGATTTACCGCATTTCACTACTAATCAGTGCTATCGCTGCTATTTCGTCTCGCTTCAACGCGCTGTTGCCGAATTTATTTTTTGAATACACGCTTACGGACTTTTTTTATTCAGTTTAATCGCTGCTATACAGTCTCGCTTTAGTGCGCTGTTGTCACGTTTATCAAATTATTGAACATTTGCCGACTTTTTCGTATTTATTTAAAATTTGTGTTTTTCTCGCTGGAAAATACATTTATTGTATATTTTCGTATATATATGAAATCTGGAATTAAAAGTAGGTTACGTAGCCACAGTTTCGAGATGACTAATATAACTTTAACCGAAGAACAATTCCGAGCGCTTCTTCAAAATATAAGTGTTACAACTACTAATCAAACACCTACTACACCGAACGTAGGCAACTTTTCAAAGTGTAATAGTCGCTTTGCAGGAACAAAAGCCGAAGATGTAGAAGCTTTTATAGATGCAATTACGGTATACAAAGAGTGTTTGCATATTACAGATGACAATGCTATTAAAGGCTTGTCAATGCTTTTAGACAATCATGCAGCTGTTTGGTGGCAAGGAACCAAAACTTCTTTAACGACTTGGGACGAAGTTGTTATTTCTTTACGACATGTTTTCGGAAATAGTAAATCTGCACCAAAAATTTTCAGAGAACTTTTTTCCAAAGAGCAGGGTGATAAAGAACCTACCGATGTTTTTGTTAATAAATGTCGAGCACTACTTTCATATCTTCCTTCAGGTGAAAATCATCCGATTCTTCACGATACGTTCAAAATTGACATGATTTATAGTCTTCTGTCTCATAAAATACGTGAACGTTTACCTAGAACAGATATTATTAATTTCGATGATCTCATAAAACGAGCAAGAGCAATTGAAGAATCTCTAACTGAGAAATCTAGTAACTCCGTAAATGAAACTAATACGAGTCACACGAAGTTACGTCCAAAATGCACATTTTGCAAACATTTTGGTCATACGCAGAACGAATGCAGAAAATTTGCCGCTACTAAGCAGAGTGCTAACACATTACCTCGCTTACAATCAACAAATGCTAATAATGATTTAGATTCTAACCGAAATTCATTACGTACCTCAAACATTGTTTGTTATGGATGTAATACTCCAGGTTTTGTACGATCAAACTGTCCAAATTGTAGTAACAACTTACGTTCTACAACATCTGCGGAAACAGCATCAGTTGAATTATTAATGGCAGATACAAATTGTTTAAATCGCCGTCCTCTTCTTCCAATCACAGTCTATGGACTTAGTGGATGTGCTTATGTTGATACCGGTGCAAAATGCACGATAGCAGGAAATAGACTTTATCGTCATTTTCTAGACCAAGAACTTTCGTATTCAATTAAAGATATGACTTTAGTTCTGGCCGATGGTGAAACCCGTATAGCATCAGCCCATATCTTTGAATGTGATGTAATAATTTTGAATAGAACTGTTCAAACGACTTTCGTCGCTTTTCCTGAACACGTATCTTCGAAAACACTTCTTGGTGTTGATTTTATTACTCATGCCAATCTTCTTATAAATATTCCACAAATGAAATATTCGTTTGCAGACATGCCTTTGGTTCAATATAATTTTATAGAGGAACCTTTTACTTGTAATATTACCGTTGATTTACTTGACTTATCTTTACGACAAGATGAGGCCCTACAACTAAATTGTACTGACAAGAATCGATTGCAGTGCCTTCTGTACAAAAATGCAGAACTATTTGAGGAAAGGAATGAACCTACTCCAATTTTAGAGCATTCTATAAACTTGACAGATGATACGCCTATAGCGGTCCCACCATATAGAATGACACCGATTAAAACAGATGTTTTAAAATCAGAAGTTAATACGCTTCTAGAAAAAGGAATTATTGAAGAATGTGATTCAGCTTATGCCGCTCCTACTGTACTGGTCCCGAAAAAAGATGGAAAAATAACAGCCATCAGCGAAATGGCACCCCCACGAACTGTCAAACATGTTCAGTCATTTTTGCAAACGTGTAGTTGGTTCAGGCGATTCGTGCCTAACTTTGCTAAGTTATCCAAACCACTATCTGATCTTACCAAGAAACATGCAAGATTTGTCTGGGAAACTCCACAGAAAGAAGCATTTGCTACTCTTAAATTACTTTTAACTACAGCCCCTATTCTTCGACAGGCCGATTTCACTAAACCTTTTGTGCTTAAAACTGATGCCAGTTCATACGCATTGGGAGCATGTCTACTCCAGGGGGAGGGAGAAAATGAATTACCTGTTGAGTATGCTAGTAGGTTGCTAACGACATCTGAACAAAATTATAGTACAACCGAACGCGAAGCGTTAGCTATTGTTTATGCTGTTAATAAATTTCGAGGCTACATTGAGACCTCGCCTATAATAATCAAAACAGATCATCAACCCTTAAGATGGTTAATGTCTTTAAAATCGCCAAGTGGTCGACTAGCGCGATGGGCATTAGAATTACAAGGTTATGATCTCCAAATAGAATATATTCCTGGTAGAACAAATCGCATAGCAGATTTACTGTCCAGACCACCTTGTCAACCCGACATGGAAAACAAATGTGATGTTTGCACTATCGCCTTAGATTTCCCTACAACTGATAATAAGAGTCTACGGGAAGAACAATTATCTGACCCTTATGTAAAAAAGATAATTGACATTTTTGAATCAGATAATCCTGAATTAGTTGATTTAAATCGGTTTATTGATAGAGGATATATGATGAACCATGGTGTTCTTTACCGATATAACCAAGATACTGATTCCGATGAGCCCCAACTAATGGTACCACAATGTAAGATTGCAGCAGTACTAAAGGAATGCCATGATGATCCTTTAGCTGGCCATTATGGAATAGCCAAAACCATGCAGAAAGTGATTTCACGATATTATTGGCCTACGATACGAAAAGATGTAACTGAGCATATTAAGAAATGCCTGGATTGTCAAAGATTTAAACCCAGTAATCTTAAGCCAGCTACTCTGATCCAAACACCTGTGCTAGCACAACGATTCGAATGTTTAGCTGTAGATTTGGTAGGACCCTTACCAACTACTGATAATGGTAATTCTTGGATTTTTGCGGTAGAAGATACTGCCACCAAGTGGATTGAATTATTCGCATTGAAATGCGCCACCGCTGAAGAATGCGCTAAGATACTTGTTGACGAGATATGTCTGAGGTATGGTACTCCTCGAAGAATTATAAGTGACAATGGTCCACAGTTCGTTAGTCAAGTAATGCAGCAGCTTGCTTATTGCTTTGGTTTTAAACAGTCACTTACACCAGTATACCACCCAGCATCTAATCCTGAAGAAAGGAAAAACCGAGACCTCAAAGTCCGACTTTCTATTTTGGTGCAAAATGATCACACCAAATGGGACGAAATGTTGCCTAGTGTTCGGTTTGCAATGAACACTTCATCTACATTAGCCACTGGTTATACACCTTCTTACTTAAATTTCGCTCGTGAATTACGTACACCCACAGATGTACATAACGATTTACGCGCAGTGATTATGAACGAGAACATTATTCCGGAAATTACGCCGTATTTGCGTCGTCATGTAGAGACATTTCTCCGTGCCAAGGAAATAAACGAACTTAGACAAGATGTGTCAAAACATTATGCTGATAAACATTATCGCGTCGTAGTGTTCGAAGAAGGACAAAAAGTGCTCGTGGACACACATACACTTAGCAATAGTAGTGCCGGTTTTACTTCAAAGTTCGCGCCGCGACGTGACGGTCCTTATCTTATCCTTAAGAAGATTTCGCCTACTTCCTATGAGGTTGCTAGCCTCACTAATCCCAACGTTCCTCTGGGCAAATACCATGTATCCGCTTTGCATCCTTATCATGAGGTCAACAAAGAGAGAGATCCATCACCTATTCAGCAGATTCGCAAACGAGGGAGACCTGCTCTGAAGCCCGTAGCAGTTCCTTCGCATGAGACAGCAACACAGGCTTCACTTACTCGACCAGAAACGAGTAACACACTACCTGTTTCTCGAGTACAACGTGAACGACGACTACCTGAGCGTTATCGAGATTCCCATGAATTCATCCAGTCGGTGAATCTGAAAACTCGTGACGACCATTAACTGAAGAGAATATACACCAAACGTCTTGTATCAGCCTCCACTTCATTACGCCTGATCCAAAGGGGGAGGATGTAACAACAACATTGAGTGCGCTGCATTCCTCAACAGCTAGAGGCCACTGACGTTCCCTCTACGAAGAGAGAAGAACGTCACTCACTATTCATTCATTATTCATGATTCAACCACCGTAAACGCAATACATGACAACTTGTTCTTTTTACTAATATATTTTCACGTGTATTGTATTACATATCAAACAGTAGTGTTATATTAAATACGTATTCCTGTTCATCAGTGTGTCTCTCTGTGTTTAGTGTAGTAATTGCTCATTGTTCCCTACGCAGAACCTCACACCACACCCGTTTGTATTAACATCCATACAATACCCCCACAATATATTATTTAGTTCCAAAGCCTTTATCAAGGTTTATAGTTATTTTATTTTTTAATTGCAGAAAATCGTTTTCAAAAAATTTTGAAGGTTAATATTTGAAATCAAATGACTGTCTGTGCTTGGTAAAGTTATGTGAGAGGCCTCCAGTTTATCAGGAAAACTATTTATTTGAGCATATGCAACCGGCATTACTAATTTGACGTCACAACCGGGTGTAAATTAGAATTATGCTATACTACTAGCAAATATTTTTTTCTTAACCATCCGCACGAGTCCTGCCGCCTGACGAGTCCTAGCAACTTGCGTTTGCGCAGTTTCTCAAATGAGTGATTGAAATTTGAAATGAAAGTCGTGTTTTCTAACCTCAAAAACTTTTATATACTTTTTTTATCATTTGATATAAGAGTACGTTTTGTGGTTTTTGTTTTAAATAAATACCTATTTGATTTTCACGATTTTGTCGATTATAGACATATAATGGATTTGAAGAGAACTAATTGCTATGCCCTTTACTTTTCTGATTTTTCGAAGGTTGGTATCAAAAGTTAAGTTTTCAAAGAAAGCAAATTGAAAAAAATATATTTTGCTCTTTTAGAAAACAGAAAACAATTCTCTATCTTTTAGTGAAAAGTCTGTTAAAGCAGCTAAAACATGGCAGGCTTTAGAAGAAACAGAGAAAAATGTAAGTACTTACATTTATTACTTAAAAAAATTAGTTTTGTATTAAATCTATTTATTTTGTTCTTAGAAATACAGAGCCCTATGTGAAAATCACTCTGCTTCCATTGAAACTAGCGTGGTGGCTGCTTCCATTGAAACTAGCTTGGTGGCTAATAAAAGTCAAGTAAGGTTTTACTAAATTATAATTTAAATAAACATATTGGCAAAATATTTTGTTACAACTTCAGAATGTTAATCAGTTTTATATTTTCTAGGTTAAAATATTCAAAATTCAGAAAAGGTAATTGAATGTTGTTTTGGTATTCTTAAGGGTTGTGCTAGCTATAAAAAGATAATTGTTATGTAGTTGTATAAATTTATTTGCTTGGCTTCAAAAAGGTGAATGGTTTCTGGTATAAGGCGTTTATTTGTTTTTCTTCTAAATTACCATCTTTTTTATTTTCTATACTATATTATTTTTATCCTATTCTTACATTCAGTTAAACTTTCAAGTATTAGGGCTAGTGACGAGTGTAGCCGAGATATCAGGCCTCTCAAGGAGAGCGTCGTGGCTCTTATTTTGCTCTGAATATATGCCTATGTAAGACAGGAAAAAACTAATATGGTATACAATTCTTGTAAAATGAAAATTAGTATATGTACACTTTTTATTTGAATAAATCTGATACTGTATGTACAATGTACCTAAATACAGTGGCTCACAAATACCAATATTAATATGATTAGTTAAGTAAATTGTCAGAATAATAATTGGTCAAATATATATAGTTTTCATTTTGGTTAGCGGATATTTATGCTTCGTGAGTATTTCTTTATTGTTGCTGGATAGGTAGATATTTTGTGTGTAAATAGGATAGGGTCACATGTTTCTACTGTAATAAAATACTGAAATTAAGATTTTAAAAGGGAAGTGGTTTTAGGTAATAAAAATGAAATATGTTTTTTATCAAAGTAGATACTTATTTATTGTTTGTACAGGTTTATGGTATACCTAATCAACGTTTTATAATTATTGACTAGCAGTAATTTTATTTATTAATTCTTGTAATTATTTTAGCATTTATGTAGTATTTGTGGCCGCAACTTCAAAGCTGCGTTCCGTCTGAGGTTCCATTAAAAAACATGTGGTAGTGTGGATTCACAATGTCCTATGTGTCAAAAACATTTTAAAACTGTAGAGGGGCTTCAGAAGCACAAACGTTTTGTCCACAATAAAGAGCGGCTGCACACTTGTCCTAACTGTTCAAAACAATTTATATGTCGTGCAGATCTACGAGCTCATTTTAATATACATGAAAGTGTACGGTTCAAATGTGACTTATGTGAATCAACATTTTCAAATATGTCAAACAAAAAAAAACATAATAAAAAATATCATTAAACAAATAGTCTTGTTAGTTTTTTTCCCATCCCGTCCTATTCTTTCTTTTCTCCTCGACACTTATTTCAGTTATTTCTTAAGATGGCGAAACGAGAATTTTTAACGATCGCTGTTTTACAACCTTCAACTTTTATGACATAGATGGCGCAGTTAACGACCAATGCTGACATCATTTGCGACACAAGTAGCTAAACTGTGAGGTGCTTTGGTATGTTGATGAGCACTTGCGTATTTATGTTCCTGTAACACTTTAGGTTTATGTGGTCTACCGATATTAGCCGAAGACGAACTTCCTTTTCCTAAATTCATATTACGTCGACGAGAGACAGATGTAGGTTGCACACGAATTTTTTTACCTTTCCTTTTAACTGCAAATACGTTAGTTGATGTTGTGCTCTCTAGAAAAATATTTCAATTTAATTACTTGTTTAAATGAATAATTATGAAAAACATACCATTTAATGTTTTCCCAAAACAATACAATGAAGAGATAAAGTTAGCATCTGTCTTCATGTTATTATACTTTTTTGAAAAAGCTTGTACAGCTGGCAAATAGATATCTGGTTTTTCTCTCGATTTATTCAGTAAATCATCGAATATATATTTTAAATTTTGTTCAGCTTCTATCATAGTCTAAAAATAAAAAAATTAAATTATAGATATTTTAGTATTTGATTACATTATACAGGACACTTGAATAAAAAAATATGATAATCTCAAATGAAATAAAATTTAATACTATTAATATATTATTTTGCTTTATTTTTCGATGAGTCAGCTAAACATAAATGCAAAGATATAAAGAATGACCGAATTACCATTTGGGTATTTGACTTTTCTAAAGATGGAATTTCATTAACCTCAACGTTCATATCAGTTCGATTTTGATCACCTTCATAACTTGAAACATCACAATTATCCATCGCTGATTTTTGAGAAGTAGAGTGTTGCTTAAATAATTAATGTGATTAAATCATTGTCTCTAATTTGAATTTATTTGTCTAATAGGTACCATAGTTTGTGTTCTTAATGACTGAAAAAATTCTAATTCCATTTCCTTTCCAGTTGCAATATAATATAAATATTGTTTTTGTTTGGGATCATTTAATGGGATTATATTTCTATTTGAAACATCCATAAACTTAGCAACAGCTATTTGGTGTTTACAAAGCCTGCCATCTCTTCCCATTTGACATTCACACGTTGCAAGATCCATATTAACAAAATACTTTAGTGTGGAATTTTTTTTACTAGGAACAGAGAATATGTTGTCCCCTTCCTATAAAATATAGCATTTATTTTCTATTATTTATTATTGCAACAAAAAAACGAATTAACAAACCTCAAAAATTTTTTCTCTGGCAAATTCTACGTTATTTTCCAGAAATGCAATTTTGGAAAGTCCACTATTTGTCAATCGATTGAAAGCCACTTTGAGTATTTTTTGCTCAAAATACAAATCAAAACGACTTATCACAAAATCTGCAACCTACCAAAAAATTATAAGTACTTAATAAAACATGATTTTAAATATTAGGTATTAAATTCTATCCTACAGAACTTAATTATTGTTGCGCACCTGTACAATATTATATGCTTTTACTCTCTGTAGTATGAAATCCTTCATTATCATCATAGCCGATTCACAAAAGTTGTTTGTGTTGTGTCCTCGAACTAGTAGCTGTTCCCTATAACATAAAGCCCATTCAGCTCGTCGGTCCACATAAGAAGCAATATGTTTTAGATAATTAGGATACTTGTTTGCACAAGTATCATTTAACAAAGTGTGATAGAGATGTTCTAATTGTTCCTCTGTAGATGCATACATCATTGCTTTAAATAAATTAAGTAGATGGCTACGATCATCTAACTCAATACCATGCTTTTTATCAAACAACCATCTCCACAGTGCCTAAAATAATACAGTGAAATATCTTCTTCAGTTAGTTACTTAAATAGTTTACCTGGAGCACATGAAAAATGCAAAGCAAAACAGAAGATTCAGGCCAGACTTGTTTGAGTGCATTTCTCTCTGCAGCACAATCATCAGTCATAAATGCCAAAGGACCAATTAGATTAGACCTTCCTCCAAAAGCATCTTTTGGGAGTAGTTCCTTAAAATTAAAATAATGTTATAATGCAACTTTAAATGGCAATTTCTTAAATTACCTGTATGGCTTTAAAAGCAACAGTTAATATACTCTGATTTTCAGATGTTGATAGGACAACCGCTAAAGGTACACCACCTGCATGACACCTTCCTAACAAAACAAAAAATCTAGTGCCATCTCGGTCTACGCCTCCACTGGAATCTATAAAGCAGGATTCTCCTAATTCAGGCATCAAAGAAATGCGTAACATCATGTTAGTTACTAATACAATGGCTACCTGTAAAAAGTTGGTTTGGTTAAAAAAGTATTGACACCAAAGAAAACAACAAAAATACCAATATATTTGCAACTCATTTAGTACTTAATGTTGTCTTTTTAATGTAGGTACCTATTTAGAACTTGTTTGAAAATAAAATTACAAAAAGTAAATACCTGATCCCCGTCCTCTACAATTTTACAACAACAGTCTTTTTCCGAAGCTAAAGCTTTAATAAGGGCTGCTTTTTCAATATTTGTTAAAGTATTGCTTCCATAATTAGAAGTTGCAATTTTTCTATGAACACGAGACACCCATTGATAGTTTGGTGTTAAACTATTGTCTGATAGAATTATTTCATAATCATCAGGATTTTCTAAAATAATATCTAAATTATGTACTTGAATACTTGACGCTGGGGTATGTCCACTCCGAAAGAGTTCTATGAACTTTTCTTCAATTTCCTTAGATGGTTTTCGGAATCTTAATGAATCAGCTGCTAAAATCGGATGGTTATGATTAAAATGTACTGAAATCACAGCACATGTATTAAGCCCGCTTAAAAGAGGTCTCGCTTTCTTCATTTGGATCTTTGCAGGACATTGCGTGTTTTTTGATCCATATTTAACTTTTTCCTTATTTTCCACTTTTCCGTAAGTATTATGGTGACATGTAGCATATATACTTCTTTCATATAACTGTCCCTTGGAATATTTTTTTCTAATCTATAAAGTGTAATATTAATTTAATGGAACATTGTTTTTGAAGCAAAAAATACAAACCGTGTAATTTGTTTTGGTAATATTTTCAAATTCTTTCAACCAAGTTTCAAAATCTGTTGCCTCACAATTCACTTCGATTTCGAAACCATTCTCACTCACTGTTTTTACAGTTGTTGGAAAAGTTATGGGCAACATCTGTAAATCAATATTTAGTTACATATAGGTAATTAGGTAATTACTTATTAGGTACGAACACTTACAGCTTGAATTTTCTCTGTATCCATCATACAAGTCTTTAGATATCCAGAAGTTTCCAATTAAACAAACAATAATCTTAACCTGCCACTCGTTGAACGTAATGAAAATAAAAAATAAAAGTAACTAAAAAGGTATATCTATGTATTTAACGGTATTTCCTAATATCCATAGATTAATACAAAAATAAACTAATCCACCTTAAAATGAGGTTAGATAGACCATGTTCACAGTATACATAAACAATATTCGTTTTTTAGTGTCAACGATTTGCGCAAACGCAAGTTGCTAGGACTCGTCAGGCGGCAGGACTCGTGCGGATGGTTAAGAAAAAAATATTTGCATACTACTATACTTCAGTTTGAAATTTTTAAGGTTATGAATCTTCTGACAAAATAACTGTCATGTCAAGAATTTCTTCTTTTTTGTGACGAAACTTCATACAGCACACTTAGCAGTCCAGACAGCGTTCCTAATTCTAATTATTTTGTACTAGTTCACGTACTGGTTCTGGTGTATGACATGCGCAGAACACAGTTCAAGTACTGGTACATGTACGAGTCAAAATGATATATTGGGAACAAACCTAATATTGATGAAGACAATAATCATATGAGCTTAACGATATAACTCATGTTTTACAACAACACATGAGTGAAGTAGATCCTAAGGCTGAACTAAAAATGATTCCTGATATGAATACATCCTGTGTATCTATTATGTGTAACAGAAACATTTCCTTTAATGCAAAAAATTCAATTGGTCCTCTACTGGGATTTAAAATAAAAAGACTAGAGGTAAATAAAACTTATATATCCGAGCCAGTTAAAATTTTAGACACCAATGCAATATGTGTTGATTGTAATCTAGCTTCCGGTTCGTATATGAATGATAATCCAGTTCATATAATTCATCAGTTTTTTCCAACAGTTCCATTTGAGTATAAAATAGTTGAATCCCCACAAAATATCTTGTATTATCCGGTTAACGTTAGAGCAATTACAAACCTAACAGTTAAACTTGTTAATCAAAAAGTTAAATTAATCAATTTCAGAGGAAAAGAAATAACTCTCAACCTACATCTCAGACGCAGAATTTAAAATGGTTTTAAATTTTTCAAAAACTAATCTAGATCAAAATTACTATAAAAGAAATTCCAAAAAAACATCTGCTGTCAGTTTAAAGAAAACTGTTGTTTCACTTACACCAGCAAATCGATTGTTTCTAAAATCATTGGGTTTTAAAGTTTTGAAATAATGGAAACGCTTCAAGTCATGCAACAACCTTTCAATGACACATCAATTGAAGATTATCAATTTCACTCGTACCAACCGTACATCCCCGGTAATCTTAACTATAATGATGAAATAAGAATACCTATTTCTGACCTTGACGGTTTGACAGTTCCTTCCAAATCCATTCTTTATGTAGAAGGTAAGTTATTAACCTAGGAGTAGTATATAATTGGGAGAGGATCAGGACTTCCGGTCTAAAACTAGGTCATGACTTCCGGTCTGAAACTAGGTCAGGACTTCCGGTCTGAAACTAGGTCAGGACTTCCGGTCTAAAACTAGGTCATGACTTCCGGTCTAAAAATAGGTTAGACAGGTCTCGACAAGTCAGATAGGACTTTCGGTAGGTCTGACAGGTTACAGGATATTATGAATGAGATTGCGTAATATTGTGAAATATTGTGTAATATCGTACTTGACAAGCCATATATTGCGTAATAGTGTGAAAAATTATATAATATTAAACACGTTTATTCCGTGTTTATATATGCAGATATGTAAATTATAATTCATAGTTAAATTAGCAATGAAAGTAGTCGTGTTTTTATTTGTGCTCTACACAGTTTCTGGTTTTAATAAAGATGATGCAAAACATTTTTTGGAGCAATATGGCTATATAACAAACAATACACTAGTAGATTTTTCTTCTAGTATTACAAATTTTCAAGAACAATATAATTTACACGTTGACGGTGATTTAAATAATGAAACCATAGCTCTTATGCAAAAACCTCGATGCATTATTGGGGAGGATGATAATGCATTTACAGTCAAACGAAAATGGAATAAAACACATTTATTATGGTATTTTCCTTTAGCAACAAATGATCAACTAAGATTGGCCCAAAAAGCTTTTAATATGTGGGCTAATGCATCTACGTTAACGTTTGAACAGATACACAAAGCAATTCCTAAACCTGATATAACAATACAAATGACACCTATAAGACATCATTTTAGAGTTGATTGTATGGGGCAAGGAAAATGCTTATATGATTTTGATGGGCCTGGAAAACAATTAGCTCATGCATTTTTTCCAAATGATCACTGTGTAGAAATTCATTTAGATAAAGAAGAAAATTGGTATTACGGGGATGAAAAAACACCGGATGGACAATACAATTTTTTTATGGTTTTATTACACGAAATGGGCCACAGTCTAGGAGTTGGACATGCCGATCAAGAAAAAACTGTAATGTTTCCATGGTATCAAGAAGAAAATTTTGACTTGCAAGATGATGATAAAAATGCTATTGAATATCTGTATGGTAAAAAAAATCAGTATGTGCCTATACCACCATACATAAAAAAAATGTACACGCCACCCATTACAACACCTACATTGCGTACTACAACAACACTCCGTACAATATCAACTCAAACAAAAACTACAGAATTTAGACAAAAGTTGGCATCATCTCCTCGAGAAAAAAAAAACAAAATTTATGTGAAATAGTTCCTGAAGTAATGTTTCTAGCTTATGATAGCACTTTTCCAAACTATCGTCTATACATTATAAAAAATAAGCTTTTATGGAAAATTGATTTAGCAACACTAAGAATTCCATCAGCTGAAAATCTTACAGACTACCTACCAGGCGATATAATGAGTGTATCAAGCATTTTCCAAAAATCAACTGGTGATTTATTAGTCTATAGTGGAAATCAGTTTTACGAGGTATCGTTTCCTGGATTAGAAATTTCACAGGCGTTAGAAACTGGAATACCAAAACATGCAAAAATAAATTCTGCTTTCCAAAACGATGCTGGAAAAATATATATATTATTTAATGAAGGTTACATAGAATTTGAGCCAGATATATCAAAGATTGTAAATAGAGGAATGATAAAAGACTTGTTTCCAAAGGTACCTGTAAACCCCGACTTTGTCTATAAGCATACTGATGGAAAATTGTATTGGATTCACGATGGAATGTACTATAAATACAGCGAATTTACGCGCCGAGTTTTAGAAATGGGTCCCTTTAATTGGAACATTTTTGGAGTTCCTTGTCCTTCCAAAACTTTACTAGATGAATTAAAAGATTTATTGTTTAAAGTTATTAATATTTTTCAATAATAAAATGTTAAAATAAATGTTTTGCCCAACATATTTTCTTTTATTTAAAAGGTCATTGCTCTTTTTTATTGATTTTGAAACTAAAAAAAATAAAATGTTTAAGATAAAACTTCCCTTGATTAACACCTATCGCAAAAGTGGGTTGTAATCCTAAAATGTAAATATTTGATTTCCTTGTTTAACAAAAAACCATCAAAATTAAAAGGTTAATGACCTATGTTGTGCTTAGTGCAGTTTGATAAAATTAATTTGCAAAATAATTTTGATTAACAAAAGATCAAAATATAAGATATTTGATCGCCCACAAAATACAATGCATATAAATAAAAAAATAAATGGTTAAGATAAAACTTCCCTTGATTAACACCTATCGCAAAAGTGGGTTGCAATCCTAAATTTAAATATTTGATTTCCTTGATTAACAGAAAAACATTAAAATTAAAAGGTTAGTGACCTATATTGTGCTTAGTGCAGTTTGATAAAATTAATTTGCAAAATAATTTTGATTAACAAAAGATCAAAATATAAGATATTTGATCGCCCACAAAATAAAATGCATATAAATAAGAGTCCGTAAATTATTTGAAATTATAGTGTGTAAAGTGTAACATAATTTAAAAAAATGAAGTGTGAAAAATTTGCTGTACCAAGCAGCAGCAGAAAATCAATAAAGCTGCTGATGCACTTAAAAAAAGAAAAAGGTGCGTCAAATTTTACACAAGTGAATTTAGACACAAGCACCGATTCAATCGTCTTTTTAGACGATATTTCAAAAATAAAACCTATTGGTTATGCAAAATTTAAACCATCGCTGAAATCTACACCTATGGTGAAAAAAGAAAGTGAAGGTGTAGATTTCACTGGGGAAGATGATGAATTTCCTGTCAAATCAGCAGAAATGAGGGAGCACGAAGAAAAACAAAATAATGGTGGTAATGGTAATGACTCCCCAGCATCAGAAGTGAGGGGAGGTGAAGAAATGTTAAATAATGATTGTAAGAATAATAACTATTGTGATGACGTCGGAGCTAATGATATTGATGAAGATGATGATGATAATGATGATGATAATGATAATGATGAAGATGATGATGATGATGATGATACTGATGTGGATGATGTTAAATATCAAAATGAAATTAAAAAATTTGTTGCCTATAATTCAAATTTATTGAAAAAAGAATATACAAAAAGAAATACTTTACTGAAAAAACTTGAAAAAATTACTAAAAAACAAAAAAAAAATTGAAAAGGCACTAGTAACCAGTAATCAACGAATTGGAAAAGTAAATAGAATTTTAACTTTCCTATCGTAAATAAATTTCTGTTCACATTTATTCATAGTTGTTTTTTAACCTAATTATATATATAAAAGGGGCTAATTAGTTGACTTACTATTGAAATAGTTATTAATTGTGTATAAAACACTATCACATATAATCCGGTTTAGTGTAAAATTGGAATCAAACATCACGAAACACTTAAAACTAAAAAAAAACTTTCAAAATTAAACAAAACCACTTAAAACTACAAAACACTTAGGGCTACAAAACACGTATTAAAACTGAACAAGATCCAAATCTGGTTTATCAATTTCAGTTAGATTATCTAACCGATTAATCAAAATCAGTAGGTATATTATTTATAATTAAATTTTGAATACAATCGCCATCTATATAGTAATAATAGAAAGTATTTATATTTAACAGGGATCTATAAATAAAAAACAGTTGTTTTAATATAACATTTTTATTTTAAAATTTACAAATTGATAAGGAATGAACATTTCCCTTGCAATTTTTTAATATTTGTTGCTTAAGTTCTCTTAAACAATATATGTTTAAGTGTAAATTTGATGGTATAACGAACTCGTATGTGCACCATTGTGGTTCGTTGTGACATAACCGAAGTCCAATTGCTCCACTGTTGTCTTTAATATACCAGTACACTTGATTTGCAGCTATCTGTTGTAATGTTGGAGGAGAATACGTAATTCTATATGTAGATTTGTCTGTTAGAGAGGAAGAATTAACATATTCACCATTTACCAATAGTTTAATTTCAGGTGTAACACATCTGCTAAAATTCATTGCAAAAAAACTTTAATTTACGTCTTCGCTTTGGTAAAAATTGTGTACAAAATCGGTGTATTGTTATTGGAGAAGATAGTTTATCATTAAGCCATTGAAAAGAATATAAGGGTCTTAACTGATTACATAAGCGGTTACAGTTTCCTAGCGTAATCGATGTTTTAACAGTGATTACAGATACGTTTTTTACATAAATTTGTTTATGACAGATGGTACAAATACATAATTCAATAATATTATAATGTTTTAATGTTGGTGAAGAATACACAATTTGATATGAAGATTCGTCTGTTATAGAAAAAGGATCAACATATTGACCATTTACCAAAAATTTAATTTCAGGTGTAACAGATCTGCTAAAGTCCATTACAAAATATACAATATCTTGTCATCAGAGAAAGAAAAACTGGCACTTCGCATACATCACAAAGTAAACATTTTTCTATTACACTAGGAGTACCACCAGTGAAATGTCCTGTTATATGTATACCAGTATTATTGGGATTTTCCAATAATTTTTGATAAAAACAAAGCACACAATAATTTGTATTATCTAATTTAAAGTAATCATGTATAATACAAATTACTTCGTAAGATTCTTCAGCCAACCAACGTTCACTATTAATTAAATTGACTTTCTCAAACTTCAGTTCAGTTTCTAATTTATCACTTTCTATACCTTCATCCATAGTAAATGTTAAAATTTCAGGCTGGCTTTAAATAATTTTTAGACTCACACTTTCTTTTATTTTATGACTTCGTTTTAGTGTCCCAATATACTTTGTACTTCCTTGATTTTGTGATTAAACTTTTAGATCTAAAAATAAATTTAGGACTTCCTTTTAGTAACCTGATAAACTTTGTACTTCCTGAATTTTGTGATTGGACTTTTAGATCTAAAAATAAATTTAGGACTTCCTTTTAGTAACCTGATAAACTTTGTACTTCCTGGATTTTCTGTTTGAACTTTTAGATCTAAAAATAAATTTAGGACTTCCTTTCAATGGCCTAATAAACTTTGTACTTCCTGGATTTTGTGATTTCCTATTTAGACTTTTAGATCTAAAAATAAATTTAGGACTTCCTTTTAGTAACCTACTAACCTTTGGACTTTTTAAATTTATATAAATTACGGTTTCTAATTTCTCTTCACCAGAAAGTAAAATGGCTTGTCAAGATATTTTTGTGGGTAAACTTACTTCTTATTTAAACAAATCAAAGTCAAAACAAGTGACAACCTGTTTATCCTATCAGTTAAATTTTGCTCCATGTGTTGTATTTTCAGGCAGTAAAAACAGGTCAGTTGTCTTTACGGAGAAAGATTGGAAAGAGTTTATGGCTTATGAAGAAAAAATTAATAATTTCTTAAAATCGACAGCACATCAAGAAACAGTAGATGCAGGAAATTTTATATTACATTTTAAACAGTTTGAACAGAACAAAGTTTTAGAAATACTAACTCCCCAATCATCAATATGGTTGGGAGCCGCTTCTTTAACGGAGCTATGGATACTGTTGCCTTTAATAAACCATTCGTTAGAGATATTAAAAAACCAGCAGTTTATTACATGCTTTAAAATACTACAGGCGGGTGTCAAAGGCTCTGATAATGTAATAGATACTGCTCTGGATGTTGTGGAACCAATAAAGCAGATGAGTCCTTTCAAATATACTTTATTAATGGAAATTATTTACAAGTATCCCGAGATCTTGCAATGAAGACAGTACAATTCAATGAACAAAATAACAAAATTTACTATCTCATAACCTGGAGTTTTGCATATCGATCATCTAGGAAGATTTACTGGGAACTAAAAGCTTTGGATCGTTTTCGATTTCAACAAAAAATTAAGGAATTTGATAAAATTATCACTCCAATACTATCCATAGAACATAGAAATAAAATGTTAGCTCAAATAAATAAAAATGTAATATGATAATGTATTTTTATTTCAAAAAGATTTTATATAATTAAGTTTTTTATATCAATCCACGATGTTTCGTTCATTCCAAGCCACTTCACCAAAGCCTTTCCTCCCCGTTTTTTTACTATTCTTTCAATTAAGTAGTCATTTGGGTACATAACTTTTTGTAATTCTTCAGTGTAAAAACCGCCTTGGATTTAATTATTCTTGGAATCTTCTAACAAGTACGTGATTGGATTTGTGTTTTGAACTTTACGTATTTTAAAAATTTCATTTGTCCACGATGGGGTGTAACCTTTGGAAAATGCATGTCTATATCTGCTAATCCTAACAAAATCTCCTTTTTTAAATTTCCTTTTTCTTTTATCAACAGTTTTTAGGTATTTAAAAGCTATTATGTATTCAGAATTTTTCTTATTGACTTTACTGGGAATGGCACCGGTTGTTGAGTGTCTAGTATTATTATACTTTTTTACAATATCTGGTAAAATTTTAACCCACTTATATGATCCTTGCATACTAAATTTTTTCCATAACAATGATTTTATAGTTCTAATTACTCTTTCTGCGATACTTGCTTTCAAATTTGAGAATGTACTATAGTGATTAATATTATATAGACGCATAAGTTCTTTGAATTTTGAATTGTAAAATTCTGTTCCATTATCAGTTTGCAAATTTGAAGGTATAGACATTTTGCTTAGAATTTTTTTCATTGCGCCAGTAACTTCACTACCAGTTTTTGTTTTAAGAGGTTCTACCCAAACATATTTGCTGAAGGCGTTAATTACTACCAGAATATAACGGTATCCATTATTGAATTTAGCATAATTTGTCAGTACAGCTAAGTCAGCTTGAATTAAATCATTTAAGTTTTTAATGATTACATGACGTCTTTTGTAACTTTTTTTTGCTGGTTTGTGTAATTCATTGACAATTTGATCTTTTATATCAGACATTTCTTTCTAAAGGACACTGCAGTGTAATGTGTACTAAAACGTTTGGATGCGTGTTTAATTTAAAGGAAATCTTATCTCCTTTATTCACAGAAAGACCACTAAGCTCATGGTATTTATATTCTGTCGAGTTTATCATAACAGCTCCATTAAAACCATAATGCTGTACTGACTCAATGGTACCACTTACAGAAAACACATATGTTATACCTCCGTGTTCTAAGACATAATAATCCTTGTTAAGACTTGTCTTTTTTTCTCCTCGTAAAGTAAATATTAATTTACTATGAAATGATGATGGTTCAGATACAAAATACAAGGGTGAAGGGGTACTTTCGGTAGTGTCACAGACACTTTTTAAAAAATGACTACCAAATTTATTGATGGGCATTATAGCAGTGTTGTGTAACAACTAAATATTTTATTTTACTATGCTTCTATTTATGCAATAATACCACCTTCTCGGAGTTCTTCTATAATTGAAATAATTTCGTTATTGTGTCCATTGTTTCCTACAGATTTTGAAGCCAAAAGTAGACGTAATCTCTCTATGAGTTCATTAAAATCATCAAAGTATTTATACTCTATGAGATTTTTCGAATATTTCAACCAAGTTAAACCTTTACCTTTTTGTTCTAAAATCTTTTTTTTATTTCTTGTAACAGTACCAAGAACACCAATATCACCAGCTGAACCTATTCTATATCTATTTAAACCAGGTCTGCTTTCTAATCTTGGTTTTATGACATAATTATATTTATCTTTGATTTTAGCCTCTATTTTTCTGAGTGGTAATTCTGGATTGTTATCTTTATGTAGAGCATTTGTCCTACGTAAAATATCTACATATTCGTCAGCATCTTTAGGTGTAAATATATTAGTGTTAGCCTTAAAGAGTAACTCGTAAAGTCCTGGAGTGCCTTTATATTGGATTCCCTTGATTTTTATATCAGGTCCAATAAAATCTATGTTAGAATCACCAATAGATATTTTATCAGTAATAAGGTCATGATGAACCCCTAAGATATTATCAAAGTCTCCTACAACATCCTCTATATTTCCCATAATATAATCTCGTGGGAGAGGGGCCGTAAAAGCTGAATAATAATCTTCCATTACGGCTGGATTTTCAATTATTTGACTAAATTCACGCACTGTTTCATTATAACTATGTGTAAAATCGTCATTGTCTTGTGGTACATGCTCGAATACCGTTTCTGGGCCTGATGTAAGGTCTTCTTCTTGTGGTACATGTTCGAATACCTCCTCTGGGCCTGATGTAAGGTCTTCTGCACCGGACTTTGCAGGAGTTAAGTCATTGTCAGGAAACGTTAACTTATAAATAGATTTTCGTGGTTTGTATTGACGTTTTTCAGAAAAATGAATTGGTTCTGCTTTTGGAGAAAGTAGTTCTTGTTTAACCGGTGCATTTTTTTCCAAAGTATCTATTAAATGTTTTAAAGGTTGGGTTATGGGCTGATAATTTTTTTCCAGATCTGTTTGTGATTGAAGTATATCTCTTTTAAGAGTTTTAAATTTTTTTTTTAAAGCCTGTCTTGATTTAACCAACTGCTTTGCCAGTCGATGATCCATATTGACTATGGATGTAGAAAGCAGAATCTATTATTTATATGGTTATAAATTGATCAAACCCAATACGGTATTTACCCGACGAGAGTGGCGAGTCCTTATCTACCACAAGAAATTGATGTTTTTGTTTCCAGCACAAAGAACACATATATTTAAAGTCTTGGAAAGAGGGAAAATCAATATTTGTGTGGTCATCGTAAATATGCCTTAAATTTGTCATATCTTGCTGAAAAATCACTAGAAGGTTTGCATTATCTCTAAATCTTATTTTTGGGATAGAACTATATGTTTGACATAAATAAAAACTATCTGTTTGCTTATGTCGACCAAATGAGAAATAATTTTTAATAACATCTTGATTACCAGAGCCTACGTCATCAAAGATTACCAAAGAATTTTCTTTTATTTCTTCAGGTAATGGCACCTCTTCCAATTTATCGTATTCATTATATCCAATTTCAGTAATTGGTTCAAGTAATAACCGTAAATATTGATATTTCGGTTGATACAATGACTTTGAGAAAATGTATAAGTTTTTAAATCTTAGCCCGTTAGGATGCTCTATCAAAGACAGCATAACATTTGTTTTTCCACAACCTGATGGCCCTACTATTAAACATCGTTTGCTGTCACCTCCAAATAAACAACCGTGCTTTCCAATCTTCTGAACTTCTGAAATTCTGTCGTGATTTGTAATCGGAAGAACAAATGTCTGTTTTTCAATCTTCATTGTTGATTAGTTAATGAATCAATGGAGTTATATATATATATAAGCAGGTTACTATATAAAGAAAAATATGAAGGGCATTAGTTCACGTTTAGCAATCAAAAAGAAAGGTTGTGGGTTACTAAACTCAGCAATTAATAAATTGCCATTTGAATTACATTTTCCTGGTTATCAATATTGTGGACCTGGTACAAAATTAAACAAGAGGATTGCTCGAGGGGATTCTGGTATAAACTTACTAGACAAAGCTTGTAAAGAGCATGATCTGTCATATTCAGTTAACAGCAGTTTAGAAGATAGACATAAAGCAGATCAAGTATTAGAAAATAAAGCGTGGGATCTGGTGGGGTCTACAAAAACACCATTAGGTCAAAAAGCACTTGCATGGTTGGTGACAAATGCAATGAAAGCTAAACGAAAACTAGGAATGGGGGTTAAAAACAAAAAAAGTACAAGAAAGGTTGGAATGGGTATAAAAACCAAGAAAGGTGAAAAGAAAAGGATTAAAAAAAGGGTTATTAAAATACCTAAGAAAGGCGTTTTTTTGCCTCTTTTACCAGCCCTTTTAGGGGCGCTAGGTGCATTAGGGGCCGTAGGCAGTGGTGCTGCAGGGATAGCCAAAGCAATTAACGATGCAAAATCCAATCGCCTTCAGTTAGAGGAACAAAAGCGACATGACTTGGCAATGGAACAAAAAGGAAAAGGTTTAAGATTGCGAAAAGGATCTGGCATGTATCTTAAACCCTATTCAAAAAACTAGTATTACCTCGCCATGCATTAACAAATTTGGATCTAATTAAATATTCAAAATTGTTGAAAATTCCATATTTTCGGGGTGTTTTTATGAGGGATTCGCTTCCAAAACGTATTCGTCACAAAGAAAGTGGTATTATAAATATGGATTCAATACATGGCAAAGGTACGCACTGGACAGGATATATTAGGAATAATAAAACAATAATATATTTTGATTCGTATGGTGATCTACCTCCTCCAAAAAGTGTAATAAAATATTTTCAAAGTAATGGACCTGCAAATATAATCTACAACTATGAGCGTATTCAGCCATTCAATTCCTACAAATGTGGTCACCATTCTTTAAATTTTCTATATAACCATTATAAAAATAATAAACTGATTAGTTGAAATAAAGTATTTGTCGAATATGTCGTATAGTTTTATATTCTCAGGAAATTCTTCCGTTTTAAGTTATAATTTTAATCCACCAATATATTTAAAAGATGATGTTGATTATGAAATTGGATTAACAAACTTTTATACTTTTAACAACATTCCCAATATAGATGATAGAAACAATGTTTTTCAATGGGGTGATAAACTGAATATTCAAACATACTATTTACCAGTAGGCTCGTATGAACTAATAGACATTGAACAAAAGTTAAAACGATATATGGCTGACGTTGATGTGGGTGCTGTTATTAATATAATTCCAAAAATAAATACAGGAAAGGTATTTGTAAAATCTAATCGCATTATTTCTTTTAATAACCCAAATACAATTGGTAAAATATTAGGTTTTACAAATACAGTAAGACTTAATCCCGGGATAACTTATTCATCCGACGAACCTGTTAAAATTAATCCTACTAATTCTATTTGCATTGATTGTAACATAGCTTCGGGTGCTTATTTAAACGGACGCCCTGTTCACATTATTCATCAATTCTTTCCAACGGTTCCTAGCGGCTATAAAATTGTAGAAGCACCACAGACTATTTTGTATTTCCCCTTTAGCGTTAAAACGATCAACAACATAACTATAAAAATTATAGATCAAGCTAGCAATCTAATAAACCTTCAAAACGAAGAAATAACCGTTTGCATACATTTAAGAAAACGAATATAATGGTTCTCATTTTTTCGACCCCATCCGATGACTATAAAAGATTATATAAAAGACCCAGATCTGTTAGTCCCAAAAATACTATTAATTGGATAACATCTGCTAATCGTCTCTTCTTAGAAACACTAGGTTTTAAAGTATTAGTATAATGGAAACCCTTCACGTAACTGGTCAACCATTAAATGATAACACCATTCAAGACTATCAATTTCACATTTATCAACCTTATATCCCAGGAAAATTGAATTATAACGATGAGATAAGAATTCCTATTCAAGACCTCGATGCCTACACTTTACCATCTAATAGCTACCTTTACATTGAAGGAAAATTGCTAACACATGAAGACAAGGTTCCAAGTAAATTAAAATTTGTTAATAATGGTGTAACATTTCTGTTTCGGGAACTTCGTTATGAATTGGGCGGTGTCATAATTGATTCAGTAAGGGGTGTAGGTCTTGTCTCAACAATAAAAAATTATCTTAGTTTAAGTGAAAATGAGAGTATACTTCTACAAAATGCTGGTTGGTTTCCAAAAAGGGAAAATGAAAGCATTTTGGTAGATTCCGAAGGTTCGTTCAATGTGTGTATTCCATTAAGAATATTGTCTGGCTTTTTTAAAAATTTTAAAAAAATTATAATGAATATGAAACAGGAATTAATATTAATCCGAGCTAACGATGATGTAGATTGTATTATAAGCACTGATGAGACAGAGAAACCTAAAATTGAATTGTCTAAAGTTTATTGGTATGTCCCACACGTCACACCAAGTCTAAGTCAACAATTAAGATTAAATAAAATTGCACACAGTAATACTGAGCTTCCATTAAAGTTCAGATCATGGGAATTAATAGAATATCCATCATTAAATAATACAACACGCCACACTTGGGCGGTAAAAACAACCACAAAGTTGGAAAGTCCTCGTCACGTAATTCTAGCATTTCAAAATGGTAGAAAATCTGAAATTCAACAAGATAGAAGTAAATTTGATCATTGTTATTTGAAAAATATTACAGTTTTTTTAAATAGTGAACGCTACCCATATAGTGATTTAAATTTAGATTTTGCCAAAAATAGATTTGCTACGCTTTATGAAATGTATGCCAATTTTCAACAAAGTTATTATCATCTTTTAATAAATCAACCTATATTTAATCCTAAAGAATTTAAAGATAAAAGTCCTTTAATCCACATTGATTGTGCAAGACAAAAAGAAGTTATACAGTCTGGATCGGTTGTACTAAGAATTGAATTTGAAACGAACGTAGCAACTTCAACAAGTGTATCAGCTTATTGTTTAATCCTTCATGAAAAAGAATTTTCATACAGCCCGTTAACCAAAATTGTAAAACAGTACTAATTTGCTAATAAAATATTTTTTTAAATTTTTTGTTCTTAATTAAGACTCCTCTCCAAATATTCAGAATTTCAATATTTAGGAAAAAAGTATAAAAAACATGTAAAAAATAATATTTATTGCATTTTAAATGTGTCATACAGGTAAAATACGTTTGTTAAAGCACAAATACTTGAATTATTACTATGGTAAAAACATTTAGGAGTAGATTTCTTTAACGGTGGATGCTCTTCTAGTTCAATAATTGGTGCCAAAGAATACTTCCTCAAGTAACATGCCTTCTCAGCACCTTTCACATACACAGCACTTTTGTCTTTTGTAATCTCTTCCATAATGTTTTTAAAATTATGTAAGGGCGTATATCCAGCGTTCCAGTTTATAGCATGATGATTAGGTTTTTTTACATGTATTCTTATGACAAACAAGATACGTTTTCATAGCTTCCGGGGGGCCTTTTTGATTCATATCATCTATTGTTTAAACCGTTCAGTCTACGGTCCGACTAAAACTGTCCTTAGAAGCAGAAGCAATTATTTTTACTTAGTTTCAACACAAGTTTTATCAAGTATTAAAAGATGATGACACAAGACAGTGGTTATAGTAGTAAAAACTTACCGTCATATTCTGAGAGTAGTAGTAGTAGTAGTAGTGAAGAAGTAAACAAAATTGTAAATTTTTACGAAGACAAAGCAAAACGTGAAAATTATTTGCTGCTACAATCATCTTTCGCAATTGAGGGGTATGTTATAAAAGTTGGCTTATCTCCTGCAAGAACATTTTCTCCAGCTATTATTTTATCAGAATACTGCAAGCCAAGTAAATTGTCGTTTGGAAAATGGAATGGCTTGACCTTATTGACTATTTAGATAAGATGAGTTTGATCCAGAGTGCATTTACATTTTCCTGTGGAGATTTTTGTACAATACGACAGTTGGTACACGATGACACCAGGTTCATAGAAGTTGAAAAACATGGCGTAAGATATCATCTAACGGAAAAGGATGCAGATGAACTTGTTAGAGTACATCATTGTATCGTAGCTTATCGGATTTTACTTCTAGAAAATATTAACTTTAATTGTTATTATAATAATGTTATAGATATTGTAAAAAAAAATTTTGATTATAACTGGTTTAAAGGATTAGATGTATTTTGTGAAATGTGTACTGATCCTTTATTATGTAACGCTTTGCGTCAGTACATTTACTTTTATGAACAAAATGTAATCCAAGATTTAGAAAAAGAAAATGATAAATAAAATGTATAAAGTATATAACATTGTTTTTTATTTTTTTTTTAAATTAGGGCTATTTTATTAAAACACCTTTTTAAAGTTTACAAATATTTATTATTATTATTATTTAAAAAATACATTTCATCGCTTCATTCTTCTTTTGGTTTCTTTAGCCAGAATTTTCATTACTAACAAACAAACTCCTGCTAACGTTGCCCATGTTATCTGAACTAATTGACATATTTGCTTTTGCATTGGGTCCTCCATAGTAATTTCTAGTTGTTGCATTGGGTTTTCAAGGTTAGATCGCCACTCGCCCACTCCTTCAGAGTTGTCGTTAAATATTAATTTTAGCTTGTAGTTAAGAGGCGATTCCACTAATTTTAATGCAAACACCTGCAATTTTCCATCATTTACTGACGTTTGGCTCATCATTTGCCATGTATTGCACTCTTGTTTTGTTCCGTTTATATCTAAACACACACCAATATGTACAACGTTTTGTGGAACGTTAGCATAAAGCATGTTATTTAATATTGCTGTTAAAACAACAGAATTTGTTTTTAACAAGGCCATGGTTTTATTTGTCTTGTGGGAGTTGATGATGGTAAAAATCTTTCAAAAACTTTGTCCCACAAACTTAAATTTTCAATCTTTTTTAACACTTCTTTTTGACCTTCGTACATACAAATTTGTTTATTTAATTTTCTTATATTTTAAAAAACGTTAAAAACAAAAACCAGATTATCACGCGGTCACGTGATAAAAGAGGATCCCCCCCCCCTACTCGCAGTTCAGGGCGTTGATGCCCTCCGGTTTAGGCAGGGGTGACAACGTTTTTTTTTTTTTTTTTTTTTTTTTTTAGACCTTCCCTATCTCTATAGTCACAACCGCTTATATCAAAAGTGCATTTATTTATACGATGGAGTCCCCCGACGTTGATTCATCAGTCTTACACACTTCCATTTTTCTAAAACCACACGACCGCGCTATCAGCTGGCGGCGATATCAGCTGGGCGGCGATTCTTACGTCATACGTCGAAATCCGTTGGGCTGTCTCTCATATACATTGATTTTCCCTATACCTATAGTGATGTCCGCTTTGTATTACTACTATTGACAAACCTTCATTTAAAACATGTTTAATATTCGATGAAAACTTGGTTGCTGTTCATATGGAAAGAACCAAAATTATGTACGATAAACCACTTTATGTTGGATTTTCAATTTTGGACATCTCTAAAACTATTATGTATGACTTTTTTATGGATATATCAAACCTATGTATAAAGATAAAGCTACTTTATTGTATAAAGATACCGATTCGAATATCCTAGAGATCTTTACAGATAACGTTTATGATGATATAAAAAATAACATTGGTTATTTTGACACATCCAATTACAAGGTAGATAACATTTACGGTATCCCAAAAACACCTTCAGTAATAGGGAGAATGAAAGATGAATTCGCAGGTACACCTATACAGTCATTTTACGGTACATCTGCTAAGGCTTATTGTGTTAAAACTGTAGATGACGTTTTGAAAAAAGCTAAGGGGGTATCAAAAAGGTGTTATTAAAAATCAAATAAGTGTATCTGATTACGTAAATGTTTTAGAATCACAAGGGTGTATATTTAGAAAAATGTATATATTTATATCACATTTACATACGATTTATACAGAATTAAAAAATAAAGTGGCGCTGTCCTCATCTGACAATAAAAGGTACGTGTTACCAGATAATATTCATACTCTGGCTTGGGGACATTTACTAACCAGACAAAAAAGTATAGAACTTTTTAATGCAGATAATAATATACAGTTAGAAAATTTGGGTATTATAGATAATGTACAATTAGAAGATTTAGATAAGTTAGATAATTTATATTTTAATGAAAATGTAGATTTAAGTGAATATGAATAAAATGCTGAAATAGTAATATGGAGTTTTCTTTCAATAAATACACATTAAAAACTGTATACATTTATTAAGCAAACCCAATTACAACTTTATTTACTCATTATACCTTCACTGCTGTATAACTTTACTTTAGACAGTTTTTCATTTACAAACTTGAAATCCTCGTAAGTAGTAATATCTCTACGTAATTTCTTAATATCTGCTAAATGGTTATTAATTTGTTTGTTAAATCGGTTGGCATCTCTAAACACATGATCCCATTTTTTCTTAGTTTCGTCGGATATTTCCGCATTGTACAAAAATTGGAATTAGGTTGATTCGATTTTTTTTTGTGTTGTGCTGTGCATGACGATAAATTATGAATCAAACTGTACACCGCACTAATTAATATAATAATAAAATTTAACTCACCAAAAACTGTCAATATTAACCCATAGAATTATCTCTGACACTAATCGTTTAAAGTTACACAATATTTCACAATATTACGCAATCTCATTCATTATATCCTGTAACCTGTCAGACCTACCGAAAGTCCTATCTGACTTGTCGAGACCTGTCTAACCTATTTTTAGACCGGAAGTCATGACCTAGTTTTAGACCGGAAGTCCTGACCTAGTTTCAGACCGGAAGTCCTGACCTAGTTTCAGACCGGAAGTCATGACCTAGTTTTAGACCGGAAGTCCTGATCCTCTCCCAATTATACACTACTCCTAGGACAATACAGTTCCTACAAAACTGAAATTTGTAAATAATGGTATAGCATTTCTTTTTCGAGAACTAAGATACGAATTAAATGGAGTTATAATTGATTCTGTTCGTGATGTTGGTGTTGTATCTACTATTAAAAATTATTTAAGTATTAACGAAAATCAAAGTGTTCAATTAGAAAATGCTGGCTGGTTTCCCAAAAGAACCGATTTACAAACTATTTTAATTGATTCTGATGAAAATTTTAACGTTTGTATAGCTTTAAGAATACTTTCAGTTTTTTTGAAGATTATAAAAAAGTCATTATGAGTATGAAACAAGAATTAATCTTAATACGGGCAAATGATGATTTGGATGCAGTTGTGTCAGTCGATGACAAAGAGCACCCAAAAGTTGTGTTAAATAAAGTATTATGGGAAGTGCCGCATGTTACCCCTAGTATAGAAGAACAATTACGATTAAATAAAATAGCTGATAGTAATGTGGATTTACCCATCACGTTTCGATCATGGCAACTTATAGAGTATCCTTCACTCAATAATTCAACTAGACATACTTGGGCTTTCAAAACAAGTACTTAAATTGAAACTCCTAGACATATAATTGTTGCCTTTCAAAAAGGTCGCAAATCTAAAATTACTGCAGACATGAGTAAATTTGATCACTGTACCTTAAAAAATATTAAAGTGTTTTTAAATTCTGAAAGATACCCGTATAATGATTTACAGTTAGATTTTAAAACTGGACGGTTTGCGGCATTATATGAAATGTAGGTACTCAAATATTCAAGAAAGTTATTATCATCAAATACAAAATCAACCAATTTTTAATCCACAAGACTTAAAAAAAAATGCTCTGTTAATTCACATAGATTGTTCCAGACAAAAAGAAATCATTCAAAGTGGTTCTGTGTTTTTACGAATTGAATTCGAGACTAATGAAGCAACCACTACCGATGTTTCTGCATATTGTTTAATATTACACGAAAAAGAATTTTCCTATAATCCATTAACAAAAATTGTAAGACAAAATTAACAGTGCGCATGTCTCTCAAAGGGTATAAATTCAAATATTCAAGATAAATAGAATTAGTTCAATATGAATCGTGAATTTGAATTTAGATTACAAAAATTATTTGAAAATATCTCATTAATAAAAAAACAAATTAAAGTTTAAGATAGAAAAAAGATTCAAATACTGTTTGAAAAGTTGACTATATATGATGTTGGTAATAGATGTTCAAGGTTTTAAACTAGAAAACAATAAATTTATTGTTAAAGAATTGGCTGCATTTGATGTAAATCACATTACTCATTATGTATTTGCACCACCATTTCCATATAGAATGCTATCACCAGATATTGAAAAACAAGTGACGTGGCTCATGCAAAATTACCATTGTATAAACTGGAACTCAGGATATACAAATGTATTCAAATTTGGTAACATTATTCAAGAGTTGACAAAAAATATTGACAGTGTTTTTGTAAAAGGAAAGGAAAAATGTGATTTTTAAAAAAAAATTTGTAAGACACCAGTTTTTGAAGTAGAAGAACATCCAGCTTTGTCGCCAATGGAACCAAAGTGTATATATCACATGTCAGAAAAATGTATATGTGCATTAACAAATGTCTTTTTTATATATGAAAATTTTATTATGCAAGAAAATTAAAACACAAAATATTTTATACTATTTATTAAAAATAAATATTTTATATTTATAATTGTTTATTATTACCAATCTTCCTATTCCCAAGGCTTCTCAGCCGATTCATCAAGTGGATTATTTTTTTTAAGTAGTTCAGGATAGTAATAAATTACTTCTAGTCCAAGTGTATATATTTCAGGGTTCAAATAATTAACTGTTTCCAATATTCCCAAAGACATGTCTTCTTCAGCTCCCTTTAATAAACTCATAACCAGTGGAAATTCTAAGTCTTTTAAAACATTTAGTCTAAATTGAATCAGTGGTGAAATCTGCCATAATTTTGATAATGAATTTGTGCTTAAGCGTATTCCAGCGTCACCACTGTAAATTCTTATACATTGTGGTAATTGTACAAATTCTACAGCCAATCTTCCTATATCTATCGAATTGGTACTGTTTGCTTTACATATAAAACTATTTATTAACTCCTTGTTAGCTATTACATCATCCCATTCTTGTTGTGCCAAAACTACCGTTGAATTAATTTTTCCACCCGAAATTATAACACACGGAGAAAACTCAAAGTCCACTGATAAGCAAATTGACACAAACTTTGATTTTCTCGAATTTAAATAAAAACGACGTTCTCCTAAAAAAACACCTTTTTGTTTATCATTCATTGTTTTTTAGGCACTTTGATGTTGTTTTCGCAGTTGAAACATTCACTCTAAGATTAAATTATTTAAATTCTAATTATTTATAGTTGCACTATATGTATCTGGTAACCTTGACTTAAATAATTGAATACATATCTGAATAATATTGATAATTAATAATAAAAATAAAATTACGTAAGATATAACATATAATTTAGAAAGTTCTTCAAAAACATCATCATTTTTTATAGGTATTTCTTGATTTACAACTTGCCATTTATCTTGATCATCTTCAGAATTATCGGGAAATATTATTTTTAATTTGTAATTGAACTGAGATGTATTACTTTTTGGGATTTCTATATGATAGACAGGTAATCGACCACTGTTTTCTTGAGCTATACTTAACAGTTTCCATGAAGTACGATTGCAATCTTCTTTACTATTTTTCATATCAAAACATATTGCCATGTGTTTTACACCTTGAGGAACATTGGTATACAATATGTTGTTTACAATTGCCACCAAGATAATATAATTTGTTTTTAATAACACCATTTTAATTGTATATATGTATTCACATATAGAGATTAAATAATACTAAAATAAAACACATTAATATAGTGGTTAATATTAATTTTATTTTTATATGAGAGAAGAAGAACCAGATCTATTTTCCCCTCTTTCTGTACAATTTAAAGTATCAACTTCAACAATACTTGGAATGAAACATTTTTCACTAATTATTTGGGCAATTTTATCACCTCTAAAGAAGTAAACTGGTTCGTATGTTGAATTGTATAACAAAATCTTAATGGTCCCCCTATAGTCTGCATCAACAACTCCTGCAAAAATTTCGATCCCATTTTTTAAGGCTAATCCTGATCTTGGAGCTCTTCGAGCATATGTTCCAGAAGGAAATTCCATTTTTATTAAACTATCTACAAGCACTGGTTCCCAGGGGTACCTATTACAAAATTTATTGTTGTTTGAATGTCACAACCAGCAGATTGAGAAGTTGCTCTTGTTGGAATAAATCCCTCTTTACTAATTTTAACCACCTTCAAAACCTTAAAACCATAATATATAAATTTCAGTATAATAAGTAAAACCAAATATCTTACTTCTTTTTCTTTATTTTTGATCTTATCAAACTTCTGCTCAAAACAGAGACATTCTCCTTTACATTTACACATATCTACGGATAATATATATTATTAATTTTTGTTTTATAGTGTACACCACTGGACCATAATATAAATCTTGTAAAATAAAAGATATGTATTTTATAGAAATAAAAAATAGTTTTAAGTAGATTATACGTTAACATAATGATTCATATTATAAAATAAATATAAATGTTAATAACTTACTTTTGTTTTGAAGGTTGAACTAGTTTTCTTATTTACACAAACTCAATACACCTCAATACTTTTCTTAGTATCCAAACCAAGATTATATATACTTAAATGAAAAAAATTCTATCTACCTACTATCACTTTTCTACAGTAATTCAATATTTCAATAAATTAAATTATCATTAATTAATGCAATATATCTTAAAATATCAACTGTATATTAAGATTGTGTAATATGTAATTATTACCTTTATTATTAGAATGAAAAATATCATATATGAAAATAATTAAAAGATAGACCCTACATAATTAACACAAATATGTATTTTTTCAAAAACAAAATACATTCACTTTCATTTTCCGTTTAAATAATTATAAATTCTAAACCGCCACCTATGTATTATAAACAATAAAACACCATCTATGTAATATGAATCAAATGTTAAAAGTACCAATCGGAGTACTCCCCCATTCCCCTTTTAAAAAATAAAACACCATCCATGTAATATAATAATAATAATAATAATAATGTTTATTGTTCACACGTAAATGTAAATACATGAATAGTGAGTGGCTATTCGTAGTTAGGTACACATAGTAAAAAAAAAGAGAACAGGTAAAGGCGCATTTACATGGTTCACTTTGGATAATCACTTTGGATGAATCATCCAAAGTGAAATAGAAATGAATCGTGTAAACTAGTATTCATCGAAAGTGATCATCCAGAGTGAACATTGATTGAAGTTGAATCGGGTTCTACTTTCGTTCACTTTCGGTGATTCACCGCGGATGAATCATTAAAAGTGAACCGTGTAAACATCCACTTCACTTGCAGTGCGTAGTGAAGAACTGATAAACAACTTAAACAAGCACGTGTTCGTCGTTGTTTACGGATAGAGGTTAACGGTGTTTTATTTCTATTTCTTAAAAATGGTTTTCAAGTGGAAAGATGATCATACTCCGTTAATTTTGAATTTAATGAAAGAGCGACAGTGTTTATGGAATACGAAAGCAGAAGAGTATAAAAACAAAACTTGCCGAGACAAAGCTTTAAAGGAAATCGTAGCAGAGCTAAATATTGAGGAGGTAACAGTTGAAGATGTAAAATTAAAGATAAAAACAATCCGTACAAGATACTCATCCGAGCTGGCTAAAGTGAATCAGTCAACAAAGAGTGGAGCAGGGCCAGATGATCTTTATGTCCCAAAACTTTTTTGGTATAAACTAGCAGATTCCTTTCTAAATGCAGTATGTGTACCAAGGAGTAGCACAGCAACTACAGTAAGTATGACATTTTGTGTACTTAATATTTGCTTAATATGTCGCACCCCCTCTTCAAAAGCGACATAAGTCAAAAAATGCAAATTGTGAGAAAATGAGATTGAAAATCGTTTAGTATGATTTTATAATTGTGTGTGTTTATTTAAATATCGACTGCCATTATTTTAGTGGTATGTCTAGTTAATATTTTTCTCTTTGTATTACACAGGTAAATTATGATTAAAAAAAATATATATAAGCAAACGTTGGCCCTTTTTGAGTTGTGTCACTTTTTAAAATTGTGACTATACAACAAATTTTGATTTATGACTAATAATATGAATAATAGTAACTGTAAAGTGGTGGTAAAGGAACAAATATTTATTTTTCTTTATTTTTATTTTAATATGAAACAGAGAAAACAGTTGCCAACATAAAAAAATTCTATGAAAAATTACAAAAAATAAAAATTATTTCGAAAACATTGCAATAATAATAAATAAACTGCCTACATTAAGTTATTATAAAAGTCAGCGTAATACTTTTTAATATGATTATTTTTTAATAAAGACAGTAAGTCTTTTTTTTTGTTTTCTTTTATTTTTAATGCACTGGAGTATGCTTGTTTTAATGCAGGAACTGTATTTGCTATTGTGGCCGAATTTCTTCTAGTAGTCTTAGAAAGATCGATTTCCTGAAAATCTAAATCACTGTAGGAAGTCTTACAGTAAAGTTTTGTGAGAGATTCCTTGTTAATTGTAAAGATTTTTATTTCGGAAATCTTGACTGCGTTAAAGTTCAGACCTAACTGATCGACTAGATCTTTTATTTTAAAGAAATCAGAATGGGACATTTCATTTACGTTGTAAGGCTTTCCGCGTTTTTTTGCTGTACGTATTATTTGTGCATACTGAGATGGCACATAAATTGGACCGGATTTTAAGGCCTTTTTTATCTCTTTCTCAATTGTTGAATGGACACTGTCTCCTTCGTTTTGAGTGTGGCCTGTTATTAAGTATTTATGAGTGATAGAGTTCACAGTTGTAAATTTCTTTAAGACATAAATATACATAGCCACTAGATACTTATTCTTCTGTTGACCGCAACAATTGTCCGAGTAAAAGACAATGTCTAGTGGTCCTTCCTGAGTATTAGCTGCATCCATAACTTTTTTTTCAATGAACTTCAGTACACAAGTTGCGATTTCCTCGGCCCCACGGTTGCCTTCTCCTTCATGCCATAAATAACATTCTGTTGCCCCAGTTTTTAGTTCGGATATCGTAAAATTGTAATTGTTTAACTTTGATTTATAATAAAACACGGATACATCTCCTCGAGGTGTCGGCAGAACAGCTTGTAGGTCGTAGACTGCTACAATAACACGTTTGTTGGCTCGAACTTTGTCAGCTTCTTTTTCCTGTCGTGATAACTGTTTCTCCTTTTGATGTTGTTCGTATCTCATCCGTAATGCTTCCTTTTCCTCACCTTCAGCATTTTGAAATGCAACACATAGTTCACATTGATCCTTTTTCGGCGAAAAAAAACCAATATTGTATTCTTCGTTAAAAATTCTACTATACATTAATAGATTTGCGTATGGTAAATTGGATTCAATGCGCTCCTGTCTATAGTCCCTATATAAATCTGATAAAGATTTGCCTCCTTCAATATAACTACGCTCAGTTTGAGCACGAAGATAGTGCGATTCAATTCTAGGTATTGAATCGATATGGTTTCGTACGCTGTTTTTTACTTCAGCTCCAACTGTTGGATGTTTGTCGTGTTTTCCACGTAAATCAGTTGCAACGAACCCAGTTGCATCTTTTTTTGCTAAAACCGTTCTAATTGGTCGGTCGTTAATATCAAGTGTCGCTTTGAAAAAGGTTTTACAAACTCGTATTCGCTCGCCATTTACTTCGAAGTAAAATGCAGAGTTTAAGTTACGATGATTTTCAGTTGATGAATATCGATATTTAGGTTTTATTGACTGAGTATTAGCAGCGATGTAATTTCGTTGTTTAGACAAATCACCAAGCGCCCAATAGCTACTAAAAATCTCCTGCCTGCGAGTTTCGTCTATTTTTTTGGAGCATTCCAGTCTACACTTCTCCCCGCAAGAAGCACGTAATTGCCTTTCTTTATACACCCTCCTACTTTTTGAAGCAGACACGTAGGATTGCCCGGAATTTCTTTGCAGTTGTGACTTATTTATACGCCATTCTTCTGGATGTGCTATTCTTTTTTTCCCTTTCTTCTTCACTGGCTCTTCGTCTGAGTCTGTTCCTGCTGCTTGCGTTTCTAACTCTTCTTGTCTTCCCAGATCTTCTATTTCGCTTTCGCTTGATTCATTTGCGATGTTTGGTACATTTTCAAAGTTAGGATCTTCGTCCGAATCGTCAAAATCTTCTTGGTCACTATTTATTGGCGATATAATATTGAAATTTAATACTTTTCGAACGCGCAGTCTGGTTGGTACTAAAGGATCATACGACGAACGAAAATCCGTGTTGATGTTATTGGCGGAGGTACCTGCTTCACACTCCATTGTTTCCAAGGGCAATAGTATCGTCGCGGTCGAATGTTCACTACTGGGTACTGCTTCTACATGAATCCTACTTTGTTGAGGTTGTAAACAACCAACTGCTAATGATGCGTCTTCGTCAGTTTTTTCAGGCTGCCTTTCCTTTACCAAAGACACCATCAATTTTCCACGGCTGAAGCTCATTTTTACAATCTAAAAACAAAATTAATTCTAAAGCATTTTGAAAAGAGAAATGCATTAGAAATGTAGCTTATTTTATCATTAAATATGTCATAAATCAAAATGTTTTTAGACAATTTTTCATTTTATACATGAAAACTGTCACAACTACAATTAATTAATAAATTAAAATACAAAGTATCTTACCTTAATCAAAAATAGTGTTGCAACTCGAAATATGACGTTGTAACAGAAGACTTTTCACACAATTTTATAGATCTAAACTGACACAAGTCAAAATATGACACTTTAACACATCTATACCCCAACACTGACAAAACTCAACTGAGAAATGTCACTTTTGATGTGTGAAGAACGAACAATTCGAGAATCTTTAAAAACGACATTAGTGACCTCTGTCTAATAATTGTAGAAACTGACTTGTGACACTTTTGCAGATGAAAAATATAAGATTTTTATTACGTTTGCCGATATAAAACAAAAACTGGTGCTTCTTGAGTTGTGTCACTTTTGAAGAGGGGGTGCGATGTGTTTTTTTATTTTAAATCAATTTTGTTCAGCGTACCCACAACTATACTAATAACGTATTATACCGTGCGCTGGCTGGCGAGACAGTTTTACAAATTTTTACATTATCCAATATCAAAATGCATATAAGTCATGTAAAAATATTTTTATTGAATTCGTTTTTATTTAGCAAGTTGTACAATCATAAAAAAATATTTAAATCATTTTCCATTGCCATGGGACAATGTCTGTGAAATAAAACCGTTTTGCGTAATCATCCCGCAAGCTTGCAGCCGTTTTTTTGTAGTTGTTACTTGACACAAGTTTAATATCTCCAAGACCTTGATGTGTGACGTGCCGCCAAGCTCCAGGTAAAATTTTGCCTTGCTCCCATAATTCTGTATCAACCAATCCTTCACTAACGTATGGGTTATTGCGGGTAGAAGTTTTTCTGAGCCAGTTATGAAGAGCACATGTTGTTTTCACTAATAGCTCAGTTGTTTCTACTTTAAGTGGGATGGGCTTTTCAAATATTCGAAAACGCGATACAAGTATTCCAAACGCATTTTCTGCCACGCGACGCGCTCTTGATAGCCGGTAATTAAATATCTTTTCTTGATCAGATAACGTTTTTTTGCTGTAAGGTTTTAAGAGAGAGGTTCTAAGCGGGAAAGCGTCATCCCCCACAAAGACACCATGATCAGGTATATTTAGCCAATTATTCTCCAAAGCCTCATTGAATGTGCATTTGGAAAATACTAATGCATCATTTGCTCTGCCATTTGTACCGACATCAATATATATAAAGTTGTAGTTAGCATCCACAATTGCAAAAAGAATGGTGCTAAAGGTTTTTTTATAATTATAAAAATAGGAACCGGTTTTCTTAGGACATCTAATCACAACATGTTTGCCATCCATAGCTCCGCAGCAGTTAGGAAAATTCCAGAACGTGTAGTAATCCTTCATTACCGTTTCCCACTCCGCAGTTGTGCTGGGAACCTGAAACAACAAAACATATAATTGCATCCACTGAAATATACACGTCATTTTTCTTTTAATAGCATTTTAACAAAATTAGGTCATAATACAACTTTCATTATTTTTAATACAAAGAGGAATATCTATCTTTTTTAGATCACAAAACGTAAAAAAACGCCAACTCTGCATACGCAAGGCATTGATGATACTAATTCAGAGGAATGTATAATAGAAGTTGAGGATACCACATCTGCGGTCGAATCTGCAAATGAAAATATACGTGAAGTATCTGTAAATGAGAATGTACGTGAAGTATCTGCAAAGGAGAATGTGCGTCAAGCATCTGCAAATGAGAATGTATGTAAAAGAGTCAGCGCACAGGGAGACTGGAAAACTCCACGTTCAAAAAAGAGCCGCTTTTCTGAGATTTCGGATGTAGAAAGGGTAATTGATAAATTATCTTCAATTTCTGCAGATAATTCAGCCACAGAGAGTGACAATGAATTTGATCACTTTTGCAAAAGTCTGGCAGCTCAACTTAACCGAATGCCTTTGGATCGCGCTTTACTTTGTCAGGAAAAACTGCTAAAAGTAATGACTGAAGAGCGAATGTCTTTATTCAGATTGGAAAAATCTAGGCAGAATGTTTCTCAATCTACGCCACAGTGGACCTACTCCCCCTCGCCGGATGATGGCATGTCAAACTCGATAACATCCTATGAAATAAATTCCTATTCTGAGACTTCCACTCCCACGGCTTCACCATTTACTCACTTGACACATACTACTGACCTGTCGAATTCTGTACCAAATGCCACTCAAGAAGAAACATATGCAGAACAGCCAGCCGGGGATATAATATCCCAAGCCTTGTCTACTATTGATTATCGGTAAATAAAATGTATTGTTTCATTATAATTTTTTCAATAAAATAAATGTGTGTTATAACAATGATGATGTACCTTGTTATTTTAATGTAAAATAATTTTTAACTATACTTACTTGTATATATTCTTCAAGAACCTTGTAAATGGCAGCCAATACTTCTGGTAAAAACCGAGAAATAGAACATTTTGGTATACGGTATAATGCTTCTAGTGTTGCAAAGCAATCTCCTGATGCAACATATCTCAGTACGATTTGCAGTTTTAGCCTGGGAGGAAGACTTTCTCTCATATTTGTGTTTTGCTTCCTAATTAGTGGCGTCACTTTCTCAAGGAGTTGTTCAAATTGCACTGTAGACATTCTTAAATGGTTTTTGAACATTGCTTGATCTTCTGCAATCCATTCTTCTAACAAACAAGTTGATGCCCCCATTATATTTCGTCGATTTACCCACGGCCTGATCCACCAACGCCTATTTCTTCTACGTTTTATTTTTTCCAGTTTGCTCGAAAGGTATTCACTAATTACCGCAATTCCTACACGTACAATTGGATTATTCGGCGCCATTTTGGAATGAACTGAATAATTCAATTTTGTTGATCAATGTAAACCTCTTTTTTTAAAATGGTCAAATTCACTCTGGATGATTCATCCAAAGTGATCATCCAAAGTGAACCATGTAAATGCGCCTTAAGTTAAATCATAATTACTACAGTCAAAACATACCTACCACGGGTTGGATGATTGTGTTGATTCTATTAATAGGTTATTCGTTTATAATAAATGACCGAAGCTTCATTGCTCCTCCTATAAATTTGTATATATTACTGAGTACTGTATGATCTGTAGATGACAATATAGAGTCTAAATCGTCTGAGAGTCCTCGAGGTTGAATAAAATGATCTCGTAGGTTTTTATACATCGGACAGACTAGCAGTATATGTTCGAGGGTTTCGGTTACTAAGTGATTACAGATAGAGCAAATAATGTTTATATCTATCCTATACGAATTATTATTTACATAGATATATAACTTTTCGGAGTTTGATGTACGGAGTTGAGCTACTAGTCTTTTAACATGCAGAGGAATTGTGGTATATAAATAATTTTTACCGTTAAAATCACCATGCAATAAATATTTAAATGATGGATGATGCGTGCTGAGTAATACTCTATTTACATCTTCTTCAAAGTTTTTGTTAAGGTAATTACTAAGTAGAGTATTTTTTATGGTTTGATTAATATTATAAATATTTACATTCGAATCACAGTAAGCATTTAAAATGTGGACTAACTGACTTGCCCAGTTGTATTTTAGGTTGCCGTTATTGGCCGCCTCATGTAGTTTTATTGTACGTACAAGGGCCCGGTGAACATATCTGTTATGGTCTTTACATTTTAACCTTAGTAGCAGTTCTATAGATTGTTTTATTACGTGGTACCCAATTTTACATATACCTGCTTCGATTCTTATTATGTGTGCAGCTGTTGATTTTTGCAAAAATAAAAGAAGCTTCCAAAAATAGTTTTTAGTTTTTTCGACTTGTTCTAAGGATCGAAGAGCCCATATGGCACTTGTGTATGTAAACGCAGGTATCACTATATTGTTGTATAACAGTTTTATGGATTCAATTGATGAAACTTTTGAGCATTTTATAGTGTTTAATAGAGTTCTTTGACGCAATCTAGCTTTTTGATCTCGTTGTTTGAGATTACTTAGGAATAAACCATTAAATGAGAAGTTAACACCTAGGTTAGGTTAGGTTAGGTTTATGGTGAGTGGGTCTATAAGGCCCTCCACTGCGACTCGCAAGAGTCTATTGTGGCTCACACCTATTCAGATTTCACCAAACAAATTCAGCTTCTTAACAAAGCCGATTAGCTTATTTGGTGAATGATTTTTCAGGTCCGAGGGCGAGAGAGCATCCCTGCCAAACATCAGATACCTGATTCGAGCCGCGGCGGGGCAGGCACAAATTATATGCTCTGCTGTTTCATCATCTTCCAGACAAAGACGACAGGTCGGATCTTCCGACAGTCCAAGTTTTAGCATATGATGATTCAGATGACAGTGGCCTGTTAAAAGGCCTGTTAGACAGCGTAGGTCATGCCTGCTATAGTCTAACATTTGTTTGGAGACATTCTTCGAAGGATGTATGAAAGCCTTTGAATGAACCAATCCTGGTAAATTATGCCAGAAGTCTAATGCTCTTCTTGCCGTCCAGGTATTCAGTGTTTGTTTGGCAAAACTTATTGCGATGCCAATTGTAGGTTCTGGTCCGATGGAAACACGTGCGGCACCCTTCCTTGCAAGAGAGTCTGCCTTCTCGTTTCCTTCCATGCCAGAATGGCCAGGGATCCAGACCAGCAATACTTTATTGAGTTCTCCTATTGAGGAGAGTCTTTTTTGGCAGTCTAGTACCAATTTCGACGTTACACGGTTAGAGCTAAGTGCTTTCAAAGCCGCTTGGCTGTCCGAGAAAATTTTTATTGTTCTATGTATGAGATTGGCCTGCTCCAATCTCTCCACACATGAAACAATGGCGTAAATTTCCGCCTGAAATACGGTTGCATAGGATCCTAGAGCGGTTGAGATTTCTGTCCTAGGTCTGCGCCCGTATACACCTGCACCAGAGCCTGAGGGTGTTTTTGAACCGTCTGTATACCAACAGCTGTCTGCTCTCAATAGTTCATCCTTACGGAGAACCCATTCATCTCTATTTGGAATTAGGACGGTATAAGGCAGGTCGTAGTTTACTGTTGGAGGCATTATGTCAGAGGTCATTCCCAGAATACTGTGACTTTCAGTGTCCACTAGCATTCTGCTTCGTTCTGTATAAGCCTGATTTGTGCATTTAGAAATATGCGCAATTCTGTATGTTGTCCATCTAGCCTCTCTCTCCAAAAATATATGGAGAGGAGGTAGGTCCAGAAGGATTTCCATGACTGCTGACGGTGTGGAGCTGAAAGCACCAGTAATTGCCAGGCAAGCCTGTCTCTGTAAACCAGAGAGCTTTGCTTGGGCCGTTCGCTGTAAAGCTTTTGGCCACCAGGCAATAGCTCCATATGTGATCATTGGTCTAACGATCATCACATATATCCAATAGATTTGTTTGGGTCCCATGCCCCAAGATTTACCACAGATCCTACGACATGTCCACAAGGATAGTCTGGCCTTATGGATAACTTTTTCCAAGTGAGCGTTCCAAGTAAGTTTCATATCTAGGATAATCCCCAAATATTTTACCTCCGCTGCAAATGGAATAACCTCACCATTGTAGGAAAGTAGTGGAAGATCCTCCAACTTTCTTTTCCTAGTGAAGGGAACTATTACAGTTTTACCAGGGTTAACAGACATCTGTTCCCTCTGACACCAACTGTGGACATCGTCCAACGTCTTTTGGAGGATATTATAAGCTACCCTTCCTGACTTGGTCCTTGCCAAAATGACAAGGTCGTCTGCATACGCTTGCAGTTCTACCCCTCTTCTTTCGAGAGCGCTAAGCAAGTTATCCATCAAGAGTGACCATAGTAGGGGAGATAGTACTCCGCCTTGTGGGCAGCCCCTGGAAACCTTAAAGCTAATGGTCTCGTCCTGAAGAGATGTAGTGGCTGTCCTATTAGTGAGCATGGCATATATCCAACCGGTAATGGTTGGTTTGATGCCCTTTTCAGTCAAAGCTGAACCAATGGAAGTCGGTAGTGCATTGTCAAATGCTCCTTCAATGTCAAGAAATATGGCCATCGCAATCTCCTTGTTGTTAAGGGATTGTGTGATTTTCTCAACAAGGTTGTGTAACGCTAAATCTGTTGATTTGCCAGTTTGATAAGCATATTGGTGGATGCTCAGGGGGGAATTATATAAAGCTACCCGCCTGATGTAGCAATCCAGTGCTTTTTCAAGTCCTTTAAGCAGGAAAGATGTTAGGCTAATTGGTCTGACCGATTTAGGGTGTGGGTCTGTGCGGCCCACTTTCGGTATATATACCACCCTAGCCGTCAACCAACTGGGTGGTATGTAATTCCACGCCAGACTAGCTCTGTACAGTTTAATGAGGATGGGTAAAAGTAATTCCAGTGCGTTTTGAAGCAGAGCTGGAAATATTCCATCCTCACCGGGAGATTTGAACGGCTGAAAAGATTTGATTGCCCATTCAACTGCCGGTGCTGTGATAACTTCCTTGGCGGCCTCCCAATCGATCTTTTTTGGCCGCCTTGCGCCCTCAAAGAGTGGAGGTCGATTGTTATCCAGAGTCAAACTTCCAGGAAAGTGATTTTTAATCAAAAGCTCTAACGTTTCTTTTCTAGAGGTCGTAAACGTGCCATCAGGTCGCTTCATCGACCCAATCTCAGCAATCGACTCTTTAGAGAGAATCTTGTGAATTCTAGTACTACGAGGTATATCAGAAATACTCTCACAGAACTTTTTCCAAGACTCCCGCTTTGCCTTTCTGATTTCTTTATTATAACTTGTTAGAGTAGTTCTATAAAGCTCCCAGTTGCCTGACTCTTTAGCTCGATTAAATAGTCGTCGAACTTCTTTTCTTCGCTTTTCTAGGCATTTGTTCCACCAAGTAGAGTTGCGATTATCTCTTTTAGTCTTGAGTGGACAGTTTTCATGATAGGAGGAGATCACTGCTTCGCGAAGTTTTTCCGCTGCAGTATCTATCCCATCGCAACTGTTAATTGTGGTGAAACCGTCCTCAATATAAAGTTGAAGGGAATTTTTATATCCACTCCAATCAGTAGCTTTTGAGTCGCGATATTCCACTACTGGCCTCTGGCCTATTTCAATGTTGAATTGAATATGTCTATGATCTGAACACGAAGGTTCAGTAGATACAGCCCAATGCTGTATCTTATTGCTCAGAAAGTTTGAGCTGATAGTTAAATCTAACACCTCTGATCTGTTTCTAGTTACAAAGGTTGGTTCTGAGCCCTTATTAATAACAGATAGCCCTTCCCCTAGTATATAATCAAAGAGTAACTCACCTCTGCGATTTATATTCGTGCTGCCCCACGATGTATGGTGTGAATTGGCGTCACAGCCCATGACTAACTGAAGTCTGTTCTTCTTGCTAAAGTCGATTAATCGCCGTATAGCAAGAGGAGGTACAGTATCCACGTCTCCTGGGAAGTATGCAGAGCAGGCGACTATGTTTGTCATACCATTCTTCTCCGGTAAGTACATCTGGATGGCTACTACATCTGGAGTGCAAAAGCCTGTAAGCAAAAAATAATTAATATTTTTCCTGATGAGTAGACATGCTCTAGGTTTCACCCCAGGGCAGACTATTACCTCACCAGGAATATTGCTGAGACCGGTTACTCGGTCTGTGTTTCCTGTCCATGGTTCTTGCAGGAAGGCAAGGTCGATTAATTCGTCCTTGAACCTTTTGCCAAGGATATAAGAAGCGGCCTTGGCATGCTGTAAGTTTGCCTGTAAACAATTGAATGTGGCAGAGTGTTAAGTGCCGCAGGCAAACTTGTATCTCCTCAAATATTGGAAGGATCAGTCGGTGGGTCAGTTACGACGCCACCATCTGCTCCTGCCAATGATGAGGCTGTGTTTGGTGCCGTCGACGAGGTTTGATCACCTTTCGTCGCCGCTCCAGCTGGTTTTTTTGGTGCCTTTGTCGAGGCCACGACGGTCTTCGATTTCAGGACACCAGGTCCAGTCTCTTTTGCCGGTTTCCTAGAGGAGACGGTAGCCGTCTTCATCTTGGGAAATCCAGCTTTCCTAGCTTTTGGTTGGCTGGTGCCTTGGCTACGTGCCCGCGGTACACTACCCCTAGACTTGTGAGGAGTTTTGGCTCTCCTCACTGCCGCAGGGAGTTTTCCGCTCGGCCCCGTGCCATGGATTTTCTCAGATCCTTTCGAGGGACCTGGTTTTGCTGCCTGATGGGAGGAAGATCTGGTTTTAGGGCGGAAAACAACCTGCCCAAAACCCAGGTAAGGTTTAAAACCCACCCTCTCCAACTCGGCCATAGATCCATCATCAATGGCGAAGGTCCATGTTTGGCCAGGGCCTGTAACTTCCTTGTGTAGAATAGTCCACTCCAAGGTTAACAGACCATGGTTCATTTTCCTCAGCCTAGTGAGGACCTGTTCAGAGGTTAGTCTACGACTGCCCTCATCAGGTATGTAAGCCACGCAGATGTGTGGCTTTGGAAGTTGGTCACCCAGGACGCATCTCAGGGAGGCACCATCCCATGGTTGAAGGGTATTGACTACTCCAGTCAACCACGAAACACTCTCCTGATCTACACAGGTGACCTGCAGCCATCCAGGCCGGAATGTACAGCTCTGGAACTGCACTTGTGGACCACCTTCCGGAATATCCTCTACAGCGGCCATAATAGCGTACTGAAGAGATTCCAGTTGGTTGGTCGTTATGGAGGTTGTCGGATGTTCAAGGTGTAATATTCCCACCTTGATGCCGGATACAGCCTGCCTATAAGAGGGTTTTTGTAAGTCAATTTTATCTGACGTTACAACTGATTCATCCGAGCAGGGCTTTTTTGCCTCTTGTCCGGGTGAGTCATCATTAGAGCGTAAGCGCTTGCTTGAACCAGCCACAGAGGGAATATTCTTCACCTCTTGCGACTGATCCTGCTTCCGCTGCTCTAGAATTTGGTTCAAGGCGGATTGGTAAGGTACCCCGCTCTTGAGTAGGCGACTGAGTCGCTTCCTGGCTGCACCTCCTAGTTTCCTAGGACTGCTTTCAGGATTGCTTTCAGGAGTTGGAGAACTGAGGAGCTCTCGTTCCTGATCAGATGTTACAGGGAGGTCAATTGGAGTCGATAGGTCGACTTCCATCTCCTCTGTAGTTCCTGTTGTTGTTTCTTGTTTTTTTGTTACTTCTTCCATAAAGTCCCACGAGTAGCTAGGGAAAATATGTCCATCACGGCAGAGCCCTGCATTACCGTGACAAGGCTTACTTACAAGGGGGTTTCGCCTGGTGCCCCCAGGGGACCGTTCGCGACCAACTTTAACCCGTTGGCCATTCAGTACATCAGCACGGTACCTCACACTTTCACTTAGGGTTGTTTGTGTAATTATTTGCCGTAAGATGAGGGAAGGACATCAGGCCCTCTCCCAGCTTGCCGTTGCCCGGGGTGTGCCACTGGGAGGCTATTATCACCAGGGTCCTGCCGATCCAGGAGGTGGATCCAGAAGCCTAGTAGCGGTCAGCCACTCAAGCTTCTGCATCCATCCCACCCTTCACTGCACCACCCCACCACCCCAGTTAACACCTAAGTACTCATATGTATTAACAACGTCAATATGGCTGTTTTTGTAAATGAATTGGGGAGTCAAATGAGTCAAATGCTTTTTTAAAGTCTACAAATAAAGCGAATAATTTTCTGTTGGGGAATCGTAGGTAGTTATTTACAGCGGTATACAACACAAATATGTTGTATTCACAGCTTCTATTCTTACGGAATCCTGACTGGCATTCTGGTAGTAACTCATGGCGTTCCACAAAATCTGTTAATCTATTATTAATCAGTTGGGTAAATATCTTTACTTTATGATTTATTAGAGCTATGCTACGATAATTACTTGGATCTTCCTTTGGACCTTTTTTGTGAAAATGAATCATTTTTATTTTCGACCACGTGGGAGGTATTTGCTCAGTTGAAAAAATTTGATTAAAAAGAACCTTAAGAGCAGCAATCCAGTCCGCAGGTAAATGTTTATAAAACTCGTTAGATATATTATTTTCCCCAGGAGCTTTGTTATTTTTTATTTGGTTCAATACTTGCAAAATTTCAATGTTAGAAAAAGGTGTATCTAAGCTAGGATGCAAAACGTCTATATATTGAGTTTGTAAGATTGGTTGTGGTATATAGAAATTTTTATAATAATTTACCATTATGTTCATGTCGATATCGTTCCTATCGTTTATTGATTTGTTTAACTTAATGTGTTTCCAGAATTCAGTTGGATTTTTGATATTATTAAGTTTACTTCTTACACTGTTTTCATAGGCTTGTTTTTTATTTTTTAGTACTAGTTTATACTCTTTTTTCAACTTGTTATATTTAGAAATTGCATTTTGATTGAACTTGGTTTTCATTAAATTTTTTTTAGATTTATAAAGTTTTCGTTTAGCTTCTCTGCAGGTTTGATCATACCACGGTTTAGATTTGATTGTGTTATTTACTCTAATTTTTTTATTTTTTTTCATTCCTAAAAATTTTATTGTAGAGCGTATTGCTGTATTTATTTGTTTATCTAAGTCCTCAACAGAGTTTATTTGTAAGTTTGTATTACATTGAGATAATATATTTTTATAAGAATTTACTTTTAAAGGGTCCCATTTAATTAGTGATTTATTAAAACTCTCTTTGTTTATACTATTTATTGTGAGCCCAGGATTTATTGATAGTGTTAGTACACAACTGAAATGATCTGATAGAAATTTTTCATTTATAAAAAAATTTGAAATACTATCTTTACTGTTAAAGCTTGCCCAAATTAAATCGATGACGCTACTGCCAGATTGTCCAATATATGTATAGTTACCTTTATAATCGCTATATCTACCGTTTATTACAAAGAAGCTGAGATTTTCTAGCGCTTCTGTAAGTATTGTTCCTCTGCGATTAGTTACTTTATCCATTGAGTCACGTAGTTCTATGGAAACATCGAACGCATGTGTTTGTTGTTCGTCGAGACTCGTCGGACACCCTATCCTAGCGTTGAAATCACCACAGATAAAAACATGATCGTTAGGGTACTCAGTAATTATATCTCTTACGGTTTCCTGTAGTAGTTCTATACAAACATAGTCATCCAACCCAGGTTTTAAGTATACAACACCTAAAATAATCCAAATATTATTAACGCAAAATCTTACAACAATCCACATATTACATATAGCAATTACATTTACATTTTTAAGACCTACAATGTTTTTTGATAAAAGAAGCAAAACTCCACCACTACCTCTTCCTCTTTGGTTCTCTTTAACCGCTGGACAGTGATATACATTATAATTAGTTAGCGCTTGGGGTACATTGAATTCGGGAGAGGTGATCCAAGTTTCGGCGAGACTAATAATAGGAAATTTGTAAATATCTTCGAGTTCTTGTGCGTCAAGATCGTTGATAGTACTTATACCCTGGCAGTTCCAAAATAATATATTAAGAGAATTGTGTTCTTGTGACTTTGTTTTTTTTCTTTGCTAATTTGTTTTGAATTATGTTTTTGCTGTTTTTTTGTTCTATTTTTTGTTGCTTCTGTTTTTCCTTTGCATAACTCATGTCCGTGTTCCCTGCCTACATCTTTATTATTTTCTTCATCCTTATCTTTCTCTTCTACTTTTTTGTCGTGGTTTTTGATATTTTCTTTAGCTGTTCGTCGAAGTTGGGGGATCTTTGGCTAGCGGTTCTCTTGATACTATTTATATTTTCTTCGTTTTCATTTTTCCATACCATATTTTTGTTTTCAATGATGTCTTCTACTGTATATATTTTGTTATTAACAACTAATTTATTGTATCTCAGAATTGCCTTCAATCCCTTCTGCCTAGCGTTTTTTAGTTCTGGGATTAGTTGTTTCCTTTCTTGTTGTACACTCAGTGGATAGTCTTGATCTAGCCATAATTCGGTGCCTTTTAACTTTTTCGAGTTTTTCAGGATTTCGTTTCTCTTTTTTTGTTTTGTTAATTTAATCAGGATTGGTCTTCCTTTCTCGTTCTTTTGATTTCCAATTCTTCTTACTTCTTCTATTTCTTGTTCTATGTCTAATTCTATCCCCATCTTCTGTATAACGGACACTACTTTTTTTTCAGTTTCAGCTTCATCATCATTTTCGTTTTCGTGAATTTCCTTCATAACTATATTTTTTCCCCTTATTTCTCGTTCAAGTATTTCTATTTTCCTTTCGCTTGTTTCCACTCGCTGCTTCAGTTTCACATTCTCCTCTTTCATTCCATTCATTTCGTGTAAAAATTGTTCCATTTTTTCATCCATACTTTTCATTTTTTCATGTATACACTGAAGCATTTCTTTAATTTCATCCATACCGAAATTTTTTAGTAAGTCTGTAACTTTCCTGCACACTCCGGCAACGTCGCCAATATCTAAGTTGTATTTCTTCAATAAATTAATGATGATCGTGTTATCACTAGGCAATTAATGCTTTTTCACTTTTGGTTTTGATAATTAAAACTCGTTTTTCTCTATCGTTGTAGTACTTACATGAGATATTTTTGCAACACAAGCCACTGTTATTGTTTACTTTCACTTTAGAATAGTGGTATTAAATTATTTCTTCTTAAAACTCTTGAAAATGGTGATTTTTCGCAAGCGAAAAATATAGTACGTATTATCGCTTAAGTTACACTGTTGCCACTCCATCCTTTAATATAAATCAAATGTCCAATGTAATATGAATCAAATATCGAATGTCTACTAACTATTCTTACATATAAAAAATGATGAGTAACCCATTTTTACAAGTATAGATGGGCCAATGGGCCTCCCTAAATACCCCCCGTTGAAAAAATGTCCCATTTAACCGTTCCCATGACGTCACAACGAAATTTTATTCAAATTATAAGTCGCGCATGCGCATTATCAAAAAGAGCAAAAATTGACCGAAATGAACCTTAGATTCTCTTATGGAGATTTACATGGGAAATTGGTCGATTTTGCGGTCGGACCGATGCAGCCCCTTTACTCATATCTAAAAGAGGCACGTTGATACCAGCAAAATCAATGAAACCAGCATGCCGAACCTGTAAAAAAGGTGTTCAGAAAAAATAAATGAAAATCAAAGAAAAAAATATTTGACACTTACTGGGACCGGTCAAAAAACTGGGACGTAAAGAGGCAAATCATAATATCGCATATCAGCAGTTAACCCCCTAGTCGAGAAAGACCCAAAAGATTACAGCAGGAATGGCCAAAAAAAGCAAACAATATTCTATTCTTTTCATGTGAATGGTGAAAGAACTGCAGTCTGCAAAGTGTTTTTTCTAAATACTTTAGGAATCTCAGAAACTCTGAAAAAGGAAGCTACAGGCGGTTTTGCCACTCGTGATATAAGAGGTCGGCACACACCTTCAAACAAACTACAAGAATTTATTCTCGACAGGTTTAGATCTCATATTGCTTTATTCCCCGTATATCAGAGTCACTACAGTCGCGAAAAAAGTGAAAAAAGTTACTTGGGAAGTGATGTGAGTAGCAAGAGACTTTACGAATTGTACAAACAGAAATGTGTTGAAGATGGTGTTCCACAAAACGAAATAGTTAAGCATTGGGCTTACAAACGTGTCTTTAATCGGGATTTAAATTTAGGATTTAAAAAACCTTCCAATGACACGTGTGATGCTTGTGATAAATTTATTTTGGAACTTAAAGACAATTCTCTTGACGAAAACAAAAAACGAGAAGTTCAATTTGCTTACAACAGTCATCTGAAAGAAGCCGAAACATAATACCAAGAAAAAAGACGTGATAAAGAAATGAGCAGAAGCACTGACAAAACTAAGGTAATAATGTTGGACTTGCAAAAATGCTTGCCAACTCCGTATTTGTCAAATTGTTACAATTGTGGACGCTTAATCTGACAATATACGATGCCACAGAAAAAAAATCGTACTGTGTTACTTGGGATGAGTCAAAAGCTGGAAGAGGAGGAAACGAAGAAGCTTCGGCTCTCTTGAAATGGGCAACCAATGTAATTGCTGGAACTGAAACAGAAAATTTAATAATATGGTCCGATAATTGCCCAAGCCAAAACAGAAATATAATGATGTTAATAAATTATTTTTGGCTTATCCATGTATGTCCTTCTTTGAAAACAATTAAACATAAATTCCTGTTACGTGGCCATACTCACATAAAGGCAGACCATATTCATAGATTAATTGAAAGAACAGTAAAAAAACAGCCCACAATGCAAATTGATAGCCCTTGGGATTGGGAGCAGATCATTAGAAATAGTGGTGTAACTGTTTTTAGTATGGAATTAGACGATTTTAAAAATTATGCAGGGTTGTACAAATCACGAGGAGCACCATTTAAGAACAGCAAACAGAACACTGAAAAAGAAAATTTTCTAATTTCCACAGTTGTTTGGCTTAAGGCACGTGAACATTCACCTTCCATTATTTTTTATAAAACAAAATTTGAAGAGGAAGATTTTAAAACAGTAAATTTTTCTAGTTCTGTAAGACAACCTTTAAAATTACCTGATAACTTGCCTGCTATAAGAAAAAACCCAAAGGTGGTGAGCAAGAAGAAGAAGAAGGATCACTTAATTACACTTCTCCAGTGGGTTCCAAAAACTTTTTATGATTACTACCAAAATATGCCCATAGATTCAAAGGATGAGAGTGATGACGATGACTAAATAATAATAATATTAATTATGGCATTTTCTTTTTGTTTATAAACTTAGAAAGTAAAGTTTTTGTTTTATGTACATTTTAATAATATTTTGAGTTAAAATAAAATATTTTTCACAAATAATAACAAGTAGTAACTCCTTTTTACCTATTGCTTATTGTTGAGATAAATAGTCGCAAGTCCACTAAATCAAAGTACAGGTATGAGATACGAAAAGTAAAGTAACGTCGCTTTATCAAGCAGATCCTATTTAAACAGAGTTTAAAATTCTGTTCTGACAGTAGCTGTTGTTAATTTGTAGTTCTTTATTTTATGTGAAATAATTGTTTTTTCTAATTTCTCAAAACTTTCTAAACTGGAGATAAGACAGTTTACCTCTATGCTACTGATATATATATATATATATATATATATATATATATATATATATATATATATATATATATATATATTCCAAGTTTAGCAGCCGCAAAGGAAGCATCACTTGAAAATGCCAGCTGAGATGTTGGCGAAACGTCGTGAAGACACAAACAACCAACGGATTGAAACCCGGAACACCACTACTGTTCATTCTACCATCCGTGAAAGACTACATCATAACATATATATATATATATATATATATATATATATATATATATATATATAACTTTATATAAAACGAACAGAGCGTTTGTGACAGTCTTATATAACAATAAGTAAGAGATGATACAAAAGTATCTAGTGCCCTTCTGTCAATAATAAATCCAGTTTTCAACTGGATTGGTGTTTGGTTAGATTTTCTAACTCAAGACACCGGTAGACGCTGCGAAATAGGAGTATAAGGATTTTAATCAGCCCATACAGGGGCAAAACCAACTACAGACACGTGTTTCGCTCTTTTTATGAGCTCATCAGTGCAGTATAGGTTATATCTCTTCAGTCACTAATGAAGAGACATCCCCTGTATGAATCGACCAAATCCTTATAGATGTACGCTTGTGAAAGTAGAAACCATTCGCAAGTGGCCCCATCTTTACTCCAAAAATGGAACTAAGAAGTCGCTTTGCGTCTTAAAAGTACCTTCGGCAAGGTAATAACATAAAACGAACAGAGCGTTTGTGACAGTCTTATATAACAATATGTAAGAGATGATACAAAAGTATCTAGTGCCGTGCTGTCAATAATAAATCCAGTTTTCAACTGGATTGGTGTTTGGTTAGATTTTCTAACTCAAGACACCGGTAGACGCTGCGAAATAGGAGTATAAGGATTTTAATCAGCCCATACAGGGGCAAAACCAACTACAGACACGTGTTTCGCTCTTTTTATGAGCTCATCAGTGCAGAATAGGTTATATCTCTTCAGTCACTAATGAAGAGACATATCCTGTATGAATCGACCAAATCCTTATAGATGTACGCTTGTGAAAGCAGAAACCATTCGCAAGTGGCCCCATCTTTACTCCAAAAATGGAACTAAGAAGTCGCTTTGCGTCTTAAAAGTACCTTCGGCAGTTTACATATATATATATATATATATATACATACAAAAGGGGAAAATTATTGGGCATGTACGCAAAAAGGATCAATAAGGCCACGAGTAGGAATGGTAACCGCAGACATGCATGTTTCTGGCTCATTAGCCGTCATCCTGGGCTTAGAACGACTCAAACACAATGAGTCCGTTTCGCCAACGTTGCGACGCTGGTTGCTAGCCGAAAACCCATTGGCACAGCTGGCCGAAAGCACAAAATGGCGATAGGACTCCTGTGTGAGCTTTCGTTGTTTTTGTGTTTTAATGTTTCTTTACACATGTTTCCCCAACATCCTTTGCTCCCAAGTACCCAACACTTTTGCTAGCCAAGTGCAATACCCTACTTGGTTATGCCGCACTGATGATATATATATATATATATATATATATATATATATATATATATATATATAAATTATATTTATTTTATCTTTTTGGCAAAATGTTACATCCATAAAATTTTCTCTGACTCAACTCAATCTGTTTCGGTGATTGCTGGTTCGATAACAATAATAGTGGACTGTATAAAAAAATCGTTGGTTTTTTAAAGATAAGATAATACTTTGAAATAGAGAATAAAATTGACAACCTTATCTTTTCAAAATTGTTTAATTGAATTACAAAATAATATAATAACAAAAAGTCTTGGTTACAAAAAACAAAACTTACAAAAATATAAAACAAAAGTTCAAAAACTCTAACATTAGCCCCCCCTTTGAAGGGAACCTTCAAAAAATTAAATATTAATTTAAAGTTTCACTTTGTAATGGTAAAGGGAACAAGTGTCTAACACATCTGGTTATAGTTCCATGTGAAGTTAGGATTTCTGCTACTCTCTTTTCTTCATCTCGACCAGGAAACAGTTTTATTATTCTACCAATAGACCATTTGCAAGGTGGTACAAAATCATTTTTTATTAAGACTAATTTATTTTCTTTTATTTTACTTGGAGCCTCTTTCCACTTGTATTGTTGGTGTAATTGAGAAATGTACATTTTTGAAAATTGACGCCAAAATTGTTGGTACAATTGTTGGACGTGTTGAAGTCTTGAAAGGCGATTGGGAGGAGTATTTGTCAAGTCATAGTCTGGTATAGAGGTTAAAGTGCGGCCGATTAAAAAATGAGAAGGTGTTATAGGAGAAAGATCATTAGGATTATTTGACATTTTGAAAAGAGGACGAGAATTTAATATCCCTTCGATTTGTATAAGAAGGGTATTAAATTCCTCAAAAGTGACATTGTTATTAATTAGAACTCTTTTTAAGTGATGTTTTGTAGCTTTTACAGCAGCTTCCCACAACCCTCCAAAATTAGGGGTATAAGGAGGAATAAAAACCCATTTTATACCAAATTGACTAGTCTGATCAGCAATTGAATTATGAAATTTGGTTAAAAAATGTCCTAATCGTTTTAACTGGTTATTAGCACCAACGAATGTGGCACCATTATCCGAATATATTGTTGAAGGAATGCCTCGTCTAGAAGTAAACCTTTTAGGACTTGCTAAAAAATTATCAGTAGTTAAATCTGAAACAACTTCTAAATGGACAGCTTTTGTGCAGAAACAAATAAAAACAGCAATGTAACATTTATTTAATTTTGCCCCTCGACCTTTTTTATTTAAAATGTTAAAAGGCCCTGCATAATCAATACCTGTGGTTTCAAATGGAAAAGCGGGTTTTATTCGTTCATTAGGTAAATTTGACATTGGACTATTAAATGCAACAGGTTTAAATCGAAAACAGGTAAGACAATTTTTTACAACTTTTTTGGCTAAGATGATACCTCCTATTGGCCAATAAAACTGTCTTACTGATGATAATAACAACTGAGGACCTGGATGCAAAAGCAATTTATGTTTGTGTTCAAAAATTAATTTTGTAAAATAATGTTTAGATGATAGTAATATTGGATGTTTTATATTAAAAGGTAAATAAGTATTTTTTAAACGACCTCCAACTCTAATTATCCCGTCTTTGTCAATGAACAAAGCTAATGACGACAATCTATGTTTGATGGGGAGGTGTTTATCTTTTTGTAAAATAAATAATTCTTCACAAAATGATTCTAATTGTACTTGTTTAATTAAAACATGATTAGCATTATTAATTTCTAAAATAGATAAAAGTCCTGTTCTTTTTGCATTTTTATTTTTTATATTATAAAAATAGCGTAGGCAATATCCTACTACCCGTTGCAATCTGTTTAAATCTGAAAACCTAGTGATTATATTTGATATTGAAACTATATTTAAATATATTAATTTGGAAGTTATTCTTAATTCTATTAATTCTGATTTGTTTATGATAAATTCAGTTTTTGGCCAATTTGAATGGGGTAATTTTAAAAAGTCAGGTCCATGCCACCACAATCGATTGGAAATTAATAAACTTGGTAAGATGCTTCTGGAAGCTACATCTGCTGGATTATTTGAACTATTGATATAATTCCAATCTGTTATATTAGAAAGTAACTGAATTTTAGCTACGCGATTAGCCACGAATACTTGTAATTCACTAGGTTCATGATTTATCCAACTTAATGCGACTTGAGAGTCAGACCACATAAAAATCGGAACATTTATATTAAGAGCATTAAGAACAACTTTTGTTAATTGTGAGCCTAATAAATATGCGCACAATTCCAATTTTGGAATGGTTATCGTTTTCATTGGAGATACCCTTGTTTTAGAACAAAGTAAATTTATTTTGAAATTGCCAAGATCGTCAGAACTTCTAATATAAATGCATGCAGCATATGCATTTTGTGATGCGTCACAAAAACAATGGATATCACATATACATTTTGAAACAATGTTTCTAACAATAGCTAATTGATTAAAATGAATGAGACTATTTTTAAATTTTAACCAATCTTCACAAATTTCTGAAGGAATAGGATCATCCCAAGAAATATGAAGAGACCAAAGTTTTTTAATTAAAATCTTAGCTATAATAATAGAAGGGCTCAAATGACCTAATGGGTCGTATATTTGTGCAATAATTGAAAGCATAAATCTTTTCGTAATTATATTGGGCCCTATGGGTAAATTTATTGAATATGTAAGAAAATCAGAACTAGTTACCCATTGAATTCCCAATGTTTTAAATTGATCTTGATCTCCTAATTTTAAAATAGAATTTGATATATCGGAAGTTGCAAAATCTGTAATTATTTCAGGAACATTGGAGGTCCATTTTCTCAGTATAAAATTAGCAGATTTTAAAATAGAATAAATATTGTTACATCTTGTTTTTAACTCTTGCAAATTATCAGAACCTGTTAATAAATCGTCAACATACATGTCTTTTAGAATAGCCTGTGATGCTGTTGGACAATTGGTAGAATGTTCTTTTGCTACTTGTTGAACACATTTAATGGCTAAATATGGTGCTGATCTAGTACCATAAGTTACGGTATTAAGTTGATAAACCATAAATTCGTTTACAGAGCTTTCGCGCCATAAAATTTGCTGCAATGGCCTGTGCTCAGGATTCATAAGTATTTGCCTATACATTTTCGAAATATCTGCAGATACTACAAATGGATAAATCCTAAATCTAAGTAAAATATCAAAAATATCATTTTGTACTTTAGGGCCAGCATACTGGATGTCATTAAGTGCCCATCCAGTGGAAGTTCGACAACTACCATCAAACACAGTTCGTAATTTAGTAGTTATGCTAGATTCTTTCAATATACCATGATGAGGTAAAAAATAGCAAACATCGTTATTATCGTTTATTTTGGTCATGTGACCCAGTTCTTCATACTCATGTATAAAATCAAAATAGAGTTTTTTAAATTCGAATCCGAAAACTTACGTTCCAACGATATAAATCTCTTGATAGATGATAATTTAGAATTTCCTAAGAGTTTTGGAGAATGTTTAAGAGGAAACTTTACCACGAATTGTCCATTATCAGCACGGTAAGTATTTGATTCAAATAATGATTCACAAATCATGTTTTCTTCCGAAACAAATTTATTTCGTCCAGGAATTTCTTCAATTTCCCAGAACTTTTTAAGTTGTTCGTCTTCTAGAATATTAATTTTGGCAAAGTTGCATATATAATTTTTGGAATTATTTGGTATTGTTCCAGTCAATATCCAACCAAAACTAGTCTCAACCAAAGTTGGTAAATTTTTACCTAAACAAATTTTGCCTTGTCCTAACAAGTCCCAAAATATATTGGCACCTAACAATAAATCTACATCTTTGGAAACACTTAATTCTGAATCAGCTAAATTCACATAACTTGGTATGTTCAATTTTTCAATATCAATAGAATATGTCGGAATATTACTACTTATAAAAGGAACCACTAAACAAGAAATTGTAGAAGTAAATTGTGTGAATTGGGAAGAAATTTGAACTGTACATTGTTTTTTAATACCAATTGAACCGTGATTAACACTTGTAATAGAACAATTAGTGGCAACTAATGGAATATTCATCCTATGACAAAATTCCTCAGTAATAAGATTTGCTTGCGCACCACAATCTAAAAGTGCTCGACATTTATGAAATTTTCCAAAATCGTCTTTAATATTACAAATAACTGTTGACAACAAAACCTGGCTCTCATTATTTATAAAATTAATGCTTATATCATTATTTTGTAAATTATGATCATCCGACAAAACCACATTAGTTGAATTTATTTGATTATTAGAAGTAGATGGTTGTAACAAATCTTTATGAAGTAAATTATTATGTTTATGAATTTTACATATTGGACAAGGACCTTTTTTGCACAACTTTTTGTTATGACCAGTTAATAAACAGTTTTCGCATAATTTTAATTTTCTTACTTCTTGAATTCTACGATCAACAGACAAAGCAACAAAATCTGGACATTTATAAATTAAATGATCTTTTTTACAATAGTTACAAACACCCTTGAATGTAAGATTTACTTGTAAATTGGATTTATTATTATAATGATTACTTTTGTTAGCAATGTTGGATTTAGGTAATTAAAAATCATCTAAACACTGCATAATGTCTGTTTTGTTTTTTAAAAAACTAATTAATTCATCAAGACTTGGCAAATCATCATTAAATTTATTTTCTTTCCATTCGCGAATAGTGTTTTTATCTAATTTACCTAATATAACATGAATAAGAAACGAATCATATAGCTTTTCTTTAGGAATTTGTATACCATCAATAGAAGTTAAATGTTTTAATATTTCATCCAAAAATTTCCGCAACCCTAAATAGGTTTCTTTTTGAATACCTTGCACATTTAACAAAGATTTAAAATGACTGTCTATTAGAAATTGTTTTTTATCAAATCTATCACATAATAACTTCCATGCCTGACTAAATGGTTGATTAACATTATCTAGATCTTCAATAAAATAGGAGGCATAACCCTCTACTGAAGCTTTTAAAAATTGAAATTTCTGGCTATCAGTTAAAGTGTTATTGCTTGAAATTGTTGAACTGAATTGAATTTTAAAATTGATCCAATGCTGAAACTCTCCAGAAAATACTGGTAACTTTAATTTTGGTAATAAAATATTCTGAAGAGAATCTCCACCAATATGAGATTTAATAGTTTGGTTACTAATAATAGGTTCGTTTTGTTTTAGAAGGTTTTTTAAATATAAATGTGCTGAATAAAACCGATTTTCAAACTGTTCCCGCTCTACAAAATGATCATCTAAATCTTTTACATCACATATTCTTTCAATTTCAGTTTGAACAATGTCAAAATCACTTAATAAATTTGAACTGTTGTGAAACCTTACCTCAACATCATCATATTTAGGCAAAACATCACTTAACGAAGTTTTAATTGTATCAATGTACTTTTCCAACATCGTAAGTTTTTGTTTAATAGTACCTCTATGACGAGACAAGGACTTTAATTCTTCTTGTGACTCTGACATATTTTTTTAATAAATGTCAACTGGAAAATAGCGTAAAATGTACCTGGGGCCTATAGATTCTTGTATGGAATTGGCCAAAAATTCTTTTTTCTTCTATCCAGCTCGTATGGACCAATGTTTCGGTGATTGCTGGTTCGATAACAATAATAGTGGACTGTATAAAAAAATGGTTGGTTTTTTAAAGATAAGATAATACTTTGAAATAGAGAATAAAATTGACAACCTTATCTTTTCAAAATTGTTTAATTGAATTACAAAATAATATAACAAAAAGTCTTGGTTACAAAAAACAAAACCTACAAAAATATAAAACAAAAGTTCAAAAACTCTAACACAATCAATAATCCCCTTTACAACGTAGCAACCCCTTTTATACCCTTTTTTTCAATTATTTTCTATCATTACTTGATAACTTCCATAGATTGTTATGGTCTGAACTAGTTGGTCTTTATGTAGAGTGTAAATATGTTTAAGATTAGCTAGATATAAAAATTGGATAATGTCAATCTATGGAAGTTATCAAGTAATGATAGAAAATAATTGAAAAAAAGGGTATAAAAGGGGTTGCTACGTTGTTAAGGGGATTATTGATTGAGTTGAGTCAGAGCAAATTTTATGAATGTAACATTAATTGTCAAAAAGATAAAATGAATATAATTGAATAATGTAGAAAGTATCGCAAATATGGTTAATCAGAAATAGAATATGGAATAGAATGTGGAATAGAATGTGGAAATTGAAATTAGAAATAAATTGCATAGATTGAAATTATCAATTGGATATTATAAGAAGAATTTTACATTAAGATAAGTATTTCCGTTATAAAGGTAGAATCAGCTGATAGTATTATTTTCAAGGACCGAATTTAGAAAAATTTTTAGAAAGGAAGGGAAATAAAAAGAATTGTATTAGTATAAGACATCCGGCAGTTGTAAGTCGGATCTTTCCCTTCCCTTCTCTCCTTTCCGTTTAACTCCAATTCCCTTCTTTCTCTTAAATTCGTTTTTAGAAAATACCATGATGAGTTCTCCAGAGGTTTAATGTCCCGGAAGTAAAAGAGTTCCCCATTCGGATTTCCGGGGGGGACAATCTCGGGGAAGTCATGATGGAAATAACATAGCCATCGATCAGTCTACTAGTAGACCAACCAATAGTTCGGCTAAATTTACCCAGAAGGCAAAACACAAAACAGACTGCATGTTAACATTCATGAACATCTGCGGGTTGAATGCCAACATTAACGCAACCCATCACTATTTACAGTCTGTAAAACCTCATGTTCTGGTTCTTACCGAAACACAGGTTTCAGGAAAAAATAGCCTGAATTATCTTAAATTTCCAGGTTACGAACTTTACCACAACTTTAAACGGCACCATGGTGTATGTGTTTACGTAAGAAGCAAACTTTCCTGCTCTAGACTACCTGCCCTAGAAAACAACAGAGACAACATTGTCTGGCTAAAATTAACTCTAGAAGCCTCTAGCAAATTTATATGTTGTATTTATCTGCCATCAGATAATAAATGCGACGAACTACTAGACTATAGATCACAAAAGATCGACTACCTTAATAGTGAGTACCCTTCTTCAGAAATGATTGTGTTTGGGGACTTTAATATTCACCACGAAAAGTGGCTTAAGTCCAACAAAACGGACACAGAAGGCTAACTGAAGAGTTTGCAATTAGCCAAGGGCTGTCCCAACTAATCGACAAGCCCACTTACTTTCCCAGAGCTGCCAATCACAGTTCTAATACTCTGGATCTTTTTCTGACTACTCACCCTGAGCAATATTATGTAAATGTTCTGTCTCCCCTAGGTAACTCCGATCATGCTGTAGTAGAAGTCAAATGTCCAATAGAACCTCACCCATTCGAGGCACCACCCAAGAGAACTTTTTGGAACTTAAAAAAAGCAGATTGGGAAGGCCTTCGAGACTACTTTGCAACTTTTCCCTGGAATCCAGTCTGCTTTATTAACAAAGATCCATCGGCAGTTTGCAACAGTATAACTGAAATTATTCAGTGTGCCATGGAAGCTTACATTCCTCACTTTACCAAACGCTTAAAATCCAAACAGAAGCCATGGTTTAATAAAGATTGCGATAGTAGGTATGGCGCCGGTTCCGCCAGCCAGATACAGCCAGCCCAGACACCCGGGCTACCCCCTCCACTACACCCTTGCAGCAGGGTGCCAACTTCAGATCGTAGGGATCTTAAAGCGCAAACCTTTGTGACGTCATCGTATCAACTTCAGATCATTTTCAAAATAAAACGTTTAATAATATTTAAAAAAATTCCTTGGATTGTAAAATTAAATTATCTTGGATTGTAAATTTAAATTATAACCAAATCGTTATCGGTATGTTTTCAAAGTTTATGCGTTATAGCACTAGACAATAGAGTCGAAAAAACATTTAAACCGCACTCTGAGATAAAAATTATAATGTATCAACCTGGTCTCGCATAGACCGGCCATCTTGTTAACAGTGTTGCCAACTTCAGGCTGAATGACATAATAATATTTTAAAAAATTACCTTAAGACACTATAAGACCCCTTCACAAATAATAACAAAAAGTTTATTACAGCAAATCGTTCAGTATACGTTAAGAATTAAATTGTAATCAATTCAGAAGGTATATTTTCAAAGTTTGTACGGTATATCACCAGTCAATAGAGTCGAAAAAACATTTTACTTTTTATAATAAATTTTAACGTAATTAGGTCACGTGACATGTAAAGAACAATATCAGTTTTACGAGATTTATGTAACAGATTATTTAAATAATATATAAAAATTGTAAAAAATTATGATTACCTTATTATGTGCCAACTTCAGACAGGCGTTAACTTCATAACCCTCGAATTGTAATAATGACTCACCATAATGACTCACCAGGTTCGGTTGGATTTCTTAATATTTGGTAATAGGAGTAGGATATTTGCTCATCTTAGTTAATTATCCAGCAAAGACCACGTGGAGGTGTAAGCAACCTTTGCCTGGAGAGGATAGGTAAGCAGGAAGAATAGGGAAGGTCAAACAGCAGCGGTTCTTTAATAGGCAACAATTTCCTGATATCATGCTCATAAGAACATACTGAAAACGCTATACGTACTTAACTTAATAGGTTACTGCAAACTTTGTAGATTCGTCTTACCGAAACCCTAAGTTTATAGTACTTCTCCCTTCGTAAAGGTACCTGGCGCGTATCAGTGCAGGAAAAAAGTCGACTAACAAAAGGGACATCAAACAATAAATTAAATTTTCATTCATATCAATAGGAATCAAAATATCAATTGGGAATTCTTCTTTATCGCAAGGGCTTCATTTTGTAGAAACCTAGTTTATATAATTTATCTCACGGGAAAACTGGCGCCCGTAAATTTCTGACTTTCAAGGACAAATTCGAAGAATTTCAAAAAATATTAAGAAACAAAAGAATCAAAAAGTGAACAGTAAAAATTATTAAAAAATCATAACTGTATAAAAAATTAAATAAACTCAAATTAAAAACCTTAAAAACAATAATAAAACGTAGAATAATAACGAATAAAAATGTTAAGGAATTCATAAAAATAATTAAAAGTGAACAGTAAAAATTATTAAAAAATCATAAACTGTATAAGAAAATTAAATAAACTCAAAATAAAAAACCTTAAAAACAATTATAAAACGTAGAATAATAACGAATAAAAATATTAAGAAATTCATAAAAATAACTAAAGAAAAACAAAGAATTTTCAAAAAAGAATCAAGGAGTAACCAGTAAAAATTATTTAAAAATCATAACTGTATACAAAATTTAATAAACTCAAATTAAAAAACCTTAAAAACGATTATAAAACGTAGAATAATAACGAATAAAAATGTTAAGAAATTCATAAATAATTAAAAGAAAAAACAAAGAATTTTCAAAAAAGAATCAAGGAGTAACCAGTAAAAATTATTAAAAAATCATAACTGTATAAGGAAATTATGAAATTCAAAATAAAAAACCTTAAAATAATTATAAAACGTACAATAATAACGAATAAAAATAGTTAAAGAAAAGCAAAGATTTTCAAAAAATAGTAAGAAACACAAAAAGAATCAAACAGTAAACAGCAAAAATTATTAGAAACACAAAGAATAACGGAACAAAATAATGATAAAACTAAAAAATGTTAAATAAATTATAAGCAAAACTAAGATTTAGGTACATATTAAAATTACTAAAATTTTATAACAACAATTTAAGAAAAACTTAGAATTGTACCCGTAAAGAGAGGGAGATCAAACAATAAATATTTTAAAAAGTTTAAATAAAAACAGAATTACCTACATACCACAAAAGATTTTGGAAACACACAACACTTGCATTAAAATTAAAAAATTCACAACACACATCCACTGAAGTCGATCGTAGGAAATAAAATAAAAAACAGGAAATTTGATAAACAAAAAACCGCAAAAATGGCGTGTGCAAAATTATCTATTCTTATCACTAGTTACATGAAAAAGTATCATACAGAAGCAACAAAATATTTTTATAAAATCTGAAAATTATTAAGAAAACTGTTTAGATATATCATAAAAAAATGATAAAACTTAGACAAATAAAAAACGTTAGGATAAATAATATTTAGGATCAAGGCGAATGAGCAGTATAAAATCAGAGTTTTTAAAAGTAATTTCTGAAAAAAATTAGCAAAAAAAAGCAGAGCAACATGGATCCAAAATTATCAGCTTAACAAAAAATAAGAACACAAATTTATAACTTTCGTATAAGGTATGGTCAGAATACGGAGATAAAGGAAAAAGTTACTTTAAGATTCAAACTGGTAACGTTCGTCTTTTAGCAATGCAGTAACAACCTGAGTGGATTCTAAAGATAATTTCCAAAACCATCTTAAAATAACCAAAATTTTTAAAAATTTAACTCACTCACCAATTATTTTTTGAAGACACACGTCTGATCACTAAGACTGACTAGTTCAGAATGAATTGAAAAGGTTTGTAGTTTTTAGTTTATAACATTTAAAAGGAGCGTGGCTTAAAATTTTCAAGAAAGGGCTTTTCTTTAAGAAAAAAGTATATGTTAGCTAGTTTAATTCCAGTAATATACAAGTGGTAACAATTTCCAAAAAGTTTCTCGGATCTAAATTCAGAATGTACCAAATTACGTAGGAAAAAATATAAAATTCATTTTTAAACGTATTAAAGACTAAACACAGAGTGTCAAAAAAATGAATAATAATAAATAATTTAAAGGATTACGCTATACATACTAATCATAATAGGTTACTGGTAACTTTTGTAGATTCGTTTTACCGAAACTCTTCATAAAGATAACTAATGTGTGTAGTAGCGAAAGAAACAGTTGAATATTAAAAAAGGCCTCAACCAATAAAAATAAAAATTTATTCTAACATGTTTAACGTAGTGATAAAAAAGTGTCATTAATGACAGGCAGGCAGAGTATGTAATGCAAACGACACCTAAATCCAAAAACTATTGCTATCTATATCAAACGATAAACGTTATTAATCTGGGCGCATTCGTAGGGCAAGCGTAAGCCAGTCGTTAACTAGTTATTAATTATAAATATGGAAACACATATAAAATAAATCATCTATAAGTACAATAGGACCTAGCGAACAATGGGGATGACTAATCACATAATCGAAGCAAATGAAGAACCTGATAATTCCTACCATAAGAAGTATTGGAAAGGTTCACATAAAATCGATAAAGCTTATGGCCCAGAATATGACTGGAAACTGATGAAGTGGAGATTAGGTGAAAAAGATCTTTGCTTTAATGACGAATGTATTATTGTCGGAGACAAAGAATTTAATAGTACTTCCGGTTTAAATGAGTTACTTTTTACAAGAAACCAAAGAAATTTACTGAACATGATCACCATATTTACAAACATATATTAGAATTAACAGGCGTTCATCGTGATAGCAGAGAATATCTCAACCACACAGGGTGTAAAGAGAAGTTTAAAACTATAATTAAACCATTATATAAATTATATAAAAGAAGACGTTGTTTAGCTAAGCTGGCACCAAAAAAGGGGTCGGAATTTAGTTTAAATCATTTAAAATATTCAGGATCAAGGCCAATGAGCAGTATAAAATCAGAGTTATTCAACGAAATTACAGAGCAGAACGTAGCAGAGGGTAGCAGAGGGTAGCAGAGGGTAGCAGAGGGTAGCAGAGTATCATAGCAGAGGATAGCAGAGGGTAGCAGAGAGAGTCAGAAACGTACATAACAAGAGTATAAATCAAAAAGTCAAAGTCTCTCAAATTTATTTGTAAACATTATACCTTTAAGCAGAATGGTTCAAGTAAACGAACTCGCAGCGTTTGTGAGAGAAAGTACAAACCTCTCACAAAAATGCAAGCTGATGAAAAAATAACTACTAGAATCAACGTTTAATCCAATAACTACACCTCTTAAAGAAATAGCCAAATATGTCAACGAAAAAGTCCCTAAAACAGAACTCAACGAAAATGACTCACTGACCAATCAATCAACAGAGGGGGAACATAATCAAATATCTTATGAAAATAACATCATTAATCTTGAAAAATATATTCAAGATTTAGGAAATACAGATCAAATATACGGGCCAAAGTTCAACTGGCCTACGGGAGAATGGTCGTTTGGAAATAAAACAATTGAGTTTGGTAGAGATATCATTCAGCTCAGTTTATTAAAAAAATGGTTTATATAAATTATATTTTTGTATTGGGACGCCTGGGTGGGGGGAATCCTAGGAAAACTAAAATGTTGTGTTAAAAGAGTTACATCCTAGGATTCCCCCCACCCAGGCGTCCCAATACAAAAATATAATTAATATAAACCATTTTTTTAATAAACCGAGCTGTACCTACATATATATATATATATAAAATACCCATATCAGGGTGACATTCCCATTTTTTTAAATAAAGAAATGCTTTACTTAATAGTATTATTTCGCAAATTAATTTTAACAATTACTTGTACATTGATTTTTTTCGTTTTTTCAGCATTACAACCTTTTTTTATTACTTTATATATGACTTTTGTATTAATGTTTAAAATTCAAATTATTTTAATATATTGCTCTACTCTGTTTTGGAGAACTTAAATGGTTTAATAAATTCCAAGTTTTTCATAAGTTGCAGCTAATGCACCAAGGTCACGCGCTTTTAATATTTAATTAAAAATATTTTTTACATTATTTCTACTATTGTTTGTAACATTTTATTAAATTCTACAATGATGCAATGAATAACGCCTATCTCGTAAATTAATATCGCGTCTTATATTTTAATATGACATATATCTTTAAGTCGAATGTATCGTGAAAACAAAACATACAAATTCTTTTTAATCTTATTTCCTTAAGGTAGCTTGCTATCTAGATTATTTTAAATAAAACAAAAAAGTAGATGTGAATATGTATTGTAATGTGTTCAATAACAAAGTAATGCAACTTATTCCTCAATAATTCCTAGATTTTCTAATTCTTCAATGATCTATAATATATGGATGAGCCATTGTTGTACAGACTTCTTAGATGATCGACTAATATATTTTAGTCATTCTGAGCATAGTATTTAGACTTTTTTGATCGGTAAGCGTATATTGTGTTGGTTGCATTGAAAACAGCAGGTCATAGACGCCATGCGTAGGTTTAAACTTGTGTTAGTCCATCTGAATGATATCTCTACCAAACTCAATTGTTTTATTTCCAAACGACCATTCTCCCGTAGGCCAGTTGAACTTTGGCCCGTATATTTGATCTGTATTTCCTAAAGCTTGAATATATTTTTCAAGATTAATGATGTTATTTTCATAAGATATTTGATTATGTTCCCCCTCTGTTGATTGATTGGTCAGTGAGTCATTTTCGTTGAGTTCTGTTTTAGGGACTTTTTCGTTGACATATTTGGCTATTTCTTTAAGAGGTGTAGTTATTGGATTAAACGTTGATTCTAGTAGTTATTTTTTCATCAGCTTGCATTTTTTTGAGAGGTTTGTACTTTCTCTCACAAACGCTGCGAGTTCGTTTACTTGAACCATTCTGCTTAAAGGTATAATGTTTACAAATAAATTTGAGAGACTTTGACTTTTTGATTTATACTCTTGTTATGTACGTTTCTGACTCTCTCTGCTACCCTCTGCTACCCTCTGCTACCCTCTGCTATGATGCTCTGCTACCCTCTGCTACCCTCTGCTGCGTTCTGCTCTGTAATTTCGTTGAATAACTCTGATTTTATACTGCTCATTGGCCTTGATCCTGAATATTTTAAATGATTTAAACTAAATTCCGACCCCTTTTTTGGTGCCAGCTTAGCTAAACAACGTCTTCTTTTATATAATTTATATAATGGTTTAATTATAGTTTTAAACTTCTCTTTACACCCTGTGTGGTTGAGATATCCTCTGCTATCACGATGAACGCCTGTTAATTCTAATATATGTTTGTAAATATGGTGATCATGTTCAGTAAATTTCTTTGGTTTCTTGTAAAAAGTAACTCATTTAAACCGGAAGTACTATTAAATTCTTTGTCTCCGACAATAATACATTCGTCATTAAAGCAAAGATCTTTTTCACCTAATCTCCACTTCATCAGTTTCCAGTCATATTCTGGGCCATAAGCTTTATCGATTTTATGTGAACCTTTCCAATACTTCTTATGGTAGGAATTATCAGGTTCTTCATTTGCTTCGATTATGTGATCATTCATCCCCATTGTTCGCTAGGTCCTATTGTACTTATAGATGATTTATTTTATATGTGTTTCCATATTTATAATTAATAACTAGTTAACGACTGGCTTACGATTGCCCTACGAATGCGCCCAGATTAATAACGTTTATCGTTTGATATAGATAGCAATAGTTTTTGGATTTAGGTGTCGTTTGCATTACATACTCTGCCTGCCTGTCATTAATGACACTTTTTTATCACTACGTTAAACATGTTAGAATAAATTTTTATTTTTATTGGTTGAGGCCTTTTTTAATATTCAACTTTTTCTTTCGCTACTACACACATTAGTTATCTTTATGAAGAGTTTCGGTAAAACGAATCTACAAAAGTTACCAGTAACCTATTATGATTAGTATGTATAGCGTAATCCTTTAAATTATTTATTATTATTCATTTTTTTGACACTCTGTGTTTAGTCTTTATACGATTAAAAATGAATTTTATATTTTTTCCTACGTAATTTGGTACATTCTGAATTTAGATCCGAGAAACTTTTTGGAAATTGTTACCACTTGTATATTACTGGAATTAAACTAGCTAACATATACTTTTTTCTTAAAGAAAAGCCCTTTCTTGAAAATTTTAAGCCACGCCCCTTTTAAATGTTATAAACTAAAAACTACAAACCTTTTCAATTCATTCTGAACTAGTCAGTCTTAGTGATCAGACGTGTGTCTTCAAAAAATAATTGGTGAGTGAGTTAAATTTTTAAAAATTTTGGTTATTTTAAGATGGTTTTGGAAATTATCTTTAGAATCCACTCAGGTTGTTACTGCATTGCTAAAAGACGAACGTTACCAGTTTGAATCTTAAAGTAACTTTTTCCTTTATCTCCGTATTCTGACCATACCTTATACGAAAGTTATAAATTTGTGTTCTTATTTTTTGTTAAGCTGATAATTTTGGATCCATGTTGCTCTGCTTTTTTTTGCTAATTTTTTTCAGAAATTACTTTTAAAAACTCTGATTTTATACTGCTCATTCGCCTTGATCCTAAATATTATTTATCCTAACGTTTTTTATTTGTCTAAGTTTTATCATTTTTTTATGATATATCTAAACAGTTTTCTTAATAATTTTCAGATTTTATAAAAATATTTTGTTGCTTCTGTATGATACTTTTTCATGTAACTAGTGATAAGAATAGATAATTTTGCACACGCCATTTTTGCGGTTTTTTGTTTATTAAATTTCCTGTTTTTTATTTTATTTCCTACGATCGACTTGAGTGGATGTGTGTTGTGAATTTTTTAATTTTAATGCAAGTGTTGTGTGTTTCCAAAATCTTTTGTGGTATGTAGGTAATTCTGTTTTTATTTAAACTTTTTAAAATATTTATTGTTTGATCTCCCTCTCTTTACGGGTACAATTCTAAGTTTTTCTTAAATTGTTGTTATAAAATTTTAGTAATTTTAATATGTACCTAAATCTTAGTTTTTCTTATAATTTATTTAACATTTTTTAGTTTTATCATTATTTTGTTCCGTTATTCTTTGTGTTTCTAATAATTTTTGCTGTTTACTGTTTGATTCTTTTTGTGTTTCTTACTATTTTTTGAAAATCTTTGCTTTTCTTTAACTATTTTTATTCGTTATTATTGTACGTTTTATAATTATTTTAAGGTTTTTTATTTTGAATTTCATAATTTCCTTATACAGTTATGATTTTTTAATAATTTTTACTGGTTACTCCTTGATTCTTTTTTGAAAATTCTTTGTTTTTTCTTTTAATTATTTATGAATTTCTTAACATTTTTATTCGTTATTATTCTACGTTTTATAATCGTTTTTAAGGTTTTTTAATTTGAGTTTATTAAATTTTGTATACAGTTATGATTTTTAAATAATTTTTACTGCTTACTCCTTGATTCTTTTTTGAAAATTCTTTGTTTTTCTTTAGTTATTTTTATGAATTACTTAATATTTTTATTCGTTATTATTCTAAGTTTTATAATTGTTTTTAAGGTTTTTTATTTTGAGTTTATTTAATTTTCTTATACAGTTTATGATTTTTTAATAATTTTTACTGTTCACTTTTAATTATTTTTATGAATTCCTTAACATTTTTATTCGTTATTATTCTACGTTTTATTATTGTTTTTAAGGTTTTTAATTTGAGTTTATTTAATTTTTTATACAGTTATGATTTTTTAATAATTTTTACTGTTCACTTTTTGATTCTTTTGTTTCTTAATATTTTTTGAAATTCTTCGAATTTGTCCTTGAAAGTCAGAAATTTACGGGCGCCAGTTTTCCCGTGAGATAAATTATATAAACTAGGTTTCCACAAAATGAAGCCCTTGCGATAAAGAAGAATTCCCAATTGATATTTTGATTCCTATTGATATGAATGAAAATTTAATTTATTGTTTGATGTCCCTTTTGTTAGTCGACTTTTTTCCTGCACTGATACGCGCCAGGTACCTTTACGAAGGGAGAAGTACTATAAACTTAGGGTTTCGGTAAGACGAATCTACAAAGTTTGCAGTAACCTATTAAGTTAAGTACGTATAGCGTTTTCAGTATGTTCAGGAAATTGTTGCCTATTAAAGAACCGCTGCTGTTTGACCTTCCCTATTCTTCCTGCTTACCTATCCTCTCCAGGCAAAGGTTGCTCACACCTCCACGTGGTCTTTGCTGGATAATTAACTAAGATGAGCAAATATCCTACTCCTATTACCAAATATTAAGAAATCCAACCGAACCTGGTGAGTCATTATTACAATTCGAGGGTTATGAAGTTAACGCCTGTCTGAAGTTGGCACATAATAAGGTAATCATAATTTTTTACAATTTTTATATATTATTTAAATAATCTGTTACATAAATCTCGTAAAACTGATATTGTTCTTTACATGTCACGTGACCTAATTACGTTAAAATTTATTATAAAAAGTAAAATGTTTTTTCGACTCTATTGACTGGTGATATACCGTACAAACTTTGAAAATATACCTTCTGAATTGATTACAATTTAATTCTTAACGTATACTGAACGATTTGCTGTAATAAACTTTTTGTTATTATTTGTGAAGGGGTCTTATAGTGTCTTAAGGTAATTTTTTAAAATATTATTATGTCATTCAGCCTGAAGTTGGCAACACTGTTAACAAGATGGCCGGTCTATGCGAGACCAGGTTGATACATTATAATTTTTATCTCAGAGTGCGGTTTAAATGTTTTTTCGACTCTATTGTCTAGTGCTATAACGCATAAACTTTGAAAACATACCGATAACGATTTGGTTATAATTTAATTTTACAATCCAAGATAATTTAATTTTACCATCCAAGGAATTTTTTTAAATATTATTAAACGTTTTATTTTGAAAATGATCTGAAGTTGATACGATGACGTCACAAAGGTTTGCGCTTTAAGATCCCTACGATCTGAAGTTGGCACCCTGCTGCAAGGGTGTAGTGGAGGGGGTAGCCCGGGTGTCTGGGCTGGCTGTATCTGGCTGGCGGAACCGGCGCCATACCTACTTGCGATGTAGCTCGGAAAGCTAAGATCAAGTCCCACAAATTATTTATACAAAATCCATCAGAAGAAACAAAACAGGATGATATAAACGCTAGAAACAGATACAACACCACTATTTCCAATTCCAAAAGTCTCTTTGACGCTCGAATGAGAGAGAAAGTAATGTCAACCCTAATGGAAGCCGGTCCTTTTGGACTCTCGCCAAACATATCAACAACAGTTTCACAACTAGTTCGTTCCCAAGGATCGGCTCTAGCTCCTACTCTATTGTTATTACATATTAATGATCTACTAGAAGCCACTAATAACCCGATACATGGTTTTGCAGATGATAGCAACCTACACTGTAGCAAAGCGCACAACCGTCCCATACCTCTAGATATTCTGGAAGAGGACAGAAGATCCACAACAGCTTCTCTCAATCAAGATTTGAGAATTGTAGATGAGTGGGGAAACAAGAATCTTGTTAATTTCAACGCTTCCAAGACAAAGACATGTTGCCTATCCAACAAGAGGCAAACATGCGACTCATCCATTACACTCAACGATCAGACACTGGTAGCGGGCGACTCCATTACGCTGGTTGGTATAACGATCTCGCAGGACTTACTCTGGAACGAACATATTGCATCCATGGCAACTGCAGCAGGAAAGAAATTAGGCTTTCTGTTTAGAGCACGGAAATATTTTTCTCCATCCAATTCGATGAATTTCCTGTCTCGTTATTAAAGGAATGCTCTGACTAAATAGCTCCCTACATTAGTGAAATAATAAATTATTCAGTATGTTCTGGAAAGTTTCCGGAAGTCCTCAAAATGGCCAAGGTTGTACCGATTCATAAAAAAGGACCTACAGATGACATTACAAACTTCAGAGGGATATCTGTTCTTAGTGTATTTGCCAAAACAGTAGAAAAATGTTTGTATACCAATATAATGCAATATCTTGACGAAAATTCTCTATTAACTAAACATCAATATGGATTTAGAAAGGGGTTCTCATGTGAAACTGCTACTGTACATCTTGTTCAAAAAATCCATGAAAACTTAGATTCGCGAAATTGTACTTTCGGAATATTTTTTGATCTAACCCTCGCCTTCGACTGTATCAATGCAAATTTTTTGAAAGGTAAGCTGAATTCTATGGGTATAAGAGAACCCATTGGCTTATGGATCCATTCTTACATGTCAAACCGACCCTTCTTTATTTTAATTAACCAACATACATCCAGTATCAACTACAACAACTTAGGTACCCCCCAAGGAGGAACACTAGGACCTCTTCTGTTCTTACTTTATATCAATGACCTTCCGGAAACTTTCCTCAATGAAGATATTTATATATATGCAGATGATTTTAATATCATAGTATCTGCTGAATCATTGGCTGCCGCTGAGGCAAAGGTAAAATATGTTATTGGGACATTGATAGAGTGGTGTAAGAAAAACCATTTAATTTTAAATTTAGAGAAAACAGAGTGTGTAAGGTTCTCCTTTGCCAGTGTAAGTAGTAACCAGATGTGTTTCGACGTGAATGGTTCAGAGGTAAACACTGTGTCACATACTAAGTTTTTGGGAACTGTTATAGATCAACACTTAGATTTTAAACTTAATATAGATATAATATGCAGCAAACTTAATAAAACATACTTTGCAATATTTTCACTAAAAAATGACTTCACCATTAACGCTATCATGAGCTTTTATTATGCACAGGTTTACTCTCTGATCTCACAAAGTATTATCCTCTGGGGACAATCTGCCGAGAGCTCCCGAGTGTTTATTATACAAAAGAAAATAATTCGTATAATTTTTAATATGAACAGAAGAGATTCATGTCGGAATGTGTTCGTCGAAGCAAAAATATTAACAGTGCCATCAATTTATATTTATAAAGTACTCTCATATACCTACAAGCACGCCAGTACATATAAAAAAACATCTGATATCCATCATCACAATACCAGAAACGCGTGCGATTTAAGACTTAACAAACCAAAGTACACGAAATACACGAAATCGCCTGAATATTTTGGATTTAGTCTCTTTAACCGGTTACCGCAAAGTCTCAGGGAACTGAAAACTCTAAATCAATTCAGAAAACATTTAAAAAATTACTTACTAGCGAATAGTTTTTATTCGATAGAGGAATTCCTGCATTCTTTAAAATGACAATTAAATGCACTGTATTATTATTGTATATTTTGTTCTATGTTATATGTTTTTTTTTTAATACTTTGTGATATCTATCTCATTATTTTAAATTATTTTAAATGTAACATTTTGACATACCTTATCCATAAAAATTTATGGCAAGAAAGGCAAATAAAGAAATTTGAATTTGAATTTGAACTACTCTTTACAAAGCCCAAATACGGCCTAATCTTGAATACTGCTCGCATGTATGGGGTTCGGCGGCTCCGTCAAGGCTCGGAGTTCTGGAAGCAATACAGAGAAGGGCAGTTCGACTAATAAACGACACCAGTATCACCAAAAAACTAGCCCCATTGTCCCACCGAAGAGCAGTGGCTGATCTTTCCTTGTTTTACCGATACATAAACGGATTTTGCTCAGAAGAACTCCGCTCTATAATGCCCCCTCTTGCCAGGCCAGCCAGACCAACGCGACGTGCCAACTCCATGCACCCTTATACTGTTCAGTGCCCGACATCGAGAACGGATCGATTTAATCGTTCCTTCATCCCCAGGGTCTCCAGATTGTGGAACTCCTTACCTCCCCACGTCTTCCCCACTCGTCCTAACTTGCAGGCCTTTAAATCCCAAATTAATAAATTACCTCTTCTGCCCCAATAGATGTTCTCGGTACATTTGTATTTAGGTCTATACCTACGAGGACATCCTTAATAAAAAAAAATGCAAACCCTGCAGAAAGGTATATTAAAGAGGTGATAAAATTTTTAAGAATAAGTTTAAATGGAAGGGAACACAAAGAATGGGAAAATTATATTAATAAAGTAGAAATGTACATAAATGATATTCCAAATGGAATAACAGAAGAAACACCAGCATATTTAATGTTAGGTCGAAAACCGAAACGAAATTGGGAAGAAGATGAAGAAAGAAAAAGATATGACGAAATTATTGAAAAAATAGGAAAAAGATTAATGGATGCATGGGAAAAATATTATAAAAAAATTAAGAAAAAAGTGAGATATCCTGTAAAGTTAAGGAAAGAAGAATTGGTGATAATAAAAGCTTATATAAGTGGAAATTTAAAGAAAAATGAATCAGGAAAATTAAAAGCTATATTTGAAGGACCGTATAGGGTAGTAAATGAAAAAGGTGTTAATAGTTATATTGTTGAAGATCCAATAACAAGAAATGTTAAAGGAATATTTAATATTGAGAGCCTGTATAGGTATTTTGAAGAAACTTAAAGTATTCAGAATTTGTTATAAAATGTTAATTGTTGTATGTTTTAAATTATTAAAATTGTTTTTACAAAAATTTATAAAATTTTAAATTTGGGAAATTGTTATGGTATGAACTAATGAATTGCATAGATTGAAATTATCATTTGGATATTATAAGAAGAATTTTACATTAAGATAAGTATTTCCGTTATAAAGAAAGGATCAGCTGCTAGTATTATTTTATAATAGAAATAACTATTAGAGGGATTTTAGGAAAAGGGGCAAAGTTATTATAGATTAAGACTAGTTATAAGTCTTTGATTGAATAAAATTTTAAATTTTATTGTATGTATTATACTATTGTATTGAATGTTTAAAATGTTATATTAAATGTTGTATAAAATGAACAATAAATTTTAGTTAAGGCTAGTCGAAACAAAATATATAGAACCAGTGATATTTTTAGGGAGTGCAGCAATAAAACGTAAACGTGTACTCTTTTAAGTATTTAATCCAAGCTTTCGAGTGAATTTTCACCCATCATCAGGGAAGCTACATACAAATATATTGTTAGATTTTTTTTTAACACATTTTTTTATAGTTTTTTATACTTACAAACTTATTGAGATTAAACGTGAAGATAACAAAGTTAAAAACATAGATGGCCATCAGTAACATTAAAAACTACGTCTATTAAATATATTATCACATTTTCTTAATTAAAATAACTATTTGAATTTAAAATTCATTATGTTGAGTTAGGTTATCAACCACATGCTTGAAATATCAACTTCACAATGACATATAGTTTCTTCGCCAACTAGCTAGCCTGTACCTATAGCACAACCAGCTACTGGCTTGAAATTTAATTTCATATTAAATACATTTGAATTTAAAGTTATGAAAAGAAGAATAAAAATGGACTTTTTTGTAAAATTTAGTTAGAGGAAAATACGAGCGATCAGGATCACTCCGGAACAGCAACAGCCAAACATTGCATCAACAGCAACCCCTTGACTAATGAGATCAATGGTTACATATTTTTACAATGCCTGACCCTGAAGAACCTTCAGCTAATGAGACTGAGATTCCCATAATGTACCAGAGAGTCTCCTATCCTCATTTTCACCTCTTTCATGAGAATCTAAAAACAATAAATAAGCAAAAATATCACTTAGATGTTTAGTATCAATTCGATGGTTTATATTATTGGGATTTCTATTTATATGTACCATTTCAAGAAAATTTCTTTTGGATTTAATATGCTCAGTATCCAAAACCTTGACAGACTCATAGTTCATTATGTGACCTGTATTGTTCACGTGTTCTGCCAGAGCACATCTTTCAGGATGTAATCCACAGTCACTTTTGTGACTAGTAATTCTGTCTTTTATGTATCTAGAAGTTTGTCCAATATATTTGGCATTGCAATTTGAGCAGTCTATACTGTAGATTACATCTGACCTCAGTTTGTCTGGTATTTTATCTTTAATTTTTGAAAATAAATTTCCAACTGTAATAGCAGGTTTAAAAGCAATTTTAATGTTTGAAACATTACGAAGTAAGTGGTTAAAGCTTCTCACTATGTCTCTATGCATTGGTAAAGTTATATATTGAGTTATTTGAGTGTTAGGTTCATTTAGAGTTTCATTGCTAACTGAAGCCGAGATATTCGATCCAACTGATGTGTTCAATGTATCGTTAATTTGTAATGTTTTAAAAAGAATTTTTTTAATGAGTGGTTCTGGATATGAGTTATCCTTAAAAAGGTGGAACAAGATTTTTAAATTTTTTTGATGGAATGACACATCACTTATGGCTAAGACTCTTTGTTTCATCTGCTTAACTAAGTTAATTTTCATTTTTTGATTGTGGTAAGAAAAATAGTTGATATATCTACCAGAGCTAATGGGTTTTCTATACCAATCAATCATGATGTTATTATTATGTCTTATTATTAAAGTGTCTAAAAAGGGAATGGAATGGTTTTGGTTTTCACATTCTAAGGTAAATTGTATGTAAGGATCGAAAGAGTTGAAAAAATATAGCAGTTGATTAAGTTCAGTGCCTGGTACTGCCAATATAATATCATCAACATATTTTTTAATGAAGTGGAGTTTAAAAGGAAGAACCTGGATAACAAAGTCTAACACCATATCCATTACATAATTAGCTAAAATTGGTGAAATTTTACTTCCCATTGGTGTTCCAAATGTTTGTTTATAAAATTTATTATTGAAAACGAAAAAATTTTTATTGAAAACAAAAGTCAGAAGTGAGATAAATGACTCCAAGTCCATGGAGCAATGTGGCTCTATGGATGACCATTTTCTTGTAATTGCTGTTATGGCAATGAATGAAATATATATATATATATATATATATATATATATATATATATATATATATATATATATATATATATATATATATATATATTTCATTATCACAGAACCTCATACCCAAGAAAAAAACAAATAAATATATATATATATATATATATAAAACGAACAGAGCGTTTTGTGACAGTCTAAGAATGTCTAAAGATGATACATAACGTATCTAGTGCCTTACTGTCAAAAGTAATAATTTCAGTTTTGAACTGAAATGGTGTCGGTTAGAAATTTCTAGTCTTTTAACAAGTTTGTTACAGTTGTTTTCCATTAAAGTCGTAGGGTCCCTATTAATCAACTCATACGTAGTGTTATCATTAAGTAGATCAAATGATTTTTCTACATAACTAGCTTTTTCCATTAAGACCGTGACATTACCTTTGTCCGATTTGGTAATCAATAAATTCGGATTGTTTTTTAGAAAGGTTCTAGTGATATTCTCAATTCTCGCTGAAGGCGACCTGACATTTTTATTAAATTGTATATAGTTTGTAATGCAATTTGTACCCTGGCTTCTAATTAAATTTTGGTGTTGTTCCAAGAAATGATATTTTCCAATTCACTGACAAGTTTAAAGATATCCACGTCTCTAGGAGTTGATGGTAAACTAAATTTTGGACCAAGAGCTAAAAACCCGACTATTTCTTTAGGGATTTGAGTGTTCGAGATGTTTTTTACCCATTTTTCATTGTTACTATTAAAAATGTCATTTTTATTCTTGATTAAGTGTTGTAATTTATTAATGTTGTTATTTTTTATTTTATTAAAGATTCTATTAAAGGCAATTATGTTGTTTGAATAAAAACTCATCAAGAATATCGTACCGTAATAATTCTTGTAGTCTATGTATGAATTGATTGATATTGGACTCTAATTTAGAAATGTACAAATTTGTGTCTCTTCTAGTTATTTGTTGAAGTTTATTATTTACCTGTTGTGTTAATCCTTTGATTTTTTGTACGTTGTGTGTTCCTAGATGTTGTGGTAATGTCCAAATTGTTCGGGTGTTGTCTTTGATAAATTTAGGTGTAACGTCATTTCTTCTGCACTCAAGCAAGAAGATCCTTCTGTTTACCTGGTGGGCCAATTTTCGTTGTGTATTGGCTAGTTCTTTCATGAGTTTCATAGCGTGTGTTCCATATCTCGTTCTGATTATGTCGTAAAATGTTCCCATTATATTTAGTAATCTCTATAAAAGAAAGTAGGAGTAGTAAGCTTACTACTCCAATAATTTATCTGTCTTATCTTTTAGTTTGGCAAAAACGTTATTGATCGTGCAAGCCGATCGATAGGCTATTCTCAATCCTTGGATATCTTTGAACAAGATGCTCAGTTTAGGTGTTAGTGACTGTATATACGGAAGGCTAACATACCTTATCGGCGTTACATTGCTTGACTCACCATTATGGACGTAGTTAGAACTATTTCTGGAAGGAGTATTGAATAACACATGGTTAACCAATTTTAGAGGATAGGAATTGTCAGTAAACATTTTAGCTAATATATGTAAATTAGTTTTTTGTTATCTGACATCACTGATGTTAAGTATCCTTTCTTTCATCTGTTTAAGTAAGTTTACTTTCATCGATTATTTGTGGGAGGAACAGTAGTTCAGATATCATCCAGAGCTCATCGCTTTTCTGTACCAATCAATCGAAATGATGTGGTGGTCTTTTATGAACTTCGTATCAAGGAAGGGTACAGAACAATTAATATCCTCTTGTTCTAACGTAAATTGTATGTATTTGTCTTAACTATTAAATTTTTCAAGTATATTCTTAGTTTCATTTTTTGGTAGGGCTAATATAATATCATCTACGTATTTTTTTATGAAACCCAGTTTATATGGTAAGTTACGTACAATATTGTCCAATAGGTCGTCCATCACGTAATTAGCCAAGATAGGCGAAATTTTACTACCCATTGGTGTCCCAAAAGTCTGCTAGTAATGATTATTATCAAAAGTGAAATTGTTGTTATTAAAAATGTCTTCATAGAACTCAAGTATACATAGGTCAAACCTCATGTAGGTTGAAAGTTCGTTTAGTTTCGCATAAGAGTGATGCCAGGCTCCATCCAGATAGAACTGCGCTAGGAACCCACTACAATTCAACAAACCATACCATTGACTATGATAGTGTTCGGGGTTCACAGGGGGGGTAAAGTCTCAGCTCACCAGCTTTATGCTGGTGTGGTCGGGAATCTTTGCTCCTCAATGCTACTCTCGCCTCCATGTGGAGAACCCCGGTCAACGGCCTGGCAACAGGCTGGCTAAGGAGAGTAAAGCAGGCTCGGTCCCTTGGGATCGGGTTCCATTCGTCCTGGTCACAGGCCAGTGGCTAACGACCCAAGCTAAGGTGTGAGGCATCGTGCTGAGGGCTTAGGTTGCAGGGTCTAAAATGCAGCCGCGAACGATCCCCTTGGGGCACCAGGGAGCACCCCATTGTATTTATCCCTTACCTTCCTACACGGGTCACTGGGAAGGTGGACTGTTTACACCCGGTACTCGTGGGATTCAAATGAATGACAGAGAAAAAACTACAAACAAACCACCTACGGAGGAGGCCGTCTCTTCGGAGATGGACTCTGATGTAGATAAAACAACAACAGCAGAGCTCAGGCTGCCCCTTTCGGAGGTGACCAGCTCCGCTGAGGACGAGCTTCTGATGGAAACGGAGGAAGCTACATCCCCAAAAAAAGAATCAGCATCCGCTGAAGCTAACGAGGGGATAGGCCAACAGGTCGCAGGGCTCGACGTCGCCGTTGGGAACCTGCGCCTGAAGGCTAAAAGAAAAAGACCTTCTGGAGCGGCGAAACTGCGCAGAAGGAAGGAAAAGCGGGAAGCTGCCAAGGGGAGCTTGCCGGACGGTGGGAAACCACTGACGGCTGGATCCCCCAAGGCTGCAACTCCGGCGATACCAGGCAAGGAGGGGACTCCGTCAGAATTGATGGACCCCGAAAAACCTGGTCAACCCGCTGCAGCACACAGGCGCAAACCTAGTGGTGCTGAGCCGAGGAAAAAACAAAAGGAGAGGTTGGAGGCGCCCTCGGCGGGCATCACTACGACTTCAGGGGGGACGCCGGGTCCATCCGGCCTGAAAAGGGACAGGATGGATGGCGACACCCCAAACTCCGACAGGCAGCCACAAAAGAAATCTAAGGCTGACCCGGAGAAACCCACCTACAGTGGGGTGATGACGGCCATTAAGATGGCGGTCACTCCCGTAGACTACCCCCAGCAACGGCTGAGTGAGGAGCAGTTCCTGCAGACTCAGGAGGCCTTGCTGGAAAAAATGACAGCCAAGAGCCACTTTAGAGGCGTCCGGCTTGAGGATGGAGCACTGATGCTCTATTGCACCGGCCAGGACACCGTGGAGTGGCTCATGAAAACGGTGGATGGTCTTCCCCCTCTGGAAGGAACTAGGCTGATCGTAAGGTCGGCCAAGGAACTTCCAAGAGGGGGGAGAATCATCTTCCATGTCCCGGCTGTCATGAACGAGAGAACCCCGGACGCCATTCTGTCCGCAGTGGCAAGGCAGAACGGGGATCTCGATACATCAAGTTGGCAGTTAGTCAACGCGGTGAGGTTTGGGGATGATGGAAAGAGTCGAAAGATGAAATCCATCATCTTCAGGGTCAACCATGACTCGATGAGGGCACTGGAGGCCAGGGAGATGAAAATTTTCCTGGCCTTCGACGAAGTGCGCATCACGAGTCTGGAGAAGACTGGAAAAAAGACTGGGGGGAATCATCCAAATTAACCTCCACCACAGTAAGGCGGCGTCAGCCGCCCTTACCAAAGTACTTCTACAAGGACAGGTTGAGGTGGCCCTCATCCAGGAGCCCTGGGTGGTTCATGGTAGAGTGGCCGGACTCAGTGGGGCGCACGGAACTGTTATTTATGACAGATCCGCTGACAAACCCAGAACCTGCATCTTTGTGAGAAGTGGAGTAGAGCTGATGCCGTTGTGGGATCACACTAGCTGTGACCTAACTACGGTGGAGGTTACCACAAAAGAAGTAGGCGGCAGCAAGAACATTATCATCGCTTCATGCTACCTACCCTATGACTCCCCGGCAATACCAACACCGGAGCTGGAGAGGCTGCTGGGACAGTTCGGAGATGGACAACGGGGCATCCTCATCGGGATGGACGCCAACGCCCATCACACAACCTGGGGCAGCAGCAACATCAACGCCAGAGGTGAGTCTTTACTTGAATTCTTATCTCTGTTTAACCTAGTTATACTCAATCAGGGCTTCGAACCCACTTTTGTCACGCGTAATAGGCGGGAGGTGCTGGATATCACAGTTGTATCTCACCACTTGCTGAGAAGGGTGGGTAACTGGAGGGTGTCGGGAGAGGAGTCTATGTCTGATCATAGATACATTCTTTACGACTTCCTCGATGACTACCGGGAGCCACACTACTTCAGGAACCCGAGGCGCACGGAGTGTGAATCCCAGGAAACCACAGGACCTAGAAGAGGAGGCACAGCGATTGCAAGATGCCTTACTCTTGGCTTACGAAGTGAGCTGTCCTCTCACTCAGAAGGCCAGTTCTCAGCAACCTCCCTGGTGGAATAGGCGGCTAGAACGGCTTCGCAGAGAAACCCGAAGACTCTGGAACAGAGCCAAGAGGGACGGTAGTGGTGGTTGTTGGGAAACCTACCACACAGCTCTCACGGCCTACAACAGAGAACTTCGGAAGTCGAAGAGGGAATCCTGGAGGAGGTACTGCGCTGAGATCGAGGATGTCAGTGCAGGTGCCAGACTTCAGAAAGCCCTTTCTAAAGACGTAACCATGAAGGTGGGCAATTTGCTTAAGCCGGATGGGACGTATACCAAAACAGGAGAAGAAACAATTGAATTGCTGCTGAAAACTCACTTTCCGGGCTGCCTAGGTGTGGCCGATGGCCCGCCTCCCGACCCAACTCCGGAACTTCATGTCAGAAGACCGGACAGAGGGGACTGGGAGGTGGCCAAGGCTGTCGTCACGGTGGACAGGATACGGTGGGCCGTAGGCAGCTTCTCCTCTTTCAAATTACCTGGTCCAGACGGAGTCTATGCAGCTTTTCTGCAGAATGGGTTGGATCTCCTGATACCAACACTGTGCAGACTGTTTAGATCAAGTCTGGCTCACAGATACATTCCGTACACTTGGAGGAAGGTGCGGGTCGTCTTTATACCTAAGGCTGGTCGGAAAAACTTCGACCAACCTAAGGCGTATCGACCCATTAGTCTCTCTTCTTTCATTGTGAAAACCCTGGAAAGGCTGGTGGATCGTCGTGTGAGTGAGGAACTGATTGTCAGGTCCCCACTTCATCGGCACCACTATGCCTATCAGCCAGGGAAATCCACAGAAACCGCGCTGCGCGTCTTGGTTGACAAGATAGAATCAGCGCTGGATCGAAAAGAAGTGGCTCTGGCCGTCTTCCTAGATGTCCAGGGTGCCTTTGATAACACTTCTATCGATGCCATAGTCGGTTCCCTTGGAGAATTAGACTCTACCACCACTGGGTGGATAGAGACCTTTCTGAGAGGGCGACTCATCACTGCCGACTTGTTTGGCGCCTCGAGGGAGGTGTTGGCCACTAGGGGCTGCCAGCAGGGGGGAGTTATCTCTCCTCGGTTGTGGAACCTCGCGTCTGACCCTCTGCTTCGGGAGCTCAACGAGTCGGGAATACATGCCCAGGCCTACGCTGACGATTTCGTCATCTTGGTCCGAGGCTTTTGTGTGACCACTATAACGGAGCTGCTCAATGGAGCTCTGTCAAGAGTGGAACGCTGGTGCAGGAGTCGACATCTTACGGTCAACCCTGCCAAAACAGTAGTCGTACCTTTCACACGCAGGTATAAGCTGGCAGGCTTAACGCCACCCAGAATCTTCGGTGAAAGAATAACAATTGCCGAGGAGGTAAAGTTCCTAGGCGTCCATCTGGACAAGAGACTTACCTGGAATCGGCATTTAGAATACACTATAGACAAGTCTAGGCGTGTTCTAAACATGCTTAGGCGGTCTGTGGGGAAGACGTGGGGACTCTCACCCAAGGTCGTCCGGTGGATATACCTGGCGGTTGTCAGACCCATAGTCTCCTACGGATCATGCGTATGGTGGAACAAGGTTGAGCAATCAACTGTTCAGAGGAAACTGGACTCGCTTCAGAGGCTTGCATGCCTGCAGATCTCTGGGGCAATGAGGACAGCACCTACAGCGGCACTGGAAGTTATCCTGGGCTTGCCACCTCTCAATGTTTACATTAAAGGGGAGGCGATGTCGGGAGCTTACAGGCTGAAAGTTAACGGGTGTGATGTCGATGGTTTGCATCGTCATCGCACACTGTTCACTGGAGATTGTCAGGTCCTGTTGACAGGCTTGCCGACTGACCAGATGATCCCCTGTTACAACTTTGAGAGTCGATACCAAGTCCGGCTGAGAGACAGAGCTGAGTGGACTGTGGACGGCTCTCAAAGAATATTTGACGACGCAGGGATCAAGTATTTTACTGACGGATCTCTCACGTCAGAAGGAACCGGTGCAGGGGTCTGTGGTCCACGCAACCTTAGGCAGCACTTCAGCTTGGGAGCGGAGTCAACCGTGTACCAGGCTAAGGTATACGCCTTACTAAAGGCTGCCGACCATGCCCGAGGTCGTGGCTGGAGAGGGGAGAGGATAACTTTCTTCTCAGACAGCCAGGCTGCACTGCTGGCCTTAAAACAATTCCGGGTTAACTCCAAGCTGATCTGGGAGTGCATACAAAACCTCAATGAACTGGCTAGACACAACAGTGTCCTCTTGGAGTGGATACCAGGGCATAAAGGTTTTGAAGGAAATGAAACCGCGGATCTTCTGGCCAAGAAGGGAGCGGATACACGATTTACTGGTCCAGAACCTGTATTGGGACTGCCTAGAGCCTGGGTAAGGACCAAAGTCAGGAACTGGGTCTGGGATGAGTCGACCAAACACTGGAGTAACACTGTAGGGCTGAGGCACTCGAAGCTGATGCTCAAAGGATACTCCAAAAAACTCACGTCTGACATACTGGATCTTGGCAGGAGTCAGATCAGAGTACTAGTGGGCCTGCTCACCGGGCATGGACCATTCAGACTACACCTTCGGAGGATGGGGATTCTGACACAGGAACCCACCTTGTGCCGACTGTGTGAAATGGACGATGAGACGGCAACTCACATTCTATTCGAGTGTGGGGCCTTAGACTATAAACGGTTCCTCATCTTCGGCGACACGAATCCTGAATCCTATCATCACCTTGAGGAGCTAGTCACAGGACTCAAATCTCTTATAAAGGGAACAGCCCTGTGGCAACAGTAACTTAAGGAATTTAGGACACCTGGATTCTAGCCTTCCTGGGGATCAGCGGGATGCTGATTTGCAGCTGAACAAACTAGAGTCCTGCAAGCACGGGTGCATGTAGGACTCTTGGTGCCGAACCTGGTCACAATATTCCCACAGGAAGCAGTGTACAAACAGTGGGCTCCGCAGAGAGACCATGCCAGGTTATTTAGATTAGATTAGATTAGATGATAGTGTTCGCATTCTAGACAGAGAACGTAACCCCAGTAAGCGTGCCTTCCTTGAAATGACTCATATATCTAAAAACATGACAGAGTGTATGAATAAAAGATCGGATATAGACAACTTAAGTGATATTTACGCGTACCTACTTACCTGTGACTGAGATCATAAACTAGTAAAATGTGCTCGGTTGGTGTTTTGTGTTAGCTTTTAAGTTGTTATGACTATAATATCTTCGGTTTTGTTTCTGTTTACTTTTCATACTAAATACAATAACCTGAAATTCCCAAGTCGTATATATATATATATATATATATATATATACGAATAATGGTATAGTGACTGGTTCAATATAACGTAAAGTCAATCGTGGAGTTGCAGTCAACGTTTGGCCAAGGTAAGTAAAGAAAACTCTTTGATTTCAGTCAAGCTTTCGAATTTATTTAATTCTTCTTCAGGACATCTGTGGTGAAGAACAATTTTTATAAAATAAAGAAATATTGTTACAAATGTGATGACTTACTAATCGTGAGGTTATAAGAAAAGCGACGAATTCCGTTTGACAACATTACACTAATAAAACATTTTAAAATTCAGGTACATCACTATTAAAATACATAAAAATATATACATTTACACCATAAAACTTATTATTTTGTTATTTTTAGCATGGAGGTTTGTCTGTAAATGATTGAATTTTAATGTGTCTTCAATTTCCTTTTTTATTTGTGTGTTTTTTATATATGGTTTTTATTTTAACACAGTTGGAGAGCAAAACATTTTGATGATTTATTTATTTAGATTTTATTATTATATCAAGTAAAATTCTGTAGTCATGAAATGCGGGATTTTAATTTCAAAAATTTATTTGTTAAATTTTATGAACGTTGTTGTGTTTTTATTTTTATTTATTTTAGTGTTATATTAATCTTTATGTTTGTAATCATGTTTTAATTTATAAATATAAAGATAAACAAACTATTAATAAATTAAAACATGATTACAAACATAAAGATTAATATAACACTAAAATAAATAAAAATAAAAACACAACAACGTTCATAAAATTTAACAAATAAATTTTTGAAATTAAAATCCCGCATTTCATGACTACAGAATTTTACTTGACATAATAATAAAATCTAAATAAATAAATCATCAAAATGTTTTGCTCTCCAACTGTGTTAAAATAAAAACCATATATAAAAAACACACAAATAAAAAAGGAAATTGAAGACACATTAAAATTCAATCATTTACAGACAAACCTCCATGCTAAAAATAACAAAATAATAAGTTTTATGGTGTAAATGTATATATTTTTATGTATTTTAATAGTGATGTACCTGAATTTTAAAATGTTTTATTAGTGTAATGTTGTCAAACGGAATTCGTCGCTTTTCTTATAACCTCACGATTAGTAAGTCATCACATTTGTAACAATATTTCTTTATTTTATAAAAATTGTTCTTCACCACAGATGTCCTGAAGAAGAATTAAATAAATTCGAAAGCTTGACTGAAATCAAAGAGTTTTCTTTACTTACCTTGGCCAAACGTTGACTGCAACTCCACAACTCCACGATTGACTTCACGTTATATATATATATATATATATATATATATATATATATATATATATATATATATATAAAATATATATAGAATATTTGTACCTTGTTATCTAGTTTTTTAGGTAATTTAGTCTTATAATCTCCATTTTGTTTATTATTATAGAGTAAAACTTGTAAGAAAGGAAATTCCGTAAATAAATTAATAAATAAATAAAATTTATACGTTCCATAAATTAAAACTATGGGTGTGATGCTACAGGTTAATTTAAGGTTTATTTAATTAAGTAACCACGTTTCCGAACAAACGATGCTCTTTCAATATAGTCTATGGCTGTGAATGACATTGACATTCGTTACGCGCGTTTTTTAAAATATGCAAAATTAAATGTCTATTTTTCAATATTTCTGAGAGATTTTCTTAATATTTTCTTCCGTAAGAACCTTTTCCTAATATAAACAAATACAACACAAAAAGAATTAGTAAAATCGGTCCAGCCATTCACAGGTTAATTAAAGGTTTATTTAATTAAGTAACCACGTTTCCGAACAAACGATGCTCTTTCAATATAGTCTATGGCTGTGAGCTGTGAATGACATTGACATTCGTTACGCGCGTTTTTTAAAATTTTCAATGAGTAAAATCGGTCCAGCCATTCACGCGTGATGCCATGACCAAGGAAAACGGGTTTCATTATATATATATATATATATATATATATATATATATATATATATATATATATATAAACAATTTGAAATTTTTTGGGGATTGCAGTCACTTATTAAGAAAAACTCTTATATAATTTCCAAGCTTTCGAAATTTATTTTATTTCTTTTTCAAGGAATCTACAAATAAACAAAATGGAATATAATGGAAAACAGAATAATAATAATAATAAATCTTTCCCAAATTTTGCTGATTTTCTGTTTTATATTAATCTCAACGTAGTAAGTTTAATAATATACATTTATATTTTTTCTGTTTTCCATTATATTCCATTTTGTTTATTTGTAGATTCCTTGAAAAAGAAATAAAATAAATTTCGAAAGCTTGGAAATTATATAAGAGTTTTTCTTAATAAGTGACTGCAATCCCCAAAAAATTTCAAATTGTTTATAATATTTGATCAGTCAAGATATATCATTTTTATATATATATATATAAAAAAAGTAATGTTTTCAACAATTTTATTGATTTATATTTTTAACAATTTATAATGATTCAATTTGCTTGTAAGTAAATTTTCATATTTTTAAATTTTAGCAATTTGTAACCTATTTTTGTATATTTTAGCCTTGAAAAAGAATTTGAAATAAATTCGAAAGCTCGGTAATAGTAATAGTAGAGTCTTACTAATAAACCTTAATTTGGCTGAATCCCTGTAAACCAAAATATATATTTGTATATATTTTATTTCTTGTTTAAATAGCCAGCCGTTAACAAAGAATTACTGCTTATATATATATATATATATATATATATATATATATATATATATATATATATATATATATATATAGATATAGATATATATATATATATATATATATATATATATATATATATATATATATATATATATCTAAAGATGATACATAACGTATCTAGTGCCTTACTGTCAAAAGTAATAATTTCAGTTTTGAACTGAAATGGTGTCGGTTAGAAATTTCTAATTATTACTTTTGACAGTAAGGCACTAGATACGTTATGTATCATCTTTAGATATATATATATATATATATATATATATATATATATATAACGTGAAGTCAATTGTGGAGTTGCAGTCAACTTTGTGGCCAAGGTAAATAAAGAAAACTCTTTGATTTTAGTCAAGCTTTCGAATTATTTTAATTCTTCATCAGGACAGCTGTAGTGAAGAACAATTTTTTTATATAATAAAAATATTGTAACAAATTATTGTGACTACTTACTAATCTTGAGGTTATAGAAGAAGCGACGAATAACATTTAAACAACATTACAGTAATAAAACATTTTAAAATAAGTACATCACTTTTAAAAAATACATAAAATTAGATAAAATTGTATACATTTAGACATAAAACGACTTATTTAGTTCTTATTCGTGTGGAGGTTTGTCTATAAGTGATGATTGAGTGTGTTTTAATGTGTCTTTGGTTTCTATTTTTTAATATAAATGTTTTATATGTATAAGTGTTTTTATATATAAATATATGGTTTTTATTTTAACACAGTAGGAGAGCAAAACAGTTTGTTGATTTATTTATTTCTGATTTTATTATTATCAAGTAAAAATTATATCAAGCAAAATTTTGTTGTCAAGAAATGTGGGATTTTAAATTCAAAGATTTTTATTATTATTGTGTCCAGTTCTATGAAAGTTATTTTTATATTTATCTTAGTGTTATTTATCTTTGTATTGATTTATTTATAGTTATCTTTATATTTATATATTAAATTTTATTTATAATTGTTTATTTTTATTTTTGAAAAGATAGAATGTAACAATAAATATTGCTCAGCCCTTCTATATCAGATTTTCTATTAATACATGTTTCCCTTCTGTCAATGTGTGTCATTTCTAAGAACAACCGTTTCTTAAGGTTCCTTTCCCTTTCTAAAATTCTTGTTTCGTCAAACTTAAAAGTATGGCCATTTTTGATTGCATGTTCTGTTAGTGCGCATGCTTTATCTTTATTATTTTTAATATCACTTTTATGTGAGATGTTTCTACTGTGTACAGTTCGGCATGTTTCTCCAATATACACCCTTTCACAATCCGAACAAGTGATTTCATACACAACATTTGAACTTTCTAAAGTACTTAACGGATCTTTGGTTCTGGTGTATAGTCTAGAAATGGTTTTAATATTCTTAGTGCCTATTTTAAAGTTTTCATAATTTTTAAATAATTTTAAAAGTTTAGGAGTAAGTTGTGGGATGTAAGGTAAGGAACCAAAAGTTGGCTGTAAAATTTTATTGGACAAGACACCTCTCTCATTGTCAAATGTTTGTTGTTGATACAAATTATTACTGTCACTTATTCTTGAAATGCACGTGGTGCTAAAAATTAATTTATTTAATAATCCTAAAGGGTATGAATTATTTAACAATATTTCTTTTAATTTTAGTAAACCTTGGTTTTTAAAATTTGGGTGTGATAGTTTTAAAACTCTGTTTTTTAATCTTAAAATTAGGTTGATCTTAGTTCTTGGTGGATGTTCAGAATAAAAATTGATAAACCTATTGCTGCATATTGGTTTACGGTACCATTCAGTTTGTAGGAATGGTACCGTAAACCAATATGCAGCAATAGGTTTATCAATTTTTATTCTGAACATCCACCAAGAACTAAGATCAACCTAATTTTGGGATTAAAAAACAGAGTTTTAAAACTATCACACCCAAATTTTAAAAACCAAGGTTTACTAAAATTAAAAGAAATATTGTTAAATAATTCATACCCTTTAGGATTATTAAATAAATTAATTTTTAGCACCACGTGCATTTCAAGAATAAGTGACAGTAATAATTTGTATCAACAACAAACATTTGACAATGAGAGAGGTGTCTTGTCCAATAAAATTTTACAGCCAACTTTTGGTTCCTTACCTTACATCCCACAACTTACTCCTAAACTTTTAAAATTATTTAAAAATTATGAAAACTTTAAAATAGGCACTAAGAATATTAAAACCATTTCTAGACTATACACCAGAACCAAAGATCCGTTAAGTACTTTAGAAAGTTCAAATGTTGTGTATGAAATCACTTGTTCGGATTGTGAAAGGGTGTATATTGGAGAAACATGCCGAACTGTACACAGTAGAAACATCTCACATAAAAGTGATATTAAAAATAATAAAGATAAAGCATGCGCACTAACAGAACATGCAATCAAAAATGGCCATACTTTTAAGTTTGACGAAACAAGAATTTTAGAAAGGGAAAGGAACCTTAAGAAACGGTTGTTCTTAGAAATGACACACATTGACAGAAGGGAAACATGTATTAATAGAAAATCTGATATAGAAGGGCTGAGCAATATTTATTGTTACATTCTATCTTTTCAAAAATAAAAATAAACAATTATAAATAAAATTTAATATATAAATATAAAGATAACTATAAATAAATCAATACAAAGATAAATAACACTAAGATAAATATAAAAACAACTTTCATAGAACTGGACACAATAATAATAAAAATCTTTGAATTTAAAATCCCACATTTCTTGACAACAAAATTTTGCTTGATATAATTTTTACTTGATAATAATAAAATCAGAAATAAATAAATCAACAAACTGTTTTGCTCTCCTACTGTGTTAAAATAAAAACCATATATTTATATATAAAAACACTTATACATATAAAACATTTATATTAAAAAATAGAAACCAAAGACACATTAAAACACACTCAATCATCACTTATAGACAAACCTCCACACGAATAAGAACTAAATAAGTCGTTTTATGTCTAAATGTATACAATTTTATCTAATTTTATGTATTTTTTAAAAGTGATGTACTTATTTTAAAATGTTTTATTACTGTAATGTTGTTTAAATGTTATTCGTCGCTTCTTCTATAACCTCAAGATTAGTAAGTAGTCACAATAATTTGTTACAATATTTTTATTATATAAAAAAATTGTTCTTCACTACAGCTGTCCTGATGAAGAATTAAAATAACTCGAAAGCTTGACTAAAATCAAAGAGTTTTCTTTATTTACCTTGGCCACAAAGTTGACTGCAACTCCACAATTGACTTCACGTTGTATTGAATCAGTCACTAGTACCATCATTATTATATATATATATATATATATATAAACAAAAGGGGAAAATTATTGGGCATGTACGCAAAAAGGATCATAGGATTACGAGTAAGAATGGTAACCGCAGACATGCATGTTTCTGGCTCATTAGCCGTCATCAGTGCGGCATAACCAAGTAGGGCATTGCACTTGGCTAGCAAAAGTGTTGGGTACTTGGGAGCAAAGGATGTTGGGGAAACATGTGTAAAGAAACATAAAAACACAAAAACAACGAAAGCTCACACAGGAGTCCTATCGCCATATATATATAATAAACAAAGTGCCAAGAAAATGCGTATTAATATAAACAAAAGGGGAAAATTATTGGGCATGTACGCAAAAAGGATCAATAAGGCCACGAGTAGGAATGGTAACCGCAGACATGCATGTTTCTGGCTCATTAGCCGTCATCAGTGCGGCATAACCAAGTAGGGTATTGCACTTGGCTAGCAAAAGTGTTGGGTACTTGGGAGCAAAGGATGTTGGGGAAACATGTGTAAAGAAACATTAAAACACAAAAACAACGAAAGCTCACACAGGAGTCCTATCGCCATTTTGTGCTTTCGGCCAGCTGTGCCAATAATTTTCCCCTTTTGTATATATATATATATATATATATATATATATATATATATATATATAAATGAAACCCGTTTTCCTTGGTCATGGCATCACGCGTGAATGGCTGGACCGATTTTACTCATTCTTTTTGTGTTGTATTTGTTATTATTAGGAGAAGGTTCTTACGGAAGAAAATATTAAGAAAATCTCTCAGAAATATTGAAAATTTTAAAAAACGCGCGTAACGAATGTCAATGTCATTCACAGCTCACAGCCATAGACTATATTGAAAGAGCATCGTTTGTTCGGAAACGTGGTTACTTAATTAAATAAACCTTTAATTAACCTGTGAATGGCTGGACCGATTTTACTAATTCTTTTTGTGTTGTATTTGTTTATATTAGGAAAAGGTTCTTACGGAAGAAAATATTAAGAAAATCTCTCAGAAATATTGAAAAATAGACATTTAATTTTGCATATTTTAAAAAACGCGCGTAACGAATGTCAATGTCATTCACAGCCATAGACTATATTGAAAGAGCATCGTTTGTTCGGAAACGTGGTTACTTAATTAAATAAACCTTAAATTAACCTGTGGCATCACACCCATAGTTTTAATTTATGGAACGTATAAATTTTATTTATTTATTAATTTATTTACGGAATTTCCTTTTTTACAAGTTTTACTCTATAATAATAAACAAAATGGAGATTATAAGACTAAATTACCTAAAAAACTAGATAACAAGGTACAAATATTCTATATATATTTTATATATATATATATCGCGATAGCGGTTAAAGTGGCATCCGTATAGATTTGTAGCGCTCTGGCATCCCCCGATATACACAGTATGTATATAGAGCAACCCCAATGCATCGAGATTAAGCACACTGTGGCTTCCTATTATTTGGCAACACTGGGACCTTGATAGATTAATAGTAGGTATATTTGAATTTCTTTCAGAATCTGTGCGACGTGTATATTGTGTATAGATCGCGTTCAAAATGACTTCCAGTAATTTTAAATACGTATTAATTTTTCTTTTGGGAGACGAGAATGAAACACATATTCTAGTAATAGGGATATTGACAGTTGTTAGAAATTCATGTGAAGCAATATTTTATACATAAAAGACAATTTTTAGATACCTAAAATAACATTTTAAGAACTTCTTCATTCGTCTTGACGTCACTGCACAAATAAGTTGACTTATTTCTCATCGCCTAGTCAAGAGTAATACCTACAGTGGTCTGGACTGAAAGCGGTAAAAGTGAATAATTGTAGATATTTAATGAAAACAGTTTAATCTAAAAAGTGGTGTTGAGGTGAGCTTTAAGATGACACGGAATATTTCCCGTTCCCGCCAACTAATAGAAATGGCATTGAAAAAACTAGTGGATGGTAAGTAATAATAATAATAATAATAATAATAATAATATGTACTTTATTCAGACAGTAACATATAAAATTACATCAAAATAGAAATGAATAAAGTATAATCTAAGAACGATAAGTGATAAATCACTTGTTTCGTTCTGCACATATTCTAATAATTAAAACATAAAACTTATTTCAATTTTAATAGATAAAAACATTAATATATAGCTAAATTAAAATACAGAAAAATTGTAATTTTTTAATTGGGGTAAAATTTGTAAAATGTAAAGCAGTGTATTTATAAAAAAAAATTTTAAAAAAAAAAACAGCATAGAAGTTTCATATCACAATTTTTCTGTTGCTTAAATAAGTTAAAAAAATAAAAAAAGAAAGAAATAAAGGTCGGAAATAAATTCAATCAACCAAAACATTTCTATATTAATCATAATTCTAAGAAAATTTATGTATAACGTGATAAAGAAGGTAATCGATTGCAAGCATCATTGTTAGTTTTCAATTTTTTCTATTATCGATGTTATTGTTTTTCTATCATTCTCCAGAATAAACTCCCTGAGTCTGTTTTTGAATTTTGTTTTACGATTTATAGTTTTAATTTCTTCAGGTACACTATTGTATATTTTAGTTGCAATGTAAGTATACGCTCTTTGCGATAATGCTTTTTTAACGAGTGGAAGAGTGCATTTTCTTTTTTGGCGTGTGTTATATCTGTGTTCTGATAATTGTGGATGGCTGTTATTGAAGTGGTATTTTACATTAACACAAAAGTAGAGCAATTGTCTGATATCCATGATTTGACAGTCTTTGTATATTTGATCAGAAGAATATCTGATGTTTTTGGATGCAATTAGTTTCAGTATTCTTTTCTGAAGAATTTCTAAAGGCCTTATATGTGTTCTCAATGCTGCTCCCCAAGCTAATATTCCATAGCGCAAGTGGCTTTCTACTAGAGCTAAATAAAGTATTTTTAGCTGTTTGAAAGTCAAACAGTTCTTAAGGTTTCTGAATTTATGAGATATTGATTGCAGCTTCTTTATTACGTATTTGATGTGAATATCCCACTTAAGATGTTTGTCTATGATTATTCCTAGGTATTTTATATTTGTTACGGAGTCTATAATAAGTGGACCCTGATTGGTTTCAATTTCAAGTTGTTGAAAGTTGGGGTTCCCTGTTTTGTTACAGCTGAAGGGCAGAAAATGAGTTTTATCGAAATTGACAGTTAGTAGTCTATTGTCCAAATGTGTCTTTATATTTCGAAAGTCTTGTTCAACAGCATTTTTTAGTTCTTCCCATGTGTCTCCTTCATAAAATATTGCTGTGTCGTCAGCGTAGCCAAGAATTTTTCCCCTACATTTCAGTGAGAACATACTATTGATATAAAGGTTAAATAATAGGGGTCCCAAAACAGTACCTTGGGGTACACCATATTCGATTTTTTTTTGGTTACTCAACACTCCATTTATTCTAACCATTTGTGTTCTTTTCTCTAAGTAACTTTGAAATATTTTCAAACAACTTCCCCGTATTCCTATCTCTTCTAAGGTATGTAAAAGTCGCTGATGACAGACCGTATCAAATGCCTTTGTGAGATCAATAAACAGACAGAGGCATGGTTTCCCCTTTTCTAAAGAGTTATGTATGATTTCAGTAAGGGTTAAAACTGCATCTTCAGTGGAGATTTTTTCTCTGAAACCAAATTGGTTACGAGAAAGAAGGTTGTATTTATTTATGAAAGATAGTAACCTACTTTTCAAAAATTTTTCGAAAATCTTAGATAGGTGCGTTATCAAAGAGATTGGCCTATAGTTGTAGACTAGATTTCTATCTCCTTTTTTGTAAACAGGTACCACTACAGCATTTTTAAATGCATCTGGCCATACTCCATTTTCAATGCATTGGTTAATTATAAACGACAACGGTTCCGCTATTAGGTGTGAAATTGTTTTGATCATTTCGGCTGTGATGTCATCATATCCCGCAGTTTTTTTGTTTTTGAGTTCTTGTATGAAAAAACTGATTTCTATTGGATCACTTTGCAATATTACTAAGGAATTTTGTAAAAATGTTCTGCATGTATTATACTGAGGGTCTGTTTTTATTTTTCCTGCAAGTAATTTTCCGATTTCAATGAATTTATCATTAAAGTAATTTGCTATATCCTTAGTATTTTTTATTATTTCACCTTGGTCATTCTTAACCGACTTGATGATTTGTTCATTTTTTTGTGCTCCACTCAATTCTTGTACTATGGTCCAGAGTTTATTACTATCATTTGGGTTTTGTTCTAATTTATTTTTGTAATATTTATACTTTGTTGCGTTGATTAAGTTTGTCAGTTTATTTTTATAGACTTTGTAATGATTTCTCATAATTATATTGTTAGGATTTTTTAGTAAAATTCTAAACATATTGTTTTTAGTATTTATAGATTTCAATAATTCCTTCGTTATCCATGGTGCTAGTTTTGAAGTTTTTCTATAGATTCTTTTTACTTGTGTACATTCTTCTATAGAGTTCATAAGTATATCGACAAAATTGTTCATTGATGAATTTGAGTCTGAGGCTGAATATATATTCTTCCAGTTGATTTTTTGGAGTTTTTTTTCAAGTTTTTTGAAATCTGTGAACTTTTTTTGATTATGCTTTGTATCTTTTGTGTTACTTTCTCTTTCTGTTACGTATTGTAATACGGTGGTAAAATGATCTGTTATGTTATTTTTTATCACAATTGGTATTACCGAATTTGTTATGTCTCTTTTTGATTTAATAAAAATATGATCGAGACAAGAATCATTTCTTGTAGGCTCGTTTATGGTTGATAAGTATCCGAATTCATTCAAGACGTTTAGATATTCTATGGTATCATCATTTTCGTTCAGTAGATTAATATTCAGATCACCGACAAAAAAAGCTGTTAAAGAAGAATTTGTTCCAGAGCACTCAAAATATCTTTGTGTCACAGATGAATCTTATTGATTTTCAGCTCATTAGAGCATGTACAACGAGTCCTATAAATTTCGGTTTGTTAGCACGATTCAGCCTCCGAAGTGTATACAAGTGACAATTTATGATAGCATTTTATTCAGGGCGTCCCACAGATGGGGAAGAGTTAGCTTTGATCCTTAATACCGTTTATTTTTCTTAACAATCTACGCTCGATTCGTTATTGTCTATGAACTTTCCACCGCCACAAGAAACGGCGGAAATCTAGGCCCAAGAAGAAGAAAGAATACTTTGATCGGGTGAGTCGGCCATTTGTTCTCTCAAACAGTTTCGCTTTTATATCTTCTGAGTAAAATAGGAATTTTAATCTTTTTTACACTCAACGCACACTCTCGTATATGGAAGCAGGCAGCTATTGTCCACCCACGCATCGTTGGTACACCCTGTATATCAGTCAAGGAATATAGGGATAATCTCTTGTAGCTTTATCCATGTGAAGTCAATTATCACGAAGTTTCATCAAGACGTAATGAGCGAGACGATTCTAAATTTCATTTATTGAAATAATCATGTGAAAATTACTGTGAATTGTCTCTAGTATTCATTTTGTATTTCAGACTCGCTATCTTCGCTGGAGGTTACTTCGGAATCCGACTATTTTCCAATGACAGATGAAACTGGAAGTACTGATGATTCATTCTCGCTAGAGAAATCGATTGATAAACCGTTATTGAAATCTGAAGATAATTTGCCTCTACAACCAACTAACTTAGCATGTGAAAATTTTACCGAATATGAAATAAATCATGGAAATAATAATGATATTTCGAAACTAATGTCCGATCAATCTTTCAATATACTTCTTGGCAATGATATAGAGAAAAATCTGGAATTTCTCCCAGATAATTCTTCAATAGAAATGTACTCTGAAGGTTTCGATAACAGCATGGATTTACATCATAGTTCCTTGAACAATATAGAAGAGGCAGTTCCTCCATAATCATCGACATCGAAAATCACTAGTCCAAAACCTGGCCGTATCAGAAGAAAGCACTACTGTGTATTCTGTAGTATACAAATTAGTAATTTCGCACGTCATTTGGAAAGAAATCACTCTGACGAATTTCAAGTCCAAGAAATTTTTTCGCTAGAGAAAAATTCAAAAAAGAGAAAAAAGTTGATAGATAAATTACGTCGAGAGGGTGACTTCACATCATCTAAAGTAGTTCCGGTACGAAATGTAAGAGAAAATTCCACAGACTATATCATCTGCACATTTTGCCGTGGATATTACACGCGGAAAAGCCTGAGAAGACATGTGAAAAAGTGTTTTTTCAACACTGATCCTTCCAAAAGATTTAATGCTCAAATCGAAGGACAATCAATGATGGTGGGTCAATTTGGACCCAATGATCCATTGAGAGTTAGTGGCCTTATAAAAATGCTCGCAGCGGATAATGTTTCCTTCACAGCAAAAAAAGATCGTATTATTTGTGAAGTTGCTAGACGTTACATCAAAAGCCACAAAGAAAAACATTTATTAGCTGTGGCAAAAAGATGTATGAGGCGTTTGTCTCGACTTCTGATCAGTGCTAGAAAAATATTGTCCAATGAAAAACTGCAGTTGATCGATATTTTGGTTCCAAGTAAATTCCAAGTACTAGTAAGGGCAACCAAATCTATTGCGGAATACGACCAAGTCAATAGGACATTCAAATCACCAACGTTGGCACTTCAGATGGGCACCCTTATAAAAAATGCAGTGAATGCTGCAATTTCCTTGGAAATCCAAAAAGTGGACTGTAAAAAAGATACCGTAGATGGGCTCAAAACTCTGAATACACTTATAGAAACAGACTGGGCACAGGAAATCTCGAGTGAGGCTGGCCAAAATTTAACAATAAATAGGTTCAACAAGCCATCTTTAATTCCCGCTGCTGCAGATATCAAGGTAAATATGGGACGATAATCAATATTGAATATATTTCCATAAATAAAATAGCTAGAATTTGTTCCAATCATGAAATATAATTCGAATGAGATTCAGTATCCTTTGTCTCAGGTAGAACTGAACGAATAACATCATAATTTGATTTTCAGTAATATAAAGAAATCATCTCCTCTCTCTATCCGTCACTCTTCATGCTTCTATTTCTCTCTATCTCTCTATTTCTATCTCGTGACATGGAAATCATGGAATAAAAATGTTGATATGATTAACTATACTGATATCAATTTGATTTTCAGAAATTTGAAGAATATCTGAAGAACTTGATATCAAGATCAAAAGCCCAACTATTAGACAATCCGAATAATGCCAAAGCCTATCGCCAGCTTGTGGACGGACTATTTTGCAGTATTATGGTTTTTAACAAAAGACGAGTTGGCGAACTGCAACGAATGACGCTGGCAGTATATCAAAAAAACTATGATTCTATTCCATCGAGTGAATTTGAGAAAGTGCTATCTGAAACCGAAAAAATCTTATTTTCGCGGTTGAAAAGAGTTGTTATAAGAGGCAAGCGAGGGAGAGGAGTACCTGTACTTATCGACAAGAACTTCCTCATAACTCATCGAGACAATTTTGGACTTCACAATAACATATACCTTTTTGGTTTACCAGAAACTGACACGACGATTACTGGGTATATAGTTATGCGCAAACATTCAAAACTTGCACGGGGTGATCAGAATAAGGCTTCCCTTCTAACGTCCACCAAATTACGCAAACATTTGGGAACTATGGCTCAAATATTCAGGATGGATAAGAATGACTTGGAACAGTTAGCGGGATTTATGGGACATACCGATAAAACTCACGCCGAATGGTATCGTCTGCCAGACGATGTATACCAAACTGCCAAAGTGAGTAAATTGTTGATGCTGTCTAAGCAAACTGGACTGGAAAGATTCAAAGGGAGAAGTTTGGATGAGATAGAGGTAGACGACTATCTAGTGGAGGAAGGTGAGAATGAGGAGCTAGAATATGCTGATGGCGATAATGAAAATGAAGAATTAAATCAGGAGGAAGAAATCTCAGTGAAAGATTTCACTGACATACCATCAACAAGCACCGCAGGGGAAAATTCTGTTCCATATAAGATAAAAAAGGGATCAAAAAGAACTTTGGTTCCATGGACCACTCAACAAAAACAAATAACAGAAGATTTTTTCAAAAGAAATATAAAAAACAAGATTCCACCTAAAAAAGCCGAAGTGATGACACTGATCGATAGATATCCCAGGATATTCGAAAACAAAACTTGGCCTGTCATTAAGATCTATGTTTGTAATAAGTACAACAGAAAGAAGTGAATTATTATTCCGGAGCAGATTCATTCGAAATATCGCATTTTTATAAGTTTTACAGTATTCTTCTTAAATACCGGGTTTCCGCGGAATTATTAGCTAGCCAGTCATTTTGTTATTGATTGAGCTATCGATTTGAAATTTGGGTGAACTGTATGAGTAGTTGGGATAGAGATTTCAGGTATTCAAACATCTGACTATGATTTACGGTTCAAAGGTAAATTCAATGAAGTTCGTTTTTTTTTTCAAATGAAATACCCTAAATATTCCTCAATATTTAGATACTTGAAAACTTGATACATGGATTTATGGAGTGCCTTTTGTACTAACGAACTTCGTTAAGCTTCTGCTTGAACCAGAAACAGAGGGCTTTTTAAATACATGTAATGTTTATCCCATGTACCCAAACAGATCACCCAAATTTCAAATCGACCGCTCATTTAATAAGAAAATAGCGAGCTGTCTATTAATTCCGTGAACAAACTACTTATATATAAAGAGAAAATATGTTTATTTATTTTTTGTATGAAGATTTTTATGTTTCATTAAATATTTTTTTTGTCTATTCTGTCTAATGTTCTATCTAAAACGCATAATAGAGAAGAGCTATAATGATGATACTGATCTGAAAAATTGTACAGAGTCATGATGGATTCCTGACTACTCAGCGAACTATTTTCAAGATGGTGATCCATCAGGTTATACTGAAAGTGGACATCAACTTCGTTAATTACCTCTTCAGATCATAAAATAAATCATTAATTACCTCTTCAGATCCCTCATTCTTTTAATATGATCTTTATTAGCGTTACACCTAAGTCTAGCAATTCTTGTGAATTCAAGACTTTGTTGAAAATTTTCATGTTCACACTTTTCTTTTTGAAACTCATTTTCAAAGTTTTTCTTGAAAATTCAGAGCCTAATCTTTCATGGGTTTTGAATTATTCAAGAGAATGAAAAAGTCATTAAACAGCCTTACACGGCTCCACGGTGCATCTTAGTATAAAGGTAAGTTGATATCAATCGTCCTATTTTGAGCTCTAGTTCACACTGTATGACTAATTATATGTTGTTCTGGGACACCCTGTATACAGACATCACAACAGTAGAAACATTTGCACATGTTCAAGTTTGCATTTATCGGACACCCTGTATATTAGAACATAGTTTTCATTTTTGCACTGCACTGTTTGGAACCGGCGGTATAGTAATGAACAGACTAGAGTTTTTCCCAACATCAAACCGCTATGGCGTTGGGAAAATAAACTATATTGTGTACATAGCTTTCATTAATCTTTACAACTTTTATTCAAGACATTTTTTCTAGTAATAATTGATATATGTGCCTGAGAGACAGTCTCCGAAATTTGTATAAATTCAATATTTTAGGTCAGCCACAACAACCCATTTAGTAATCTGATTGCTTTATGTTTTACAGAAAAAAGTTGACTTCAGGTATAGTGAAGTAGAAAAATATACCCATTCGAAAATTAACATTCACATTGAGTAGTAGTTTTACTTCATATCGCTAGTGTTTTATTTTGAATTGTAGAATGGAAATATAATTTTTCATTTAATAACTAACATCCTGGGCACTGTCAACAATGGTATCAGAAAATTAAAACTACAAAAATGAGAAAAAAACATTACTTTCAATATTAAAAGCTTTCGATAAACAGAAGTGAAGTCGGCAACACTACCAGGATGCCACTGTGCAAGAAAAATACATATACGGATGCCAAACGATACCGTTCTTCGATATGTATACTGAAGGATGTCACAGTGTACGTCATATGTATAATAAATATATAAGTGCGCTACTATAACGCCGCGTACGGAGAACCTGTGAACCTTGGTGTATAGGTTTATACAAAAAACGACCAAAGTAACGTCCTGCTGATTTCATCATCAATAGATTCCCAAGCATTCACTGAACCATTTGCGATATGTTTGAGCTCGATGCACTGTGACGTCCGTATATCGGATGCCATAGTGCCGCGGACGCCACAGCTGCCGCGATTTTAACATGGGCGGATGCCACTTCACTCCGTGAATGTATATATATATATATATATATATATATATATATATATATATATATATATATATATATATATATACGACTTGGGAATTTCAGGTTATTGTATTTAGTATGAAAAGTAAACAGAAACAAAACCGAAGATATTATAGTCATAACAACTTAAAAGCTAACACAAAACACCAACCGAGCACATTTTACTAGCTTATGATCTCAGTCACAGGTAAGTAGGTACGCGTAAATATCACTTAAGTTGTCTATATCCGATCTTTTATTCATACACTCTGTCATGTTTTAAGATATATGAGCCATTTCAAGGAAGGCACGCTTACTGGGGTTACGTTCTCTGTCTAGAATGCGAACACTATCATAGTCAATGGTATGGTTTGTTGAATTGTAGTGGGTTCCTAGCGCAGTTCTATCTGGATGGAGCCTGGCATCACTCTTATGCGAAACTAAACGAACTTTCAACCTACATGAGGTTTGACCTATGTACACTTGAGTTCTATGAAGACATTTTCAATAACAACAATTTCACTTTTGATAATAATCATTACTAGCAGACTTTTGGGACACCAATGGGTAGTAAAATTTCGCCTATCTTGGCTAATTACGTGATGGACGACCTATTGGACAATATTGTACGTAACTTACCATATAAACTGGGTTTCATAAAAAAATACGTAGATGATATTATATTAGCCCTACCAAAAAATGAAACTAAGAATATACTTGAAAAATTTAATAGTTACGACAAATACATACAATTTACGTTAGAACAAGAGGATATTAATTGTTCTGTACCCTTCCTTGATACGAAGTTCATAAGAGACCACCACATCATTTCGATTGATTGGTACAGAAAAGCGATGAGCTCTGGATGATATCTGAACTACTGTTCCTCCCACAAATAATCGATGAAAGTAAACTTACTTAAACAGATGAAAGAAAGGATACTTAACATCAGTGATGTCAGATAACAAAAAACTAATTTACATATATTAGCTAAAATGTTTACTGACAATTCCTATCCTCTAAAATTGGTTAACCATGTGTTATTCAATACTCCTTCCAGAAATAGTTCTAACTACGTCCATAATGGTGAGTCAAGCAATGTAACGCCGATAAGGTATGTTAGCCTTCCGTATATACAGTCACTAACACCTAAACTGAGCATCTTGTTCAAAGATATCCAAGGATTGAGAATAGCCTATCGATCGGCTTGCACGATCAATAACGTTTTTGCCAATACACAACGAAAATTGGCCCACCAGGTAAACAGAAGGATCTTCTTGCTTGAGTGCAGAAGAAATGACGTTACACCTAAATTTATCAAAGACAACACCCGAACAATTTGGACATTACCACAACATCTAGGAACACACAACGTACAAAAAATCGAAGGATTTACACAACAGGTAAATAATAAACTTCAACAAATAACTAGAAGAGACACAAATTTGTACATTTCTAAATTAGAGTCCAATATCAATCAATTCATACATAGACTACAAGAATTATTACCGTACGATATTCTTGATGAGTTTTTATTCAAACAACATAATTGCCTTTAATAGAATCTTTAATAAAATAAAAAATAACAACATTAATAAATTACAACACTTAATCAAGAATAAAAATGACATTTTTAATAGTAACAATGAAAAATGGGTAAAAAACATCTCGAACACTCAAATCCCTAAAGAAATAGTCGGGTTTTTAGCTCTTGGTCCAAAATTTAGTTTACCATCAACTCCTAGAGACGTGGATATCTTTAAACTTGTCAGTGAATTAGAAAATATCATTTCTTGGAACAACACCAAAATTTAATTAGAAGCCAGGGTACAAATTGCATTACAAACTATATACAATTTAATAAAAATGTCAGGTCGCCTTCAGCGAGAATTGAGAATATCACTAGAACCTTTCTAAAAAACAATCCGAATTTATTGATTACCAAATCGGACAAAGGTAATGTCACGGTCTTAATGGAAAAAGCTAGTTATGTAGAAAAATCATTTGATCTACTTAATGATAACACCACGTATGAGTTGATTAATAGGGACCCTACGACTTTAATGGAAAACAACTGTAACAAACTTGTTAAAAGACTCAAAGAAGGACGACATATCTCCGAGCAAGTTGCAAAATCTATTACCACCTATAATGGGATTTGCCCAAAGTATTACGGGTTGCCAAAAGTTCACAAACCAGAAGTGCCCTTAAGGCCAATAGTCTCCTGTGTTAGAGCCTCCACACAACCTTTGGCAAAAATGATAGCCGATATTTTGTCTATCTTCTTTGTGAATTTTAATAAGTTTAGGATTAAGGATACATTTGATTTCGCTTCCAAAATTAATAATATTACAATACCAGATGGCTTCACTGTAGTTTCTTTTGATGTAGTTTCATTGTTCACGAATATACCTCTGGTTTTAATAACTTCGATAATGGAAGAACATTTTGATTTGATTCAACCAAATTGTTATATATCCAAAAAAATGTTTTTAGATATTATTGTATTTTTGTATAATCATACTTACTTTTCATTCCAAGATAAGTTTTACAAACAAAAGATGGGTTTACCGATGGGAGGGGCTGCTTCCCCAATACTAGCTGAAATAGTTATGAATAAATTAATGTATTTTGTACATCAGAATGTGCAGTTTCAATTTCCATTCTTATATCAATATGTTGATGACTTAATTACAGCAGTCCCACGTGATGAGGTACAAAATACACTTAATGTATTTAATTCATATAACACACACTTACAATTTACGGTAGAGGAAGAGGCCGACTCATCGGTACCGTTTCTTGATACTAGGGTGGTTAGAACAGAGAATAATGTAATCTGTCTGGATTGGTACCGAAAAGGCACGAATTCAGGAAGATTCATTCCTTTTAACTCCTATCACCCCCTAAAACAGAAAATTAATACTGTTATAGGAATGAAAAATAGAATAGTAAATATTTCACATCCAAAATTTAAAGAAAAGAACTTAAAATTGTTATTTGACATCTTAATCAGTAATAGTTATCCAAAAAAGTTGTTGAACAAATTGTTATATTCAAATAATGAAGTGAATAATGTTAACAATCAAAATAACACAAACACAGACATCAATATTAAATATGGAACTTTACCTTATATTCATAATTTAACGAAGCCTCTTACAAGACTGTTTAGTAGTTTTAACGTTAAAATAGCAAGTTATAACAACAAAAAACTTAATTTATTCTATTCAAATCTCAAAGATCGCACCCCAATAACTAAGTGCTTTAATGTAATTTATGGTTTACCGTGTGAATGTGGTCAATTATATATAGGTCAAACTAGCCAAAGACTGAGTAAAAGGCTAACTGTTCACAAAAGTGATTGTAATCGCAAACCTACAGCCACCAGCCTCAGCATCCACGTACATGAGACCAAACATAAGGTCCTTTACGACTAGGTCGTTATCTTAGATAAATCTGATAAAGATTTCCAACGAAAAATCCTAGAAATGTGTTACATTAATAATTGTGCCAACTCCGTAAACCATAAAAAAGATATAGAAAATTTAAGTTCGATATATACGTTTTTATTAAAACAAAATTTCACTAAACGTAAAAAATTACCTCAGTCCTACGTAAGCGACAATCCTTTATAAACATTTTAATTCGTTTTAATCATCCTCTCCCCCCTTTTACATTCAAACATCAAATGTCTAGGTTTGTGTCTTTTAGAACCTAAAAACAAAATAATTAATGTTATTTAAAGATATTTTTACTTACCTGTTACTGTACATAACTTCAAATTTTAATCCTGTTTTAACTTTTTATTATACTTACTTTTTAAAATAATGTTATTCCAAATTGTATATTGGCATCCGAACAAGGACAGCCCTTTACCTGTAAATAAAACAGTTAGGTTGATTTGAATCAGAAATTCAAATTTATAATTTTCCCGCGGTCTAAATTAAACAGAAGACGAGGTGACAGATGTCAACTCAACAGGTGACAGTTGAGTGGTTGTTTGTCGCAACGATACTTAGCAAAGATTCAACGGAAATTTCACTTTTAAATTAAGAATCAACATGGAATTTATTATATTTCGGCTTAAATCGACTTAAGAGAGTTTTATTAGTGTAAGATGTTTAACAACTCAGGTCTAGTTTTCTTACCTGAACACAAATGTTTCATTCTTGTTCTTACTATTCACCGCTGAGCCACGTGCTGCTATTTCGGTAAGGTGATTTTTCCTGTATTTAACATCAAATGTAAAGAATGTTATTCCATTGTAGTTTAGTCCTAAGAAGCCTATAACCGATAGGCGAAAGCTCGACGTAAATAAAAAGCACTCACTTTCATTGCTTCCTCAGTCCCGGGTCTTCCCTAATAGTTATCAGCGAAGCTTATTATTTACTAGTGACCCGCTTACTACTCCTGCTTTCTATATATATATATATACATCCCGCTATACTTAGGTCTTCCTATCATTGGCAATTTACATTACTTGGGTCTTCCATGTCAATAGGTCTTCCGTATACGGAAGACTTAATTCTTATCGTGTAAAAAGCATCATTCTATCCATTTTTACCTGTAGAAAAATTTTGGGAAGGACGACTTAATACGGTTTTTTTGAAAATTTTGTATATTTTAGTTCACCTCTTTCCTGCATGCGCGTTGGCGCTGCTGTTGCGTGTATATCCGAGCAAGTATATTTTTAACCATGCTATCGCTTCTTGCTCTTCCAGCGTATATGTTCTTTTCATTTTTCAGCTTTTTCGTCTTCCACAAAACCGGCAACGCTGGTTAGCTATTGCTTACTACATGGTCGTGTTTGAACGGTCTGAGAATAACAATTTTAAGTTCTTGGTGTCTCACCACTGTTCATTTGCAGAATTCGCTGTGCGCGCTGAGAAGTATAAACATCGGTTTTACCAATTCTAAAGACACATAAGACATAATGCACAATTGTTTAGTATTTTTTTTTTGGTCTATTATTCATCCAAAATTACAGTAAAATCAACGCCTACCCTTGTATTGTACATTAAAATAAAATGTAAAAATTATATTAATCGTTTTAGAAAACGACGAAATAATTTTTAACCAAAATCCCTTTGGTCAAGAAGTACGATCTGATTAAGCTGGGTGTTAAACCATAACATAAGATGAAAAAAAAATTAAATTTCACAATTTGTATTTAATTTAATTTTTTCAATTCTACTAAACTTTAGAAACTAAAAGTAAAATCTCTACTATAACTATAAATGCAGAAAAGAATTCCTGTAAAACAAAAGGTATAAGGTATATACCTACACTGTTACCATGTGATTTTTCGAATATCACGAAAATATATGGTTTTTATAAGATAAGTTGAGTTATTCTACATCAAGCAAAAATTTGTCTTCAGTAATAAGCACATAAGTAGACTTGTCTTGTTGTTCACAGCCGCGGTGTTCTAATCATATTTTAATAACATAGACATATTTCATGGTGCACTGAGAAATACCTTATAGCTGCAAAAACGTCTTTAGTTATTATTTGTTTGTTCACGTACGAGATGTTTCATTTTTATGTTATATTACGTATTGTTTGTGTATAGTTTTATCTTTGGTGAATAAAATTGTGAACTAGTGTTAAGAAACTGTTTTTATTATAAGGGTTTTTATGATGAATAATAAACGCACATCATTCATTCTCAACTTGTGTAAAAATCAAGAAAGTGGCTCAAGTAAGTAACGCAATACATTTTATTTTATTTATCGATCATTGAATACGTTTTTTCGGAGAATTATTTTAAATGTGAATTCAACGTATTTGGATGTAAATTAAGAGTGCATGAATATACAGTGAGTCCAGGATAGATTTAGCTGACCAAAAATGAGTTAATTCGATTTTCTACTCTACAAGCAAATTTGGTAAAATTACCACTGATAAAGTATCTTCATTATTTAGAATATAAAAAAATAATATTACAAGAAGTAGTTTAAAATGCAACTTTATACCCGTGTACCAACTTTCACATAAGGAAGAATATACAGTGCGGACGTAAATGGTTCCCCCCTATTAACTTTTATTACCTTATTAAATTTTTTGCAGATCTGGATGTGCATGAAGCCCAAGGCAAAAATAGCCAAGGCACGTCGCAGACTAACTCAGATGTACGGGATAATATACCCGATTTAAGAACAAAAGAATGGGTTGGAACCGAAGATTTTTTTAAATTTGGCTACGAAAGGGTAGATTTTCTTCCAAACCAAGATTTAAGCATTAAAGTTTCAACTCCCAATACAAGTTTAAATCGAATTGATTCAATTTATCCAGAAGTCGTTGAAGAGTTGGAACCAAAAAAAATTTCAAACTATGCCAAATATATCAGATAATGCATTTGCTTTGGAAAAAGATATAAATTATCCAGCTAATAAGAATACCATTTTATTCGAACAAAACGCACAAACAGATGGTTGATTGAATTTGAAAAAAGTCAAAAGCTACAGAAAAAAGCGTGGTTGAACTTGAAACTGACCAACCCGATCAAGAAGAAACGGATAACCAAGAAATAGATAAAGTAGATGTTTCCACCGATGATAGTGTAAAAGATCCCGATTCTGACTCTGGCGATGAAGAAATAGAAAGTTCAAGCGATGACGAATTTACAAAATGTTCTAAAAAAAGATTAAAGAAAAGCAGAAGTAACGACAAGAAAATGAGAAGTAGCGACAACAAAAGTGGAAGTAGCGACAAAAAAGCAGAAGTAGCGGCAACAAAAGCAAAAGTAGCAACAACAAAACATCAACGAAGATAAAAAATTTGAAAAAGAATGGCCGGACAAGAAAAGAGAGAAAGGTTGCTAAACAATTAAGGAATACTGGGAGTGAATATTTAAATGAAAAGGGAAATACTGTAAAAGCAAGAGCTATGAAACCACTTACAGATTGCCGAATGAAATGTACAAATAAATTTCCAGATGATGTAAGACTGGCACTCTTTAAAGAATACTGGAAATTAGGGAATCATGATAAAAGAGCCAATTTTCTATCTTTGTTGATTTGCATCATGGATAAAAAAACAACACGCGTGCTACTTGAGTCAGACAAAGTTCGAAAATTCTCTTGCAAGTATGAACTCGTTGTAAAAGGTGAACGAAAGTCAATATGTAAAAAATGTTTAATTGCCACATTTGGAGAAACAAATGCTTTTATAAATCAAATTATACAAAACAGGCAATTCTCCGTATCCAGCATAATACAAAACGATCAAAGAGGTCGAAGTGAGCCAAAAAATAAGTGGTCCCAGGAAAGTCTAAACGATGTTGTCGAACATATTTGCATGTTTCCTGCATATAAAAGTCACTATTGCAGACAAACTACGTCAAAAAAATATTTGCAATCAGATTTAACCATATCAAAAATGTATGCCCTTTACAAAGAAAATCGGGAAAATTGTGTATCAATGACTATCTATGCAAGAAAGTTTCGTGAACTAGGCTTGGCATTCAAAAAGCCCCAAAAAGACACTTGCTCTAAGTGTGATACACTTAAAATACAAATTACTTATGCGAATGCGGAAGAAAAAGAAATACTCATTTCCGAGCAAGCAAATCACCACTCTGCAGCAGATGAAGCTTATAAAGCAAAAGGCAATGATAAAAATATTGCAAAGGCAGATCCATCAATAGCTGTGTTTGCTTTTGATTTGCAGCAGTGTCTGCCCACTCCGTACCTTAAATCTTCAATTTCGTTCTACAAAAGGCAGCTGTGGACTTACAATCTGACAGTTCAGAACTTAGCTACAAATGAAGCCGCTTGCTACATATGGAACGAATCTGTTTCTGGTAGGGGCGGAAATCAGATTGCTTCTTGTTTATATAGGCATATTATTGATTTACCACCTAATATAAAAAAAGTCTGCTTTTATTCAGATACTTGCGGAGGTCAGAATAAAAACAGTCACGTGGCAACTATGTTTATGACGGTATTAAAGGAGAAAAAAATACCCTTGACTGCATTGACCATAAGTTCCTGGTTAGTGGTCATACACATATGGAATGCGATGTGGACCACGCTACAATTGAGAAAGCAAAGAAAAAAACTACAATGAAAATAAATCATGCTTATGACTCGGTTCAGCTAATAAGAAGTTGTAAAAAAAAAATGGCCCTTGGTAAGCCAGGCGCATCAGTAGATTTATATTAATTAATTATATTAAAAGTATACGTTTTAGAAAAAAATGTTTTAGATAAAAGTTGTAGGTCTCTTTAAGACAAACAAAGAAGTCCCCTAACATTTTTTTGTACAGGGTGAAGTAAAAAAGTTACGAATTTTTTTCCATTTTGATTTGATGTCACGCCCAAACGGCCTTACCGATTTGGCCCATTAACGAACTCGACCGAGATTTTGGGACGATTGATTTTTGTACCAAATTTCATTTCGATCCGTTAAGAAATGCGACCGCTATCGTGTCCACAGATTTCGTTATATCGGAACTATACATACATACATACATACATATATATATACATATATATATATATAAACTTTTGAACGGAAGGTGTTTTTGAGGTCAGGGGGACCTAAAACGAAAAACTGTAGTGAAATTTTCCCGAAGTCGTGACCTGCGAACCAGCTGAATAGTAGATATAAATCTACTAATAAATCCCTTTAAAGTAAAGATAATGGAATGTGACGATTTTTTAGATTTCGCAGCATTATTAAAAACTTACTTGGTCCAAAAAAACTTACTGAAAATGGCGAAAAGTTTTTGTGGAAAGATTTACAGTGGGCACGTTATTGCAAAGACAATATTGGAATAATGTATTTTAAATCATCTCTCAATAATGAAGATAGTTTTAAGGCGGTCAACTTTCGCCGTCGAGGAAAACAAGCTGCAGTACTCAGGCAGCCAAAACTACATAATTAATTAATAAATAAAGATAACATTAATTAATAAAGATAAAAAAAAACCTTATGGAACTCTTGCCCCTTATTGATATGGAGTTTAGACCTTTTTACGAAGGTTTATTGGTAGATGATGTTCTCGACATAGATCCAGATTTGATGGAAATAGATCCAGATGAATAATAATTATCCAATAATAGTAGCAGTTTGTACTAATAAAAAAAAAAACGTTTTTTTTTGTAGTTTATATTACTTCTTCCTTTATTAAAAAATCATACTAGTGAATGTTAAGTAAATAAATCAAAGTAAAAACTAACAATATTAATTAAATAGGTCGGTGCCTAACATTTATTTCAAAACACACAGTTGAGATATCTCGACTTATTCTAAAATGTAAATTAAACTATACTTGTGAATATCCGGATAAGTCACTCAACATACACTTGAGATCATTTATTGCAAATGACAATATCCTACTTTATACATTACATACATGTCATGTAAAAACACAAATTACATTTCTATAATTTTTTTTTTGCTGATTTACCCTAATTTAATTAATATTATTTTGGCTCTACTGAAAATTTTTATAAAGTCGACTTATGTGCTTATTCATGGGGGCCAGAGATTTATATATACATAAAGACCATAAAGTTAAGGAATTTTTTTTTAAAAATCTACATATAAATTAAATAAATATAACAAATTGACATTTTAAATTAAATATAAAATATTTAAAAATACTTAAATAAATGGATACAAGACAAAATAGAAGAAATAGAAGGAGAGAAGATGGAATATAAGAATACAGTGAAAATAGGCATGAAACAAAAAGTAATGATGGTATAGGACAAGATGTAGATGAAACAATAGAAAATATTGGTATAAGGGAAAATGATGGATCTTCGGAAGGATGAGAAAACACAACTATTCAGGTTGTAAAAGTAGATGTGATAGGAGATGCGACTAGTTCAAATCCACATCAAGAAACAGAGATGAAGAGAATGTTTAAATTTTTGGAAAAAATGAAAAATAAAATGGATGAAAATAGTAGAAAAATGGAAAAGAAAATGGATGAAAAATTAGATGAAACTAATAGAAAAATTGATGAAAATAGTAGAAAAATGGAAAATAAAATGGATGAAAAATTAGATGAAAATAATAGAAAAATGGATGAAAATAGTAGAAAACAAGAAAATTATAGAAAAGGAGATAAGGATGAGTTAAAGATTTTAAAAGAAATTATAGAAGGCATAAAATTAGATATTAATAATATTAAAAATGAAATAAAAAATATTTTTAAAGAAATGATGACCAAAAATAAAGATGAATTGGAAGAAGAAATAAAAACAGAAGATATAAAAACAATGAATGACAAATCAATAATTTATAATGACCATGAAACCCAATCTCCTGAGATAAAAGTTATGGGGGATTATAAACAGTTTAATTAAACCTGAAAATGAAGACACACCTCTATTAAAAGAAATGTATGACAGAAATATAAATAAAAATAAACCTATGTGTCGATATAAAGAAAAAATTATTTGTCAATACATTATACAGGAAGGAAAAAGTAAAAATAAATATTATAAAGAATATGAGACATATAAAAACAAAATGAAACAAGAATATGAAATTATGAAATTAAAATTAAATAATGAATATGAGGATAAGAAGAATGAAAAAGATAAATATTATAAAAGTGAAGAAATAAAATATGAAAATAAAATATATGAAGTTGATGAAAATAAATATAAAAATGAATTATATTATTATATTAATAAAATTAAATATAAAACTGAATCTAAGTATGACAATGAGAATAAAAGAAAGTTTAAGAATAAAACATACGAAGATTATGATACATATAAATTATTTTAAAATATGTAATAAGATTAAAACAAGATTAAAGAAGATTTGGAAGGATATAATGTATAATTATAAAAAAAAAGTTAATTAAAAGAAAATAGGATTAATATAAAATTAAGATTAAAATTAAAACTAAATAGGAAAATAAATAATGGGAAAATATCAGAAAAAGGGGGACGAAATTAATAAAATAAAATACATAAAAGTTATAAAATTAAATGAAAAAATATAGGAATAATGAATGTTTGATATAGATAAATAAAAATTGAATTGGAAGTAAATTTTAAAAATATAAAATGTGTCTTAAAAGAAAATTTTATTTTTTAAATTTAAGGGGATTTTTATGGTATGAACTAGTTGGTCTTTATGTATAGTGTAAATATGTTTAAGACTAACGAAATATAAAAATTTGATAATGTCAATGTATGGAAGTTATCAAGTAATGATAGAAAATAATTGAAAAAAAAGGTATAAAGGGGTTGCTACGCTGTTAAGGCGATGGTTGATTGAGAAAAGTCAAAGAAATTTTACGGATGTCACTTGAATTGTAAATAAAAAAATATATAAAATTGAATATAATGGAATAATGTAAAAAGTATCGTAAATATAGTTAAATAGAAATAGAATATGGAGTAGAATGTGGAAACGGGATATTTTAAAAGTTTTAAAAGTTATTTAAAAGTTATAACCAATTTTCTGTCAAAATCATAATAAGTTCAACGACCTGTACCCATAATTGAATAGTGGAATACATTGTATTTTATATCATTGTCGAAAATTACTATTTCCATACTCCTATTTCTATTAAACATTTCCCATATCTAAAGTTATTAGTTTTTGAGATATTCAGCAAAGAAGTAATTAGGTATGAAATAGTTTACCAGATGTTAGTTTACAGTTGGAAGTTTACAAAAATTTATAGTCATGGGGAAATAAGTAACAACGCGCAAAAATAACACTATTTTCACCAAAATTGAGTAGGTCTCAATAACATCACATCTGATACACTATTGCATACCTAATTGATAGTTTACATAGGAAAATTAAAATATCTCAAAGAACTAATAACTTTGGGTATGGGAAGTATGGTAATAGTACTTTTCGAAAATAATATAAAATACAGGGTGAGGTGATTCATTTAAAATTTCTGAGAAAATAATGTACTCGAGCTTTGACTCACCATGTATTTGATTCAATGAATATTTGCAAAATCATTTATGTCTGTAAATTTTAGTAATCATTAAAATTGAAAAATAATAAAAAAATCAGAACTTCCGCCACTGAAGAAATTTTCAACTGATTTGGTTTTTGTCGCCGTATTTATTAATAAATATTGAGTAATTGTTTAAATTTAACAATCAATCAATACCTAACTTAAATATGATATGATGAAGACGGAACTTATTCAGATAAATCTGGAAGAGTTATGATTTTCAAATGAGAATTAGAAGCACGAGGCTTTCGTATATCTAAATATTGATTGTAATATATGGAAGATGTAGGTACTACAAATGTAATGAAATGTGGCATCACTGTACGGAAGACCTATGTACTGAAAATTTGATATTCTCAATATACTCGGAAGACGTAAAAATAGCATTTCAGTCGGAAGATTGAATGCTATAAAAATGGTTAAAAAGAAAATATTTTCCATTATTTTTTTATCAAATACTATACTAGAATGGGCAAAATGCGATATACTTCAGTGAGAATATATATATTCCTGCTCCTTCTGGTGGATGAGGTAAATACCGTCTTTGGCTGGAAGACTCAAGTATAGAGAGATGTATATATATATATATATATATATATATATATATAAAACAAGTGGATATTGCTTGAGGAAACAGCCAGGTTTGTGGGGTTGTAATTAAAGATTACTCTTTTTTTACTATTCCGAGCTTTCGATAATGTTAATTATCTTTTTCAAGGCTACAATTATGAAAAACAATGTGTTAAAATATTTAATTACATCAAAATGTTTTTTAAAAACTTACTTGCAAAGTGAGTAGTTATACAGTTGTAGAAAAACATTGAAGAACAACAAAAAATTTTTTCCTTAAGGAACGTACACTGGATAAAATTATTAAGAATTTAAAATTAATATTAAAATTTACACCATTTTATTGTTAAAAGTAGTTGATTCGATCGAATTTTAGCCACGTGAAATCTTAGTTTTTTATAAAACTCGTAAAAACTTTTGAATACGGAAACGACAAGACTGAGACTGCGTCTTAACATCTGACCTGTTCTACTGTCAAACGCTACAAAGGCGGCATATTTGAATTTTCTATAGTCGAGGAGCTTGTTTCGTCGTTCGGTTGTCTATATATATATATATATATATATATATATAACAATATGTAAGAGATGATACAAAAGTATCTAGTGCCGTGCTGTCAATAATAAATCCAGTTTTCAACTGGATTGGTGTTTGGTTAGATTTTCTAACTCAAGACACCGGTAGACGCTGCGAAATAGGAGTATAAGGATTTTAATCAGCCCATACAGGGGCAAAACCAACTACAGACACGTGTTTCTTTTTTTTATGAGCTCATCAGTGCAGTATAGGTTATATCTCTTCAGTCACTAATGAAGAGACATCCCCCATATGATTCGACTAAATCCTTATAGATGTACGCTTGCGAAAGTAGAAACCATTCGCAAGTGGCTTCATCTTTACTCCAAAAATGGAACTAAGGAGTCGCTTTGCGTCTTAAAAGTACCTTCGGCAAGGTACTAACATACAACGAACAGAGCGTTTGTGACAGTCTTATATAACAATATGTAAGAGATGATACAAAAGTATCTAGTGCCGTGCTGTCAATAATAAATCCAGCTTTCAACTGGATTGGTGTTTGGTTAGATTTTCTAACTCAAGACACCGGTAGACGCTGCGAAATAGGAGTGTAAGGATTTTAATCAGCCCATACAGGGGCAAAACCAACTACAGACACCTGTTTCGCTCTTTTTATGAGCTCATCAGTGCAGTATAAGTTATATCTCTTCAGTCACTAATGAAGAGACATCCCCCGTATGAATCGACCAAATCCTTATAGATGTACGCTTGCGAAAGTAGAAACCATTCGCAATAGGCCCCATCTTTACTCCAAAAATGGAACTAAGAAGTCGCTTTGCGTCTTAAGTTAGAAACTTTAACCAAACACCAATCCAGTTGAAAACTGGATTTATTATTGACAGCACGGCACTTCTTAGGAAAACAAGCCACGAGACCAACAACAAATAAGGAAGAATATGACATGTCCAAACCAAAAACTAAACTGCCATATATAAAAGGTGTAACAGACGTGATTGGAAGGATCCTAAGAAGGCATGACATTTCCACAATCTACAAGCCGCAGACTATCTTACACAAAATAATAGGCAATCCAAAAGACAAAATACCTTTAGAAAACCAAGGCGTATACAGCATCCCGTGCAGTAACTGCGACAAAGAATACATCGGACAAACAAATAGAAGAATCTCAGCCAGAGTACAGGAACACCAGAACAACATCAGAAATAAGCAAACGACATCAGCCCTTTTTCAACACCACCAGGAAACGGGCCACACAATAAACTTCCCAGAAACAAAACAGATTGCACCTATCAAACACTACAGAACCCGCATAGTCAGAGAAGCCCTCGAAATAGAGAGAACCAACAGCCTCAACAAAAGAGACGATGCACAAAACATCTCCAACACTTGGAAAAGTCTCCTCAAAAGACAATCTAATCCAATTACCCGAGAAGAACAAAAATCCTTGAAGAATACACAGACACGGGCAGAACCAATAAGAAACACACACGCAACAAGGACAACCGTACCCATCCAAGCCCAAATGCAGTCAGGAAACAATCGGCGCGACCAACGAACTCTGGTGGAGGAAACGTCAACACCTGAACCGCACCCCCCACCAATTACAGAACAGCGATATAATCTGCGCCGCCGCCGACACGTATAAAAGCAGCAGCACAGGACCACGCAGCTCATTCCAAGTTTAGCAGCCGCAAAGGAAGCATCACTTGAAAATGCCAGCTGAGATGTTGGCGAAACGTCGTGAAGACACAAACAACCAACGGATTGAAACCCGAAACACCACTACTGTTCATTCTACCATCCGTGAAACACTACATCATAACATATATATATATATATATATATATATATATATATATATATTGATATGGATTTTTCTTCAATGGTGCACGTTCTTTCAATGAAGTGCTGGAACGTGGTCATGATTTTTAAATCGGTTGTCTGGATTAAGTATTTTTTTGATATTGTATTTGTTTTTGTTTACTTCATAAGTTATGTTGTTAGGATGATTATTGATTGAATTGTCAAAGATTGGAATTTTGTAAAAGTCATTAGAAAAATAAAAATGGTTAAAATACAAAGAATTTGATTTAACTAGTACGAAATATTGAAATTTAAATTGAAATAAAACGAGTTGAAGAAAATTATATAAACAGAAGAATTTATAAATAAAGAAATAAATAAAAAGTAATTGGAATTGGATAAGAGGATACAGAGAGGTCAGAGTTGGAAAATTGTAAAAGAAGAAGGTATAGAGAAAGAGTTAAGCAGTAGAAAGGTATTAAATAGATGGAAAGGCAGCACCAAGAAGGAGTTAGAAAGTAGTTGGAAGAGAAAGATATAGAGACAATCAATTTAAGAATTCTTGAATCCACGACCGATAAATTTATTGACAAAGGGTGTTCCGCAAGGAGGATCCAGTTCAATTGGCGCCCAACGTGTGGCTGCTTCGGCACTGAGGGTAAGAGATTTTTCTTAACTATTAGGTGTCAAGCTTGCTTTATTAAAAACAAAGTGTGTGATTCTGGAGTAAAAGATTAAATAAATTATAGGTATATTATATGAAATTAAGAGGGGGAAAGGAAATTACAGATAGAATGTCAGAGCAAGGGGATAATATTGATAATCAGGAGAGTCAGGGTAGTCAGGGTATTCAGGATAGTCAGGGTAATCAGGTTAGTCAGGGAAGTCAGGGTAATCAGGTTACTCAGGATAATCAGGGTAATCAGGATAGTAAAATAGGGGATAGAAGGGATTCATCATGGGAACAAATGATGGAAATGTTGAAAAATATGAACAAAAACAATGAAGTAATGAACAAAAATATTAAAGAAGAAATAAACAAGAATATGGATTCTATGAAAAAAGAAATAAAACAAGACATAAATAATAATATGGATTCTATGAAAAAAGAAATAAAACAAGACATGAACAATAATATGGATTCTATGAAAAAAGAAATGAAAGATATGAACAAGGATATTAAAGCAATAAATTTAAATATGGATGCTATGAAAAAAGAAATAAAAGAAGACATGAACAAGAATATGGATTCTATAAAAAAAGAAATAAAAGAAGAATTCAAAAATGAGATGAAAAAGCAAATGGAAACAAACAAACAAAAATTGGAAGAAACAAAGAAAGAAATAAGAACTGAGATAATAGCGAGAATAACGGAAATAGAGGAGTTACAAGAAGTAAAAATTAAAACAATTATTAACAAAGAATGTAAAGATGAAATAAAAGAAATCAATAATAATACAAATAAAAAATTAAATGACTTAGGGCCGGTTTCTTCACCGTTAGGTAAAGTACCCGGTAACACTACCGGATGGATAACTCTAAACTAGTGTTTCTTCACCCGTTAGTAAGTTAAAACTGGTCGGTAACAACCCTACCGGGCGGTTTAATTTACCTGACCTACAAAGTGCCTGATAACTGCTTAACAGAGGGTTTATAACCTCAAAAAAGTGAAACTTAAAATAGTACCATGGATATATTTGAAGATATAACAGCTTTGCACGATAATGCGGATATTGATGCACTAGAAAATCAACGGGGATACAATGTAAGAAATCGTTATCGACATGTGTATTATTTTAATTCTTTCGACAATCTTTTTTTTTTCGGCAACGGTTTCGGCTAAATAAATTTCTACTGCAATTAATTGCTGAACTACTTACACCTTCAAGAAACAGTTATGTAAAATCCTTATTTAAAATGTGAATAGTAGTTATATTTACAAATTATTTTTTGCTCCGTATATTTAGCTGGGTATATTTATTTTCCAGGAACAATCCACTTTCTCCTATGGAACAATTGTTAATTGCATTTCGATTTTACGCAACTTGTTCGTTTTATATAACCGTTGGAGATTTTGGTAACGTATGTACATAAGAGCATATGTTGAAAGATTATCTGTTATTTGTTTTTAAATAATGTTTTATTATCGGTATCCTCTTATACTGAGGAAACTAATATTTTTAATAAAAGTAAAATAGATGTTGCTACGTTTTATTAAATATAACCTTATTTCTAATTATTACACAAAATATATACCTATCTATCTTCCTACAAAATTATTTGTTAAATGCTATTTTCTTCTTTAAATTTTTCTTTATTGTCTCGTACTTTGTCTTCAGATTTTTGGTAGTGCGACTTGTACCAGTTTGGCTGTTAAATTCGTCCGTCATGGAATTAATTTTTTTTTGTTCCTATGTTACTGCATCCGTAGTTTTATTTTTAATAATATTAGGATGCTTTATAATTAAATTTACAAGACACTGTGATTAAAAATTACTAAAATTTACAGACGTCTCAGGTTTACGAGTAATTTCTATCTTTTATTTTTTTTTATAACCACACTTCACAAAAACACAAATTCGAACAAAAATCCAGAGTAAAAATTTAATCAAAACTAAGAAATATTGCAATTTTTACTGTCCTTTTCAGACACACAGTTAGTTCACATAATTCTATCTTTATCTTCTTCACCAGATGGTTACTACCTTCACAAAAACATCGGGCCCTGTCATAAAACCTCTGGTTAGCTACCTAACAGAAACAAATGTGTGAAAAAACCCAAAAAGTTATAACTGATAGATAAATTTTATCTGTTGGGTAGTTACCTACGACTTTACCTAACGGTGAAGAAACCGGCCCTTAGAAAAGATTATAAAACAAGATACAGTAAAGAAGATAAGTGAGATGGAAGAAAAAGTAGAAGAAATAAAGGTAGTACAAGAAAAAGGACGTGAAATGTTATTAGAAGAACTGAAAAAAGAAAATATAAGTAAAAATCAAACTAATATGGGAATAATTAAAATTGAACATAAATTTAATGGGAATATTAATAAGACTCATCCGAAAATTTTCATAAGAATGGTGAAAAATAAATTAAAATGGTGTAGAGATCATGAAGAAATAAGAGAAAACCTGCGTGAGATGTTAGATGGGCAGGCACAGATATGGTTTGCTAGTAAAGAAGAAGAAATATTTGTGCTGGAAAAATTTAAGAAGATGTTTATGAGTTATTTCTGGGGGAATTTTGTTCAATCTAAATTTAGGAAAAAGTTATATACAGGGAAATATCAAGAAAGGGGAAAGCAATTTAAATTTATAAAAGGTTTGTATCGAGGGAAATATCAAGAATGGGGAAAGAAATTTAAATTTATTAAAAGTTTGTATCGCAGGAAATATCAGGAAAGGGGCAAGGTATTTAAAATTTTCAGAAAGTTATATATGGGGAAATATCAGGAAAGGGGTAAAATCACAAAATTTATAAAAAAAAGTATATGTAGGAAAATATTAGGAAAGGGGAGTATATAAAAAATTATACGTATAGGGAAATTTCAAAACAGGGGGAACAAATTTAAAACTATAAAAAACACAATTTAATAAATGTTAAGAAGGGGGTGTGAATTTTATAAAAAATAGTAAAACAGAAATGAAAAATTGAATAAAGAAGAATGTAAAAGTAGGTAGATATAAAAGTAGATATGATAGGGGACTCATATGTTAGGGGTAGTGTATTAGGTAAAATTGAAATATTCCAAATTAAAAGCTTGAAAACTGATGGTGAAGAAAAATTTCCTACTGAAAGGAAATTGGATTTGGCAAGGTGAAGTGATTCACCAAGTCAAATCAAATTTGGGGGAAATTGATATGGATTTTTCTTCAATGGTGCACGTTCTTTCAATGAAGTGTTGGAACGTGGTCATGATTTTTAAATCGGTTGTCTGGATTAAGTATTTTTTTGATATTGTATTTGTTTTTGTTTAGTTCATAAGTTATGTTGTTAGGATGATTATTGATTGAATTGTCAAAGATTGGAATTTTGTAAAAGTCATTAGAAAAATAAAATTGATAAAATACATAGAATTTGATTTAACTAGTACGAAATATTGAAATTTAAATTGAAATAAAACGAGTTAAAGAAAATTATTTAATGAGAAGAATTTATAAATAAAGAAATAAATAAAAAGTAATTGGAATTGGATAAGAGGATACAGAAAGGTCAGAGTTGGAAAATTGTAAAAGAAGAAGGTATAGAGAAAGAGTTGAGCAGTAGAAAGGTATTAAATAGATGGAAAGGCAGCAGCAAGAAGGAGTTTAAAAGTAGTTGGAAGAGAAAGATATAGAGACAATCAATTTAAGAATTCTTGAATCCACGACCGATAAATTTTTATTGACAAAGGGTGTTCCGCAAGGAGGATCCAGTTCAATTGGCGCCCAACGTGTGGCTGCTTATATATATATATATATATATATATATATATATATATATAAATGTTATGTTGGTTTGTGTGCGCTTAAAAAACTCAAAAAGTTCTACACCGATCGAGCTGAAATTTCAGCATGATATATAATCCGCATCAAGGATTGTTTTTATCTAATTTTGCATCAGTCACATATCTGCGACCGCAAAAAAAACTTTTTTAACGATCAGCTGTGTACCAATGATCACGCCATGTGCCGGAAGCGAGGAAAACACCCACTGACAACCGCAATAGTAATCGCGCAGTCACATGAGAAACCATATTCGTTCCCAATTACATTGTTCATTTCCAAAAAAAAATCGCATCTGATCATTATACAATCTGATTTAAATATTATTTATTTTTGTAATTTAGTAACGTCGAAAGAAGAACTGATCGAAAAAATATTTCCTGGCATTCAAATAAATCATAGAAATCATGATTGGTTCAGTGAGACAGCTATCCTTGCCGCAAAGAATAAAGATGTCTATAAACTTAATAATGTTATTTAATCCAGTATTCAAAGTGATGAAATTACTTATAAGTCCATAGACACGGTTGTAGAAGCAGATGAATTAGTTAATTATCCAACGAAATTTTTAAACTCACTTGATCTGCCAGGGATACCACCACACATACTTAAATTGAACGGTACGCGACTTGCAGTTAAGAAATTGATAAATAACGTATTCGAAGCAACGATTTTAACGGGGCCTTTCAAAGGTGAAGATGTACTCATTCCTCGAATACCCATGATCCCAACCGATACACCATTTCAATTTAAAAGATTGCAATTCCCGATTCGATTGGCATTTGCAATCACAATCAATAAAGCTCAAGATCAATCTTTAGAATTGTGTGGTTTAGATTTAGATGCGGATTGCTTTTCACATGGACAACTGTATGTTGCGTGTTCCCGAGTCGGCAAGCCAGATAGTCTTTATATCTTCGCAGACAGTGGGCAAACAAAAAATATTGTATATCCACAAGTATTGCAAAATTAAACTTATATGACATGTATTCTTTGTTTTGTTTCTCATTTCGCAACCATTCAATCACAATGTGCTACAGGTCACAGCGAAGCGTGGCAGGGTACAGCTAGTTATTTATAATTTTGCTGAAATTTACTGTAATAATTGAATGATCGGTAATTTAAGGTGTTGAATGTACTACTTGAACTAATAAATCAGAGTAGTTAGCAATAACATAACATAATTCGCATCATATTATTCTCACTGCGTTAAATATACAAGTTCAGACTCGCACGATTCTTTTTGTTACGACTGCGATTTGCCTGCGTATTAGTCGCACGGAATTCGCAGTGTATCAGTAACAAGTTAACAACAGTTGCATTTACATGTTAATTTCAAAATATTTAATAGCTACTACTAAAATTTGTGGTAGCACAATGGATTTAATAAAATCTGTGTGTGCACCAATTTTACTTTGACATATTATTAATAGCTTAGATTATGTTTTAAGATACATTAACATATGGTCTTGTTGTTAAGAGGATATAAATATAAATATATATTATTTAACAATTTACAATAGTTTAAAATACTTATAAGTTTATTAAATAGTTACATTACCTTTGAGTACATATTCATTGATTTTATTTTTAATTTTTTTATAAGGCAACATCTTGAACTCTACTGGAAGCATATTGTAAATCTTTGGACCCAAATAGTATATATGTCTTTTAGTAATGGACAGCCTAATTTGGGGTAGAACGACATTCTGACAGCTAGCATTTCTAGTGTTTTTTTATGTTGTATGGTCTTTTTAAAGCTAGAGGATTTTATCATATATCTTATTATAGATTTTATATGTAATTGATCCAAAGTAAGCAAACAACTTTCCAAGAATAGGAGCTCTGTTGAGAATCTCTTTTTCTTAAAAAACATAATTTTAATAATATATTTTTGAGCAATAAAGGGAGCTGTCAGAATGGTTTTACTGGCTCCTCCCCACACAACCAATCCGTAACTCAATACTGACTCAATTAATGAAAAGTAGACCATTTTGAGAGTGTTTTTTTGCAAAATATTTCTCAGTTCATAGAATTTGTGTATAGCTTTCCTAATTTTATTTGTTACATATTCAACATGTTTTTTAAAGTTTAAGTTTTCATCTAAAAGTATACCCAGATATTTGATACAGTTAGTTTTTTTGATTATATTTTCACATTTGCAATTATTCTGATATATTGGAAGATTCACTGCATTACAGCTCGCACTATGAATTTTAATTTCATTATTATTTAGTAGATGCCTTTCTCTTAAATTAAAAGCAACAAATTTTGTCTTTTCTATATTTAAGGACAATAAACTAAGATCCAACCAGTTTTTTATTTTTGTTACTGCTTTTTCAGCTTTATCTATTTTGAAAAGCTCTGATTTCCGGTTCTGGTGGGTCGAAAAGTTCAATAAATCTATCGTCACAGTTTTTTATTTGTGTGAAATTATGTAATATACACGTAGTTTTTACACCCAGAATGGTAATGTCAATTTTTGTTTTCATTGGTCTATAGAATATACGTGCTAATATACCTACCGAAAGCATATTCTTCTCGCTCTGCAGAGCCTGATATTATAATTATCTTTAAAAACATCTGTTATACTTTGCTTGTATGGAAAGGGTCTTAACAAATACGGTTTTAGTGCGAAAGCTTCGTAGCCAATTATGACATGAGGAAGAGGTTCATTTTGCCATGGGAAGGTTTTTGGCACAGGCACATTCACTAAATTTCTCTCAAATCTTTTTCCCATATTTGACGCTTCGAAAATTCCACCATCACTATTTTTACCAAAACCACCAATATCAACTGAAAGGAATGTATAATCGGGGCCCACAATAGCCAATAATACTATTGATAACTTGTTTAAATAACACCAATAATGGACTACAAAAGTATGACGTCAGCTATGGGAGGAGCTTAAAAATCTTTCCAAACAAAACATATTTGCATTGAAAAAGCCATAAGAGATTTTTCTATTACTTGTAGTGGTTTTTAATCAAAAATCTTAGCATTTTCCTGACACTTTTCATACGACCTATTGTATCCAATTTGTGATAGTGAATAAACATTAAAAGTTAGTGTAAGTGTTAAAATTTTATATGCATTTTAGTGGAATTGAGGTTATGTTTTGTTTACAAGTTTATAAATTTTATTATGGTAATCTTGTAATTAATTATGTATTCTTTAACTATTAAATAGTATTCTGTTGGAGTAAAAATGGTGACGGGTTTCGTCCCCCAATAGGGATGTGGAAAGTGTTTAAAACCATGCATAAGTACCAAATATAGCCTAAACTACTTGTTAGTATTTTTTACTACAACTAATAGCTTTAAAATAAGTTATTTAAAATTCCATTTCAAATTTCGCGCCAAAACGAGGAAAGTTATTTCGTAGTTTTGTGTTAATAAGATGGATTCTACATTTTATAAACATAAAGTTTAAAGTAAAAGCAGTAATAATATTATCCAAATATCAACAAACACCATATTACTTGACAGCGAAATTTCTTGTTTGGAAACAAGTGACGTCACACATTTTGTTTAGTGTTCATTGTCACGTGACTTGAGAGTGAAATATTTAATTACATTTTATTAAATAAAAAATTAATCCCCTGTTTATTGAAGAAAATATTGTGTTTTTTATTATTTTTATTATAGAAACTAACTTTTCGTGGTAAAATTTTATACTTATTTGAGTACAGTCCACATCCCTATTGCAAACATTATAGCGAGCAGAAAAACTGCAAATTTTTTACTTTTCCCAGAAATGATGTGGAAAGGAAGGAGTGGATTTTATCAAGTATATACATATTTCGATATTATAAATAAAATAATATATATTAAGGTGATATACTCCAACATTTTGGCGCGAAACCTAGAAAAAACAACGATACTCAAACAAACCCAGTACAGAGAATAAATGTAAAAATTTTGTCAGGTATAAATTAACCCCGACATTTAAAACAGATACTGATTCACCGAACTGTACTGGGAGGTTCATAGTAGAGGGCGTTTTAAATCAAAGAATAGAATATTTTAATACAGCGTTTTTCTCAAAAATTTCAAAATATTTTGATATGAAATTTTAGGCATGAATAGTTTGTTTCATTTTACGTGGTAGACGCATACTTTTATTTTGAATAAATGATAACTTAAAGAAAATTATGATGGTTTATAGAGAAAAAAAATAATTTTTGTAATAAACACATGCGTCTACCACGTAAAATGACACGAACTATTCATGACTAAAATTTCATATCAAAATATTTTGAAATTTTTGAGAAAAACGCAATACAGATTTAAAATATTCTATTCTTTGATTTAAAACGCCCTCTACTATGAACCTCCCAGTACAGTTCGGTGAATCAGTATCTGTTTTAAATGTCGGGGTTAATGTATACCTGACAAAATTTTTACATTTATTCTCTGTACTGGGTTTGTTTGAGTATCGTTGTTTTTTCTAGGTTTCGCGCCAAAATGTTGGAGTATATCACCTTAAGGGCTGGGGTCGAGTTGAGCAAATCTACCTGAAAAATTGTTTACGAGGGATTAATGATATTGCAGCGGGTGGTATGTTATTAGTTTATTACAGAATTTATAGCTTCCTTTCTCCTTACGGACAGGTAAATTTTTGCTTAATTCGTTGTGTTCCGGATTGAAAAACAATTATTTAGTATTATTGTCGCAATCATGGAAGCAACTTCTATGCTTAGTGAAAAAGGTAAACCTTTGTTAGTTTATAAACATTATAAATTTAAGAAATCCTACATGTCAAAAAGTGGTAAAATACTGTGGCGTTGTGTGAACAGTCATTGTATCGCAAGAATGTATACATTTTCCGGCAATGAAACATTCATTACGGAGGGACATTTTACACATAATCATCCAGAAGAAGCTACTATTAATCGCCAAGCTTGTAGCAACTCTTTAAAACGGAAAGCTCGTAAATGTTTACAAGACAAACCCTCCAAATTAATTCGACAGGAATTAAAAAGTAATGTATTTGCCGAACACCTCTCTTACGAAGATCTCCAGCGAATGAGAAAAAATATGTATCAAGAACGACGTAAGTTACTACCGAAGCTACCACAATCGCAAAGTGACGTATTTAATCAAATTTTAAATACAAATTTGGTGACTACTAAACAAGAAAATTTTGTTCTTTATGCAAGTGAAAGTGAAAAAATTGTTGTATTTTCTTGTTTCACAAATTTACATTTTTTAAGCAATTGTGATGTTGTATATATGGACGGTACGTTTAATTATTGTACACAATTTTTCCTTCAAATGTTTACCATTCATGGTTATCAAAACGGCTATTACATACCGTTAGTCTATGCGTTGTTAAATGACAAAAAAATAGAAACTTATGTAAATTTCTTTCGAATAGTAATAGACAAATGTAAGGCTTTTGATTTAGATTTAAATCCAAAAAAAATTACAATAGATTTTGAAAAAGCAATACATCAAGCAGTAAGCATAATTTGGCCCTTGTCAGAAATAATTGGTTGTCGGTTTCATTTGGCACAATCCTGGTTCCGCAAAATACAAAGTTTAGGTTTAGTTTCATTATATAAAGATAATAATTCTGTAAAGGGTCAGTATTTAAAAACTATTTTTGGTCTGCCATATCTGGATCCAAATGAAGTCGAGTCATTTTTTAACAATGAGTTATACTATCTGTTGCCAGGTTATGACGAGAGATTTATGGATTTAAGATATTATTTGTTTAAATATTACATATCTGAAACTGCATTATTTCCACCAAAGACTTGGGCATGTAAAACTGACAAATTATATCGTAGCACTAACTCTTGTGAGGCATTCCACTCCAAATTTAATGCTGAATTTTATACAAGCCATCCAAATATTAATATATTTTTACAAACATTACTAGATGTACAACTAGAAACATATTGTAAAATTACCTCAGTGTTAAATGGAACTATTAAAGTGAAAAACAAATATACCAAAGAAAAAGAACAATTTTTGTTAGAAAAAATTAATGAATTATCAAATAATGTAATTACCCGTTATTTGTTTGTAAGATGTATTGCGTATAAAAACTTACCTTAACAATAAAAGTAATATATTCTATAATTAATAGGTAATAAAGTAATAACTATATGTTTTGTGACTTTTATAATATATGTAATCTATGTACATATTCCTATTGATTGAATAAGTTTGTAATAATTGATTTTATCAATAAAACCTATTTATTTAATACCATGCTATGTTAATACTCTTTTATTACCCATAATCCTTCGCGGACCTTTTGCTCAACTCGACCTAGGATTATAGGGCCAGGTACATTTTTGCCCAACTCGACTGCAGGGACCTTAAGAGATGTTATAAACAAATAGGACAATATATTACTGTATGTTTTGGCTTTTTTGTTTGTGGGTTTCCTTTAGTATGTTTGTTATTTTTTTAATTTTTATTTTAGAATTACTCTTAGGTAATAGTTTATATAGGCTCTTGGTTACATAGAAAATAAAAACGAATATATTAAAATAGTATTTTTATTTACAAAATATTGACCTTAATTTGGGAAAATAATGGTTTATATAAAAATCCTCTAAATACGTTAAATTCACTTCCCAAGATGGATCTTTTTGAATTTCAACAATTATTATCTCTTTTAAGGTCCAAATTCCAAATATACAAAAAACATTTTTCTCTTTTTAAAATATATAGATTTACCTGAACCTGATGGTAACAATTATGATTCTGATTCACTACCAGTTCATTTTTTTCGTTGTAGTAACAAATGAACTTATTATTTTTTAATTTTTCTGAAAGCAAATCATTGCGAAATGCGTAGGGACATTTTACTTCCACAATAGCATTGTCACTCACTAATCCAATCGAACTTGCCCCTAATATACCAGAATTCTATAACCAAATTCCTGTTGGCATTATATCAATTCCTAGGGATGATTTCAATGCATCCAGATCATCTTTCTCGTTAGTTTTCCGCCGCTGGATTGCACTAGATTTTTTTATTGTTATCTACAAATATTAGATTATTTAATAATTATGCTAATACACTTTAATTAAATGTTTTAGATGAACTAACTAGACCAAAGTAACACCTCAAAATAAAAGGTGTACAAGCGGAACTTAAATGAAGAATTTAAGACAATAATTATAAGCTAGTTATCCTTACCTCACAATTACAAGTTTCGTCTTTCATACTAGCATGTACAACCCCTTGAAGAGTCATAAAATTAGCATCGAAATGCATACTTTTAATATGGCCCAAATCCACTGCATTTTCACCTCTTTCTACCATTTTATTATTATTATCAAAGAAATGCATAATAGCAGACAGCTTAATAACATGATTCGATGTCATTTTTACTAAAAAAAAATTAAAAACTTATTTTTCACTCAAAACTTAAAACAATACAAATAAAAACATAACCTAAAAATAATTCTAAGGCATGTCTAGAAAAAGTCGAGCTCTCTTACCTTTAAATTTATGGTTCATATTAATATTAAACACCCAAAGAACCGATTTCTACAATTAATATATCTTATTTGATACAGGAAATATTAAAACTATTGATGTAAAAAAACCTTAATGGCAATTTACATACATTAATAATTTGTTTGGAAAGATAAAATGACAGATCCCGCCCTCTGACGTCACAGCTTTTTTAGTCCATTCGGGGTTAACACAGATCGAGGATCAATTGGAATATCCAGATGACAGGTAGGAACTTACACATACACAGATACTTACTTTTAAATTGATTCTTTTAATAGAATAAATTCTCTAAACTTTCATGACTAAAAAGTTTCCACTATTTTTAGGAACAACAGTTTATCGCCGATGAACCAGTTGCTACTAACTCTGCGCTTTTATGCAAGCAGTGGACATCTCATGCAGGTAGCTGACTTTATGAATGTCCATGAGTCAACTGCAAGCCGGGTTGTGGCTCATGTGTAAAGGGTAATTGCAGATGCATTTTTTTTTGTAAATGAACAATGTAATTGGGAACGAATATGGTTTCTCATGTGACTGCGCGATTACTATTGCGGTTGTCAGTGGGTGTTTTTCTCGCTTCCGGCACATGGCGTGATCATTGGTACACAGCTGATCGTTAAAAAAAAGTTTTTTTTGCGGTCGCGGATATGTGACTACAGCAAAATTAGATAAAAACAATCCTTGATAATAATAATAATAATAATAATAATAATGCTTTATTGTCAGAAATTTACAATTTGTCGGCAAAGCTAAAAAACATACAAAAAAAGTACAAAAACCTTAAATTCTAACATATCACATAAACAAAATACAAAAAAAATATTAATACAATTAAAGAAATTGAAAGTCATCAAAAAAAAAAGAAAAAGAAGAAGAACAGGAAAAAAGAAAAAGTTCCTTGAAGTAGTAAATTCGTGTGTATTTAGAAGTATAAAATCATAATATGAAAAATTCATTTACTGTGTACAAAGATCTCTCCAATAAGTGTGCCTTCAAAGCTCTACGGAATGCGGGAAAGAGTGAAATAAATCAAAATCAAATCAAAAATGTACTTTATTGCCTGAAGAATATAAATTCTTATTGACAAAGCGTTTGAGAACTTAGGTACTAATCACATGAGTAAGTTTACATAGCGGCCGAAGTCACACCACATAGTCTTATCAGTATCCTGAATATAAACGATAAATATAATATACAAAAATATAAATAAACATACACACATTTGTTGGTAACGGCAAAAGAGCTGCCTTATACCAATGTCAATGTCATACAGATATATGATAATAATAAAAGTTATAAAATATTATAAAAAACGTCATAAACAAGATCATAAAAAACATAGATAATAAAATAACAATTAGGAAACCTGATAGAATTCATTGAGATTATAACAAGCTCTCTCCAAAAGAAACTGTTTTACGGATTTCCTGAACTTTTGTTCATTTTCAATTCTTTTTAGGTGCAGGGGCAAATGATTGAATAACTTCTTGCTTTCGTAGATAATAGAGTTCTTAGTAAGAGTTGATGTGGGAATAGGTAATTTAATGTTTAGGGAAGAGCTGCCGCGAATAGTGTGAATAGATGACGCGTATCTGAATTCTTTATATTTTTTATGTACTAAGCATACGGTTTCCAAAATGAAAATGCAGGCCAGGGGCAATATTCCATGGAGCAAAAATAAAGGTCTACAAGCGTCCCTCGAGCCGGCTTTGCACATGTATCTAAGAGCTCTCTTTTGGAGCATAAAAACTCTATCGAATAAATAGTTCGCAGTCATTCCCCAGAAGCAAATACCATAACGCAGATGAGATTCAATAAGTGAAAAGTATGCATTCCTTGCCGCAGTTAACCCTAATTCGTTAGATGTAACTCGTACGGCATAACAGCCAGACGCAAGCTTTTTAGATAAATTTAATATATGCCCTTCAAATTTCAGATTTGCATCAATATTTAGACCCAAGAAATTATTCATTGCTTTGATGCTGATACGATCATTTTCGAGAAATACATTGCTAATAACACACTTGAAGTTGATGATACCTGTCTTAGTAGCATTGAAAGATAATAAGTTGGCGTCGCACCATTTTTTTACTTTGCTCAGGTCCTCATTGATGACGTCTTCTAAAAATGTGTAATCCATGCCATGCCAAAGTATAGTAGTGTCATCAGCAAATACTGTAAATTGTCCATGAATGTCGACATGTGTTAAGTCATTCACATATAGTAAAAATAACAGGGGTCCCAGTACAGACCCTTGCGGTACTCTATGTTTCAGTGCTAAATGCTTAGATCTCGTATTAGCGACGATGACGCCTTGGATACGTTCAGTCAAATATGACTGAAACCAGAGCAAAGATACACCTCTAAAACCATAGGTTTGCAGCTTTTGAAGCAGTATTCTGTGATTTACACAGTCAAAGGCCTTTGATAGATCACAGAACACTGCTGCAGCTACTTCCCCATCATTCAGCCGTAAGTACAGCCGCTCAAGAAATGCGAATATTGCATCATTGGTGTTTTTTGAGGATTGAAAACCGTATTGATCTGAACTAAGAATACCATGTTTGCATATAAAAGTTACCATTCTTTTTTTAACTAATTTTTCGATTACCTTCGCTAACGCGGGTAGCAAGGCAATCGGTCTGAAATTTGAAGGAGAATCGTGGTCGCCGCCTTTATATAGTGGAATGATATTTGCTATTTTTAAGCAGCTAGGAAAAACACCTACTGAGAAAGAATAGTTGATTGCTTCTGCCAATACTTGTAGCAGTGGCAATTTGAGCAGTATGATCACTGAAATATCATCCCATCCAGAGGAGTTCTTATTTTTTATATCAACGAAGGTTTCTCTGAGTTCAGTAGGATCTGTGGGAGTAAAATAAAAACTTTCTGGTACCGATAAATGTGCTAGATATATACTGGGGTCGACCGATGGTGATAATTTCTGAGTGAGATCATCCGCTACAGAGCAGAAGAATTCATTTAAATCATCTGGATTCATATTCGGTTTCGGAGAACTAGACTTGTTTTTACCTCTCAAGTCGTTTACAATTTTCCAGCATTCTTTTTGTTTATTGCTCGACCGATTAATTCTAGAGTTGTAGTATAATGACTTGGCAGTTTTGATTACTTTTCTGTAAGTATTTCTATATTTGTTGAAATAGGTAACAAAGGGAATATTATTAATTGCAAATTTTCTTATTGTGTGAAGTGAACGCATGTTTCTTCCCGAGATTCTCAGACCTAATGTGATCCAAGGTTTCTGCTTTTTACACTTGATTCTCATGATAGGGAAGGAACGGTTGAATAATGTGGACAAAATTCGATGAAATTCGTTGAGCGGATCATCACTGCCTAATATTTTATGCCCATGCACCTTGGCACAAAGTTGTGAGAACTTGTTATAATTTCGTTCAGAGAATATCCTACCCAGTCTTATACATTTATCCTTTGGCGTTTGTGATTTTATAGGAAGTTTGCAAACAACCGCTTCATGATCTGACAGACCAGCGTTCATAACAGTGCAGTCAATAAGGTCCTTATTGATATTTGTGCAAAAATAATCTAAGGTAGTCGATGAGTGAGAAGAGATTCGTGTAGGTGCATCAACATGCATAGTTAAATTAAATGAATCGAATAAGTTGTCAATGATTTGTGTATGGGGTACTGTTTTATCCAAAAAATCTATGTTGAAGTCGCCAGAAACTAAGATATGAGCATTTAGTGGAAACTGAGATAAAAGCAGTTCCAACCTATGTAGAAATAAGTTCAAGTCGGATGATGGTGGTCTATAAATACAAATAATAAACATGTTCTTGGATTTACTGTGAACAATTGAGAACTCAAATTCTTTTTCCACTAACATATTGTCAAATTTGTCGAAATTTACAAAACAAGTCAGGTTCTTGATCTTATCTTTGATCAGTATCATGGCACCACCTCCACGAGCTTGTGAACGGCAAAATTTTGAAACTGAAGTATAGTTAGGAAGGTATAACGGTTCTTCACTATATAACCAATGTTCAGTTAAAAGTAATATTTCAGGGTTTTCCAAGTCTTCCAGAAAAATTTGCAAAGCATCGGTCTTAAAACGAATTGATTGAATATTTAACAATAATACCTGAATTTGGTCAGAAGGATCATCTACATGTTTAAGTGGAAAAGTGGCAGTTTTCTTCAATTGTCTACCAGTGGGTGCATCAATTTTCTTTTTTTTTCATATAACTTTTACTGGAATCATTCGAACCTAATATTAACGTAAAATCATTGTTGTCATTGGTAGAATTATTATTTAGTATACACATAATATCACAATTACAGTAAGAGAGACAGAGGCAGTTAATTACTCTGTCTCGCTTATCTGAAAAAACTGTGCTGAAGCATTCATAATGTCAACAGTTTGTATAGTTTTCAGAACAACATTCCTGCCATAAGGAAATAGAAAATAATTTTTGATCTCCTCGCAAATTAGAAATTTACTGTGATGATTATTTTCATCCACGAAAAATTTAATGGAGGAATTTTTGTTATACTTAGTGAATGTTGACATTGCTTTATTTATCATGTTATTTAGAATCTGATCTGATTCAGTGTCTCTTCGCGATATCAATACGATGTTAGTGGTTCTACTGATTCGGAAAAGAGCCTTGAGAGCCACTTTTAGAGTTCTAGAATTACTTACATTGTTGCTGCAGAACATTATAATTACAAAGTCATCTTGACCATATTTTATTGTGTCATCGAAAATGTCTGACACTAAATCGCTAAGTTCCGCATTTGGCTTAATGAAGTCGTCGATGATATAATTGTTGGAGCCTTTTATAATTTCGTTCAGTACTTTAGGAAAACCTAAGGCATACTGATCTCCCCGTACGAGAATTTTATTTCTTTTGCTCTTGACAGAGTCGTCGTCTTTGCTACTTGCTACTTTTTGAGTCATGTTCAGAATACGAATAGATTCATCAATATTCGGATCAGCAGAGGGGGACAAGTCATAACCTTCCATTTCTTCGTATCGTTCCGATTCAACTATTTCTGTAAGAGGGGAGGTTTCTTGATGAGTTATTTCCTGTAGAGTTGTTTCCTTCCATAGCCCTCCTTCCTCAGCGAAGTCTTCTTTCGTGGAAGTGGCTGTTATCTTGCACTTCCTCTTAAGTTCGCAATGTTTGCCTTTCATTAGTCTTCTAGCGGTTTTAGAGGTCATTCCTCTGGATACATATTTAGGAGCACTTACAGATTTTCCTTCTCGCTTTAGTCGCATTTTCGAAGGGTTTTTGAGTTTTATACCCATCGGGGATTTTTGAGTGACTACGCCACTGGAAGTAAAAGCCTCAGTCATCGTAGACTGATGATACACGTGATTCATATCAGTTTGGGTATCCATACTTTTTGTCGGAGCCGTTTTTACGGCGATTTTTTCATTCAGTTCGTATATCTTGACCTGCATTTCTTCTATAAGTTTTTTCTGCGATTCTATTAGGCTGTTTATTTCGGTTTCAGAATCTATCGCTTGTTGCAATATAATTTGATTTTCATAAATAGATTTGATATTGAAAGGCAGACGATTATGCATCTTTTTTGCATTATACAATATAGAGTTTTTGATTAACTCTGATCGTGGGATTGGTAAACAAAGATCAAGCTCCCTGTTTCTAAGTGGATAGTTGTGGGAAGGCATTTCAGGATTCGCTGACGAGTGCTTGCGGATTAAGCAAACGGATTCAAAAATGAATAAAGAAGGAAGAGTTAAAATTTGATATTTTTTAAAGTATTCCCCACAATGAGTTCTATTGTTTAATCTTAACATGTAACGGATAGCTCTCTTTTGAAGTTTAAAAATACGGTCAAATTGAGTCGCACAACACGTACCCCAGAATGGAATGGCGTAACGGAGATGCGACTCAAAAAGGGCGTAATAGACTGTTCGAGCTGTTGACAAGTTTAATTCCTTGGAAACTGATCTTAGCGCAAAACACGCAGAACTTAATTTTTTTGACAATGCATTGATGTGCAAATCCCATTTTAATGAGTTGTTAACAATGAGACCCAGGAACTTTACAGAATCCTCGATTTCCACACTATTGTTATTAAGTTCAAAAGTTTGTAATGTACCTTTATATGATAAGATTTTAGTTTTAGAGAGATTGAGGCACAGAAGGTTAGAATCGCACCACGATTTAATAGTGACTAAGTCACGAGATACGATACTATAAAGGGATGTACTATGCGGGTTGCTCCAGGTAAAACTAGTATCATCAGCAAAGAGGCAGAGTTTACCACTAATATTTAGGTAGGCAATATCATTAATAAAAAGCAGAAATAAGATAGGACCTAGAACTGAACCTTGAGGCACCCCACAGTCAATTGGCTTACAGGAGGATGTTCTCTCATCAACCCTTACCATCTGACTTCTGTAGGTAAGATAAGATTTAAACCGCTCGAGTGGTATTCCTCTAATCCCATAGTGTTGTAATTTGTGAATTAAGATGTTGTGGTTTACACAATCAAAGGCCTTAGAGAAGTCGCAGAAGATTGTTGCTGTAGAGTTCTGATTGTTAAGACTGGAGTAAACATTGTCAAAGAGCGAGAACATAGCATCATTGGTAGATTTATTGCTCAAGAAACCAAACTGTTGGGGAGTTAGTATTTTATACTTGTAAAGAAAAGATAGCAATCTTTTTTTAACCAATCTTTCAATAATCTTCGACAACGTGGGGAGAAGTGCTATTGGGCGATAGTTCGAAGCTTGATCTTTATCACCTCCTTTGTGCAAAGGAATAATTTTCGCAGTCTTAAGGCAGCTTGGAAAGACTCCAAGTTGAAGTGACTTGTTAATCAAGTTAGTCAGATGGCTTAGGGTGTTTACCGGTAGATTTGAAAACATTTTCAGAGTAAGCCCATCCGTTGATGCGCATTATATATCATGCTGAAATTTCAGCTCGATCGGTGTAGAACTTTTTGAGTTTTTTAAGCGCACACAAACCAACATAACATTTATATAATATATATATATATATATATATATATATAACGAACAGAGCGTTTGTGACAGTCTTATATAACAATATGTAAGAGATGATACAAAAGTATCTAGTGCCGTGCTGTCAATAATAAATCCAGTTTTCAACTGGATTGGTGTTTGGTTAGATTTTCTAACTCAAGACACCGGTAGATGCTGCACAATAGGAGTATAAGGATTTTAATCAGCCCATACAGGGGCAAAACCAACTACAGACACGTGTTTCGCTCTTTTTATGAGCTCATCAGTGCAGTATAGGTTATATCTTTTCAGTCAATAATGAAGAGACATCCCCCGTATAAATCGACCAAATCCTTATAGATGTACGCTTGCGAAAGTAGAAACCATTCGCAAGTGGCCCCATCTTTACTCCAAAAATGGAACTAAGAAGTCGCTTTGCGTCTTAAAAGTACCTTCGGCAAGGTAATAACAAAAAACGAACAGAGCGTTTGTGACAGTCTTATATAACAATATGTAAGAGATGATACAAAAGTATCTAGTGCCGTGCTGTCAATAATAAATCCAGTTTTCAACTGGATTGGTGTTTGGTTAGATTTTCTAACTCAAGACACCGGTAGACGCTGCGAAATAGGAGTATAAGGATTTTAATCAGCCCATACAGGGGCAAAACCAACTACAGACACGTGTTTCGCTCTTTTTATGAGCTCATTTCTACTTTCGCAAGCGTACATCTATGAGGATTTGGTCGATTCATACGGGGGATGTCTCTTCATTAGTGACTGAAGAGATATAACCTATACTGCACTGATGAGCTCATAAAAAGAGCGAAACACGTGTCTGTAGTTGGTTTTGCCCCTGTATGGGCTGATTAAAATCCTTATACTCCTATTTCGCAGCGTCTACCGGTGTCTTCATTTAGAAAATCTAACCAAACACCAATCCAGTTGAAAACTGGATTTATTATTGACAGCACGGCACTAGATACTTTTGTATCATCTCTTACATATTGGTATATATATATATATATATATATATATATATATATATATATATATATATATTAGTAAAAGTGGTTATTGGGTAAACAGCAATACTTAACGTTAAATAAAACTCTTTAGAGTATTTTTAATCCAAGCTTTCGTAATTACTTTATTACATTATCAAGGAGATCTCTGTGAGGTTATAACGTTGTTGTTCTAAAAGAAATTAACATGAGTAAATAATAAATTATAAAATTAAAATGATGTTTTTTATAAGTATTATCAAATTGATGTTTCTCACAAGATATGACATTAATTTTAATAGTGTTAGTATTTTTATTTATTAGATTTTGTAGTTTATTTATAAAGTATGTCGTAATTTGTTCAAAATCAGTTGAGTTATATAATGGTTCCCACGCTTCTTGTTTTAAATCGTTTTTTAAGTTATCATAGTTAATAAACGTTTTATAGTTAGGCATGTTAGAACTATTACTTTTTTGTTTGGTATCCAATTTTATCAAACGATTATAGGTGAGTGGTCACTAATCTCTTCTCGGTAAATTATCGGAATTATATTATCATTTTTACTTTTAGTGAAACAGTGATCTAGGCAAGTTTTACTCGCCGGTCTTGTGATTTTATTAATTTGTGAAGTAAAACCATATGTACTGAGAATATTTAGGTATTCCTCCGTATCGACATCGGTGTTTTTTGCTATGGTATTTATATTAATATCACCTACAATAATGTAACTATCATTAGGGTCTAACCTGCTAATGTATCCTTCTAGACTTGAATTAAATAATTTTACATTGCTGTTTAGAGACCTATAGATGGCAGTTAATAAAAAAGTTTTTTATGAATTTTTATCTTAACTTGAAAAACAGTAGTTTCTCCTATTATTATTATATCATGGCAAAAGGTATAGCTTGATTTAATGAAAATTACAACACCATCGTTTCTATTATATGCTTCATGATTATACAAGAGATCATATCCATCTAGTTGGAAAAGATTTAAGTCCTCAATCTGCAACGTCTCCGTTAGTACAATGACGTCGAAGTCATGTGGAAGTGTTTCTAGAAACAATATAAGCTGGTCTATATTTTTGTTAATACTACAAATATTAACATGAAATATTTTTAGATACGAACATTTAATTACTTCCACATTTTCTATAGTATTATTGTACTCTTCCACATCATGTACTTCAGAAGTATCAATTGTTCTATTTTCGTAACATCTAATATAATCATTCATTTTTTTTTATATACACATTTTTCAAAATTTAAAATTACTTAAATTACCTTAATATTAAATTTTTTAGTTACAATAACAAATAGCTACTTAAAAGAGAAATTAATTGTCCCTAGTTGAATTTGACCTTAGCTTGATTGTTCTTGTTTTATCTTCTTTTTCTTGTTTTTCAGTCTTTTTGTTTCTTGCTTCTTTCTGTCTGTTTTTGTCTTCCTTCAGTTTCTTCAGTTGTTTTATTTGAAGCAACGCTATTGGATCTTCCGCCTCTTCTTCTTTCTCAATATCGGAAAGTTCTTCTATGGAAATTTTTTGCCCGTCTAGGACCAGTTTATCTGTTCCTGGTTGATTCGATTTTTAGTGGGGCTGAACGAGTATTTCCAAGGGTATAAAAATTATTGATATCGTAGTCCTGTAGTTCTACTCCAACTCTATCTCTTAGCTCGTTTTTAATTACACTAATGTTAATGTCTACAGGAAGCTTATTTAGGCCAAAAATTAAAAAAATAGGGATGTCTCTTGATTAGTGACTTGAGAGACATAGCCTGTACTACACTGACGAGCTCAAAATAAGAGCGAAACACGTGTCTGTAGTTTGGTTTTGCCCTGATATAGGTTGAATGATATTTATATCTATTTATATCGCAGCATTCAAGGTGTCTTTTAAATTGTTAGAAATTTCTAACCGACACCATTTCAGTTCAAAACTGAAATTATTACTTTTGACAGTATGGCATTAGATACGTTATGTATCATCTTTGGACATTTTTAGACTGTCACAAAACGCTCTGTTTGTTTTATCATTTTACCTTGCCTAAGGTTATATACAAGATGCAAAGCTACCAATGAAATACCATTTTTGGAGTGAAGATGGAACCACTTGCGACTGTTTATCAGTTTCGCAATTAAACATCTATAGATATCGTTCAATTTATAGCAGGGATGTCTCTTGATTAGTGACTTGAGAGACATAACCTGTACTACACTGACGAGCTCAAAATAAGAGCGAAACACGTGTCTGTAGTTTGGTTTTGCCCTGATATAGGTTGAGTGATATTTATATCTATTTATATCGCAGCATTCAAGGTGTCTTTTAAAGTGTTAGAAATTTCTAACCGACACCATTTCAGTTCAAAACTAAAATTATTACTTTTGACAGTATGGCATTAGATACGTTATGTATCATCTTTGGACATTTTTAGACTGTCACAAAACGCTCTTTTCGTTTTATCATTTTACCTTGCCTAAGGTTATATACAAGATGCAAAGCTACCACTGAAATACCATTTTTCGAGTGAAGATGGAACCACTTGCGACTGTTTATCAGTTTCGCAATTTGACATCTATAGATATCGTTCAATTTATAGCAGGGATGTCTCTTGATTAGTGACTTGAGAGACATAGCCTGTACTACACTGACGAGCTCAAAATAAGAGCGAAACACGTGTCTGTAGTTTGGTTTTGCCCTGATATAGGTTGAATGATATTTATATCTATTTATATCACAGCATTCAAGGTGTCTTTTAAAGTGTTAGAAATTTCTAACCGACACCATTTCAGTTCAAAACTGAAATTATTACTTTTGACAGTATGGCATTAGATACGTTATGTATCATCTTTGGACATTTTTAGACTGTCACAAAACGCTCTGTTCGTTTTATCATTTTACCTTGCCTAAGGTTATATACAAGATGCAAAGCTACCACTGAAATACCATTTTTGGAGTGAAGATGGAACCACTTGCGACTGTTTATCAGTTTCGCAATTTGACATCTATAGATATCGTTCAATTTATAGCAGGGATGTCTCTTGATTAGTGACTTGAGAGACATAGCCTGTACTACACTGACGAGCTCAAAATAAGAGCGAAACACGTGTCTGTAGTTTGGTTTTGCCCTGATATAGGTTGAATGATATTTATATCTATTTATATCGCAGCATTCAAGGTGTCTTTTAAAGTGTTAGAAATTTCTAACCGACACCATTTCAGTTCAAAACTGAAATTATTACTTTTGACAGTATGGCATTAGATACGTTATGTATCATCTTTGGACATTTTTAGACTGTCACAAAACGCTCTGTTCGTTTTATATATATATATATATATATATATTTATATATATATATATATATATATATATATATATATATATATATATATATATATATATATATATATATATATATATATATATATATATTGTAACGGGATAACCGTAAAGGAAGGGACCTTAATTTGAAAGATTGTTGTTGACAGTTGATTTTTAGAAGTTTGTAAAAAAAATCAACTGACCATTTTAAATAATGTTTCTAGAAAATTCTAGAAACTTCTAAACACACTAACTAGATTAAATAATGTTGTATATAAGGGGATGCACGGACAGTTAACGTCAGTTCGAGTCAAGTGTTCAGAAGAGTTCATTGTATTGTCAAGTAGTTAGACGTTATCCAGCAGAGTTCAGTGTATCTTAACAATTTTGTAAATAAATTGTGTAAAAAGCCCCCATACGTGTTTCAAATTGGTGTCAGGTGTGGGGTGAAGATACAAGAATGCCTGGAAAAAAGATAAATGAACTATTGGTAGCTGAGCTCAGAAGAGAGCTCGATGAATTAGAGTTGGAAACTACTGGGAGCAAATCCGTATTGTTGAGAAGACTCCGTGAATACTACGTAAATAATAATTTGGACCCTGACGTTGTGGAGTTCGATGATCCGGTTCAAAAAGCAATTTCCCGACTGCAAGAGGATTTATCCAGTCAGATTAAGAGCCAGCGCAAAGATATGTCCCAGCTGAAAGAGGAGCTATCAGGACGAATGACGAGCCAACAAGAAGAGCAAACTCAACAACTTTCCCGGCAGCAAGAGGAGCTATCCAGTCAGATAAAGAGCCAGCAAGAAGAGCTATCACAACGGATGTCTACTATATCAGATGAGTTATCCAGTTCGTTCTCCCAGCAAATATCACATCTTCGTGAAGAACAAAATCAGCAAGTGTCCAGCTTGCGAGACGAACAAAATCAGCAAGTGTCCAGCTTGCCAGACGAACAAAATCAACAAGTCGACAACTTGCGAGACGAGCAAAACCAGATCAACCAGCAAGTGCAGTCCGAAATAAGAAAGCTTCAACGAGAACAGGAAGCTAGCCGCCGAAACCAAAACATCCACAACGGCGACGGAGATGCAAGAAGGATGGAAACCTGCCACGCAGACGTCGAACGACAAAGAAGCGAGGAGACGACCCATGTACGAACGACGATGAAACCCCCGACCTTCGACGGGAAGACTTCCTGGCCAAATTACCTGAAACAATTCGACGCAGCGGCAAGAGCAAATGGATGGTCATCCCAGGAGAAAGCATTGTCCCTAACCGTAGCTCTGCGAGGCGAAGCTTTAGACGTCTTGCAATCATTGACACCGGATGAAGCTGACAACTTCGAGTTATTGGTCAATCGTCTAGAGATGCGTTATGGTCAAACTCATCTACAACCGGTGTACCGAATGCAGTTAAAGAGCCGAAAACAGAAAAATGGAGAAACTATCCAGGAATTTGAAGCGGATGTAGCAAGAATGGTACGACTTGCGTATTCAAATGCAGCGGAGGATTTCCTGGAGTGCCTAGCAGTCCAAACCTTCACCGATGGTCTTCGAGACGTCGAGTTGCAGCGCGCTGTACGGTTGGCGCGGCCGAAGACTCTTGTGGACGCCTTGACCATTGCCCTGGAGTTTGAGGCGGCGACGGAGGCCTCACGTGGAGTTGCTCGACTAAGGGAAATCACCGGTAACTACGACCATGCCGTTCATTCCATTAGCGACGTTGAAGCGGTAGTAGAGAGATTAATGAAGTTATCTCCAAAAAGAAGGCGCCCAGTGAGATACTGGAACTGCGGAGAACTAGGCCATATAAGAAATACTTGCCTCCATAAAGAAAAATCTCCTGCTGAAGTACCCCAGCAGCAGGAAAACTTTAAACGGGTCGACTCCTGGAGGGCGACTTCGACCCCAAACATTCCCGAAGTCCCTCACACCATTAAATTGGCAACTCTGCGACATCACGTGGACAGCTTATATGTGGATGGCCTCCTTGATGGGAAGAATATTAGCATGCTGGTAGACACTGGAGCTACAAAAACTATCGTCCGACCAACTATCATTATGCGAAATAAGATGTTGCCTACCAGTTGGAGTCTGCGTACCGCTACCGGAGATTCTGCTAGAGTCTACGGTGAGATACAGGTGACGCTACAGTTTGGTTCAACCTCTCTTGTTCACTCAGTGCTGGTGGCTGACGTTGATGAAGATGTTGTTCTGGGCATGGATGTTATGCTCCACTGTGGTTTTCATTTGGATCTTCGCCAACGTATCCTTCGTACTGGTAATGAAGAAATATTCCTGCACCGAAAACAAGTTGACAATGCCTCGATTAAGCTAATCGATGATATCGAACTTCCGGCAAGCTGCGAATGTGTCGTCACAGCGCGGTTGGATGGACTGGAGCCAGATGGTGCACCAGCCATGATAGAGCCGAAGAACCATGACCATGAATTGGGAAAAGGACTCCTTGTGGGTAAGACTCTTGTTAGATCCGCCAAAGAGGTACCCATCCGAGTTATCAACTTGAACGATCATCCAGTTCTTCTCCGAAAGGACACGGAAATGGGAAGTTTAGAACCAGTAATGGCCATAATTCACAAGATAAATGTTACGGAAACAGATGAGACCAACGAAATTGAACAATTAATGACAAAATTAGACCCCTCTTTGTCAAAATTAGAAAAGAAACAGGTAAGAGATCTACTTTACCGTTATAAACCTGTATTTGGTTCTAAAAGTAAACTAGGAAGAACTGATGTTGTACAACATAGAATTGACACTGGTGATGCACGTCCGATTCGACAGGTACCCCGAAGGATGCCTCAAGTTAAAAAGGAAGAAGCAGACAGAGCCCTTAAAGAAATGATTCAAAATGGCATAGTCGAACCATCCAGTAGTCCGTGGGCTTCTCCTGTGGTATTAGTGAGAAAGAAAGACGGATCAATGCGGTTTTGTGTCGACTATCGAAAGCTAAATGATGTCACTGACAGTTATCCTCTGCCAAGGATTGATGATGCCCTCGACGCTTTGGCGGGTTCTACTCTGTTTTCTACCTTGGACCTTAAAAGCGGATACTGGCAAGTTAAAATGAATCCTGCAGACAAAGAAAAGACTGCCTTTACCAGTGGATCAGGGTTATGGCAATTCACGGTCCTTCCATTTGGCCTCTGTAATGCTCCTGCGACGTTTGAACGACTAATGGAGAACATCCTGCGGGGTTTGTCATGGGAAACTTGTCTAGTTTATCTAGACGACATCATCATAATGGGTAAGACCTTTAAGGAACATTTATCTAACCTGGAAGAAGTTTTTAAAAGATTACAGAACGCTAATCTAACATTGAATGTTAAGAAATGCCACTTGTTCCAGAGACAGGTCAACTATTTAGGACATAACGTAAGCAAGGATGGCGTTGCTGTTGACCCCGCTAAGATACAAGCCGTTCAGGAATGGCCAATCCCTATCGACAAACATCAGCTCCGGAGTTTCTTGGGTCTTTGTTCCTATTACCGACGATATGTCAAGAATTTTGGAGACATCGCCAAACCCTTGACACGTTTGACAGAAGAAGATAAGTCCTTCTGTTGGGATCAGGAATGTCAAGAGGCGTTTGAAATATTGAAGAAACAGCTTACGTCAGCACCTGTTCTTGCTTATCCACTTCCTGATGGTAAGCTTATTCTGGACACCGACGCCAGCAATGTGGGAATTGGAGCCGTCTTGTCACAGCTACAAGACGGTAAGAAAAGAGTGGTTGGTTACTTCAGCAAAACTTTATCGAAAGCTGAAAAGAACTACTGTGTAACTCGGAGGGAACTGTTAGCAGTTGTAAAATCCGTCGAACACTTTTATAAATATCTGTATGGCAGAAAATTCCTGATCAGAACAGACCATGCTAGTTTAAAGTGGCTACTTAGCTTTAGGAACCCAGAAGGACAGATAGCAAGATGGCTCGAAAAACTGCAGGAATATGATGTTGAAATCGAGCACAGACCTGGAACCAGACATCGTAATGCTGATGCACTTTCCAGAAGACCATGTCGACCTGATTGCCCCCATTGTACCCGTATGGAGCAGAACGAGGAAAAACTTGCCTTAGTTAAGGTTGTACCAGGAGACGAGAGCTCTATGCTGGAGGAGCAACAAGAAAACGATCCCGTTCTGAGAAAGATTAGGGAGTGGAAGAGAATGGACCGTCGTCCGTTGTGGAGAGAGATATCCTCATCCTCTCCTGCTTTAAAAGCATACTGGTCCCAATGGAACTCTTTAATTTTGGACGGAGGGCTCGTTAAAAGACTTGTAGAAAATTCCAAAGGCACAGAAACAAGGAAACAAATAGTGGTCCCAAGAAATGCTGTACCGGTAATTTTAAAACAGATGCATAATGATAGTTCTGGAGGACATCTGGGTATTACGAAAACGCTGCAAAAGATCCGAGATAGATTTTACTGGATAAATTGCACTAATGATGTTAAAGATTGGTGTCGTAAATGCACTATATGTGCTGCCAGTAACGGTCCGCACCGAAAACCGAAGGCGGAAATGCAGCAATACCTGGTTGGAAGTCCTTTTGAAAGAATCGCAGTAGATGTATTGGGGCCACTTCCACAGACCGATGTAGGAAACAAGTACATCTTTGTTGTAATGGACTACTTCACTAAATGGGTTAAAGCCTATGCAGTTCCCAATCAGGAAGCTACCACTTTAGCAGATATATTGGTTGAAGAATTCGTAAGCCGATTTGGGGTACCATTAGAATTACATTCAGACCAAGGAAGAAATTTTGAGAGCAAGCTGTTTCAAGAAGTTTGCCAAAGATTAGGCATCCACAAAACGAGAACCACAGCGATGCACCCTCAGTCTGATGGAATGGTGGAACGAATGAACCGGACTATAACCAACTATCTGTCAAAAGTGGTGTCAGATTGTCAGAGGGATTGGGATCGACATATTCCACTATTTCTAATGGCAATTCGATCGGCCATCAACGAATCAACTGGCCAAACGCCTGCGAAGGTTCTGTTCGGTAGAGAAATGAGGCTACCATGTGACTTGGTGTTTGGTTGTAAACCTGGTGAAGAAATGGCACGTGAACAATATGTCGCCGACCTTCAGAATCGAATGGAGAATATACACAACCTGGTGCGTGGAAAACTACAATTATCTAGTGATCGGATGAAGAGGTACTATGACACACGGACAATGGAAAAGAGTTACCAAGTTGGAGATTTAGTCTGGCTCTATAACCCCCGACGGTGTCGAGGTATTTGTCCCAAATTACAAAAGAACTGGGAAGGTCCTTACACCATCAAGAAGAAGATTAACGATGTCATTTATCGGATCGTGAAAATTCCCAGAGGAAAACCCGTCGTGGTCCATCACGATCGTTTGGCGCCTTACCAGGGAAACCACAGTGGAGATGCGCAGCAACTCCAAGAAGATGGTTTGGCTGGCTCAGGGAGTGTGCGGGATTCCGATGTAGGAAATAACATTCCAGGAGGAATGAATCTAAGGAGGGGGCAGTGTAACGGGATAACCGTAAAGGAAGGGACCTTAATTTGAAAGATTGTTGTTGACAGTTGATTTTTAGAAGTTTGTAAAAAAAATCAACTGACCATTTTAAATAATGTTTCTAGAAAATTCTAGAAACTTCTAAACACACTAACTAGATTAAATAATGTTGTATATAAGGGGATGCACGGACAGTTAACGTCAGTTCGAGTCAAGTGTTCAGAAGAGTTCATTGTATTGTCAAGTAGTTAGACGTTATCCAGCAGAGTTCAGTGTATCTTAACAATTTTGTAAATAAATTGTGTAAAAAGCCCCCATACGTGTTTCAATATATATATATAAAATTATAAAAATATTGGGTTTTGCAGCAATACGAAAAGTGTACTCTTATAAGTTTATTGACAAGCTTTCGATTATGATTATAATCATCTTCAGGGCGCTACAATATTTTATGTTATAATATGGACTAAAAAATATATAAATATAATTTTTTACTTACAACTTGTTGAGATTTTTTCGTGAAATATGTTAATTTAATATTATTTATGTAGTAGATTTTAAATACAATTACAACAAGGAAAAACTTTTTTTTAAAAATGTTAAAAAACTGCACCACTAAGCCTTTTTAAAAATTAATATTAGGTATTTAACAGTTAATTCAAAAATGACTGGATGTATTTCTGTCATTATGGATTTTGACTTAAGAGTACACTTTTCGTATTGCTGCAAAACCCAATATTTTCATAATTTTATTACCTAACAATCAGCAAAGACTTCTTGGGAGTTTATATATATATATATATATATATATATATATATATATATATATATAAAGCGAAGGGTAGTCACGGCTGACTAGTTGAAAAACAAAAAATTGTAGTTATCACGGGAAACCAGCCTGTGTGTGGGTTGCGGGAAGAAAAAGAGAAACTCTTTTTTACTTTACCAATATTTCGAAATTGTTTAATTTCTTTATCAAGGCTACAAAAAGATATCAATTATTTTAACAAGTTTGCGGTGTAAAACAATGAGAAAACTTACTAGTAAGTGAGTTATAAAAGAAAACCATAGAATTTTACAAGAACAGCACACATTTTTTTAATATATGTGTTCGTTGTTAATTTTAAAATATCTACATCGTAATTATTCTAAGAAACTAATGGAATTTTACTTGTTTACTAAGTTTTTTACTAATTTAGCTTTTTTTAACTTGAATGGTTCAGGACAACCAACATTACTCGTACCAACTCAAATGAGAGGCGCGAAAAAAACATATTTGAATTTTAAAATACTAAAACTTGTTGTTAAACTTATTGGACGATATCCAGCCAACAACTCAGGGGCGAAACAGGTGATTAGGATGTGGAATCTAATAATTCATTTATCCCTGACCTGCTGGTGGACATCTCCAATAAATATATGTATATCTGACTGATGTTATCCGTATCAGATTTTTTATTCATACTAGGTTGGTTACTATGGATGTAAAAAGCCTCCAGAGTTAGTCTTTTTCTGTATTTTTGTTCTATATCTAAAACTTTCGCTTCCGCAAAGTTAATGCCATGTCCTGTGTCAATAGCATGCTCTGCTAATGCACATGAACGTTTTTTATTCCTCAGATCACTTTTATGTTGCGTAATCCGTTGATGGAGACTTCGTAAGGTTATATATATATATATATATATATATATATATATATATATATATATATATATATATATATATATATATATATATATATATATAACGAACAGAGCGTTTTGTGACAGTCTAAAAATGTCCAAAGATGATGCATAAAGTATCTAATGCCATACTGTCAATAGTAATAATTTCAGTTTTGAACTGAAATGGTGTCGGTTAGAAATTTCTAACACTTTAAAAGACACCTTGGATGCTGCCATATAAATAGATATAAATATCATTCAACCTATATCAGGGCAAAACCAAACTACAGACACGTGTTTCGCTCTTGTTTGAGCTCGTCAGTGTAGTACAAAACTGAAATTATTACTATTGACAGTATGGCATTAGATACTTTATGTATCATCTTTGGATATATATATATATATATATATCTATTCAACAATGTAAATATAAAGTTAAGGTGCCATGGTTTGACAATGAGGTGTGGATGAAGATTATAATGCGTGATAAGGCATACAAAAAATATGTAGGGTGTTCAGCTGATGAAAAACACTAGTAAATGGAATTTATTCAAAAAACAATTGAAATGAAGTTGTTAATCATCTTAAACTAAAAAAAGATCAATATTATTTTGATAAAATCGATACATATAAAATAATCCACGAAGGATGTGAAAAACTTTAAAAACATTGGTAAAAACTACTAATAAAGAATTTTCGAAATATATACAATTTGTTATTAATAAGAAGAATGTTATACGAAGTCAGGACGAAGATATAGCAAATAGCTTTAATGATTATATTATTACTAGTGTAGAATCTATACATAATAATTTCAATAATAACGAAAAAAGATGTAATTCCAATTATAACTTGTATACTGATTTCTCCAATTTCAATTTAGTAAGTGTGTCCGAGGTAAGAAAAATAATTACTTTGGATAATAAGTGCAGCATTCATGAAATACTGGGTACAAAGATAGTCAGATATATTTCCGAAAATATTGATCATGTGTTCCTAAATCTCATAAATACTTCTCTTCAAACTGGTGTAATTCCAGAGTTGTTAAAGGTAAGCACAGTAATTCCAATTCAGAAAGTTGCAGGTTCATATAAGGCAGAGGAATTTAGACCCATTAATACGTTACCACCCTTAGAAAAAGTACTAGAACTAAAGTAAAAGCCACATTTAGAATGCACTGTAGGCAGCATAGCCCAATGCATTTTAAATGTAAGAATGCTCGGCGGCGATGCCGGCTTGGCGCGGCAACGGAACAGATCCGTCTTTAAGTATATATAAATTATAAGGACATTCTTTGTCATTCACTATATCAAACTATAAAGAAATAATTTAGCTCATACCCAAGTGGAAAAAATCAACTTGGTAAATAACGGACACCCTAATGAACATATTATTTTTATAATTTAAATAATTATTATGGCAACCCTGTATCTACTATCTCTCTTAAACGATATCGACCCATCTGCCACCACCCATCTACCGCGGTTAGGCGAGGATAAATATTGTCGACTGCTTTAGGGCCGGTTTTACAATATCCGATTAATCTGTGGTTTAGAATAAACCACAATCTTTAGATTAATCCTTAGATCGATTTCATAGAGTTGTACAAAGCCATATAAGCTACAGTTTAAATTTTGTTCCAAGACTAACTTCATATCATTCTTTTTGGGGTTATGTTTTCACTTCGGTTACAATTTTTTTTTAAATCGTGTTTTATTTTAATTGATTATATGTTCTGTTTGTAAACGATTAATTGCACTTTGTATGTCGGTGTTGCGTACCACGAATAAGTTAAGTAAATAAATATCCATTTAGACTCGGTTGGAGCTAATTTTACTACAAAAAGAACAGGTGAAAGAAGAAATAAAAATACAAACAGAAAAAAATGATTCAAAATCAAGTAGAACATGAATTAAGGGCTGAACAACAAAAATTACAAATTGAATTGTTAACGAAGCAATTGTTACAATAACTTATATTTATTTTATTCTTTAGATGTTTATGTTTTCAGTAAATAAAACTAATTTGTAGATGGAATGTACTTTATTAATAATTTTTATGCTAAATTAGAAAAATAGTTTTCAATTAACTGCCTTCTCATAAAATCCATGTGTTGACGTTGTACAATTTCATATCATTGTCCAAATCAGTCAAATCCACTTCTATGTTTTTTTCTGGATTATCATTATTCATATCTATAGCAACATTTATTTTTAATGTTGTTTCCAGTTTAACTCTCAACCCCATAGATAAACATGGGAGTCTTCTATTCCACACTCCATAACTGCGTTCAACGACATTTCTCGTTCTGATTATGGATTCATTTCATTATACAAAATTTCTGCAGCAGTATTCGCATTTCATAAAGGAGTCATTAAATATCTTTTAACAGCATAACCGGAGTCACCTACCAGAAAACAATCTTGGTGTGTAGTTTCCATCAGAACTTTTAACCTACCATTTTCGAAAATTGTTGAATCATGTACCGTGTACCGATCCGGGCCACCTTGCTACTAGGTATATTCTGAATCTTTAGATCGGCGTCTGATACAGTTTGCACATTAACTGAAAAGTAACCTTTTCTGTTCCGAAAGTGTTCAGTGTTATTACCTCCTAAAAAAATAGCAAATATGTATGTGTTATTTGATATAATTGATTATTACGTTACCTGGTGATTGAATTCTAATATGGGTGCAGTCAATGCCTCCAATTGTTCTGGAAACCTCGCTAAATCATAAAATTTTATTGGCCTCAGATATTTCTTTTACAGTGGAAGGAAACTTAACATTTCGGGGAGCTATGTAGTGCAGCTATCGCAGTAGTTACCTTTTTGATTATTTTAGATGCAGTTGATTTATGGACTCCAGCAAAATCTCCGGTGGTTATTACCATTGATCCGAAAGAATAAAATCTCAATACCAGCAACAATTCTGTTAAGGGATCGACTTCCTCATTTCTTAAAAATAGTGATTTAATATAAAACATATTTAATACTCAACTTTATTTACCTATTCGTTTGATGAGCTGTTGCTCCCTCAATTACTCCTAACACTTTTAAAACACAGTCTTTAGAAATTCGAAACCTATCTAAAAAATTTGTATCATCCCACTCTGAAGTGATCTATTCAAGGCTTTTATTGCTTTGGACGCCGAGGATGTTCGATAAATTCGATAATTTCTTCATCATCAGATGATAATTCGCTGAATATATCAATATTCATCACATGTATAATTTACAAATAATAAACCGATTATATAAATATATTATAGGTTATATTTAGGGTACCGTTTGTTTATTTCTAACAGCGCCTGCGTAAATCTACAAACTTTAGATTAATCTGCACATGAAGTCTAGGTAAAGATTTATCTACAGTTTTTGTCGATTTTCGGTACAATCTCAAGTTGTACAACTGAAATTTGTAGAAAACTGAAGTTTTACTGCCAATCTAAAGATTAATTGGATATTGTAAAACCGGCCCTTAGTGTGTGATGACGTGATGGTCTAAGATACACTATTTTATTTTCAAAAACAGTTGTTGCGTCTTCAACATGGAGTCATTGCCAGTGTCCGTTGTAAATTTTAAACAGGGTATGACCCTTAGTGTGCAAGTGAAGCGTGTAGTGTTGAACGTGTTGAACTATCACCTGAATTTAAACAATGGCGAAAGTTTGTCAGCAATTAAGGAGAAGGTTTCCAAAATGTGCGGTGTGTCTGCCCGCACAGTTTTAAATATTCGCCGCGAAGCTCAAAATGGTGAATTGACAGTTCCACGAAAAAGGAAAAGGGGCGTTTCTAAATGTAATTCACGTGAAATTACATACGACGAGGGAACCAGGTCCAGAATTAGAAAAATTGTGCACGATTTCTTCTTGGAAAATCTTCCACCTACAGTTGACAAAATTCTGGATAGAGTGAATGAGGACGATGACTTGCCAAATTTTTCTAAAACAACTTTTAGAAGATTGCTGAGTGACATAGGGTGACTTATATGAAGATTGGTTCGAGCGTACGCTAATTCCAAGCTTGCCGAAAGACAAAGAAAACGTTGTTGTTTTGGACAATGCGTCTTATCACTCACGTAAGTTTGATTTCCCCAAGAAATCATGGAATAAAGCACAAATCCAGGCATGGTTGATAGAAAAGGACATTTTCTTCGGGGAAGACTATTTAAAAAATGAGCTGCTCGATACGGCAAATGCATATAAAGCACAATACGATCAATATAAAATAGAAGCAATAGCGAAAAAGCATAATATTCATATCTTGAGGCTGCCACCATATCACTGCGAGCTAAATCCTATTGAAATGGTATGGAGTCAAGTGAAAAGATATACAGCTTCACACAATAAAGATTTTAAACATCAAACGGTAGAATACTTGATTAAAGAAGCTTACCGACAAGTGAGTAAAGAGCAATGAAGCAATTATGTAAACCACGTTAAAAAAGTCGAGAAGGACATGTGGAAAGTAGATAACTTACAAGATGATATAGAACCTATAATAATTAACTTGGAATACTCCGATGACGAATTTGATGAGGACGACGATGAAAATGACCCACTGCAAAATTTTAATTAATTCCATTAGTAAAGACTTATCTAATCGTATAATATTAATTTAATGTGGATATATTTTTGCTTATTCTGAAGATGGCCTAAAAAGCCGAAACGTCAATATACCAAACTTTTAATTCATAGTTAAATTTAATTTTGTTGTTAAAAATGGAGTAATCGTGTGGGGAAAAAATAAATATGCCATTTTATGTGTACATTTTTTTTTTATAATAAATTGCTTGTATGTTTCTCATTAACAGTCAGAGATACATATAACCATCTATAAATTTTGCCAATGCTTCGAACGAAACGCAGAATCGTCTAAGCCGCTTGATACGGTCCTGGCGTGCTCAACCTTCCGACTACTTGACATCGGCAACAACCCTGCGCTCCATAAGTTCCACAGTGCATTCTAAATGTGGCTTTTACTAGTTTACACTCAGTTAATGGAACATATTCAAAGGAGCAAAATTTTATTCACGAATCAGTCTGTAGTGAATAAACATTAAATATATTATTTTATAATAGTAATATTTCATATTACATATTTCATTTTCTTATTTAATTAATTGATAATAATACTTAGTTGCAATTTTGATAGTTGAACGAACGAACAGTTCATTACACTTCCTTTCCATACCGTTAAAAATGAGGTGCGCTATTTTGTTGCTAACACCAGCAATATGAATATTTCTAGTTTTCTTTTATTCTCAAAAATTGATTTTAATTCTATTCAATAAATAAAGTTGAAGCATCAATGCCTTTAATTTCCCTAAGAATGCGAGTTCAGTACATGGCGATCCTACCAGTCCTGCTACATATGTTTTAATATGGTTTGTGACAAAATCGTAGTAAAAAACAACAATCAACAAGATGGGACAACAAGCATCAAAAGAAGAGGTAATTATTGCTCAGGCGGGCAACAGTGGTGGTCTTACAAACAGCCCTAGTATAAAGGGAGATGATTCATTTTTTACAGCAGAGTTGTTGGGAGTTATTGCATTCGTTGGATTTGTAGCGGTAGTAATTTATTTTTTAAACAGAAGATGTAAGAAATATTTTAAAACGAAGATAAAGCGTGAAATAAAAAGAAGTCAGGAATTACTGTAGTGAAAGTTAAAAAAAAGTTAAAGAAATAATAGTGAAAAGTGAATAGTGCTAATAACGACAATTAAAATAGGACAAGGTATATGTAGCTATAAGTTTTTATTTCATGTTTCAAATGAGTAGTATAGATAGTTTTAATAATACGAAACACTCAAGGCATTAAAAGTTAAATTAAAGAAAGACAATCAACAAAGGCGTACCAATGTAGAAATCAACATGACGTCGACTGGTAAAGTAAATGAAGATGTGACTGTTTAAAAACCGTGTAAAAGATGCAAAATAATTGCATTAAGTGGACCAAAGTGTATAAAATGTGACACTATAAGTCACAACAGTTTTGTAAGAAATTTGAAAAATATAACTGTAATTAAAAGTGATGAAATTATATGTTGTGTAAGTGAAAAAGCGAGTGTCAGTAATTGTAACGAACTTATGATTGATGAAGAACAAATTGACAAAAAGGTAGATTTAGACTTAATTAATTATATATTAAAACAAAAAGATATTTTAATAAAAGAACTTTATGACAAAATCGATATTTTAAATAATCAAATTGGATTGGTTAAAGAAAATAATTTATTAAAAACGAGTTTGTCGCAAACAGATACAATACACTGTACAAAAAATGTAAATAATACAACAACAACAAATAGTTCAATGGCTTCCGAAAAAGTTGTACCTATTATCTATAGTAAACCAAAAGAAATTCCCAAAACAGTTGAAAAAGTGACTGTATCAGCTGATTTATTAGAAGCACAAACAGAAATGACAATGAATCACTATATTCATCTACAGGATGAATCATCAACTAGTGCTAGTTCAAATTCTAAAAATAATTTAAAACCGCCTATTAAAGAGTGGAAAAACGTTACCTATAAGAAAAATAGTCGCAGGAAATTGTCAAACACAACAGCTAATTCCAAAACTGTTATCGCAACGAGTACTGCATCAAATGTACCTAAGCAGATAGAAATGCATGTATATAGAATAGCACCAAACACGGAGGTTGAAACAATGAAAGAATTTTTGAAAGAAAACTTCCCCGAAGCATGCCAAGCTATAGTCCCAAAGTTTCCTAACCGATATTCTTCATTCGAAATTCGAATCTATGAGAAAAATTTTGAAAAAGCTATGGATCCCCTTTTGTGGCCAGAAGACGCTTGCGTAAGACCTTCTTTATACCGGAGGAGTCGCCAGAACTTAAATTCATCGAATCAACTTCAAATAGCCGGATTGAAGACATAATGTTAAAGAAATCGTTTCTAAATATTTTTAAAACAAATACGACAAATCTGTTTCACATAAATAAGGTAAATCAAATAAATGCGTTTCTCGGGAATCTAATATTAATATCCTTTGTATTACAGAACATTGGCTGACAAAGTCAAAATTACAAACTATTAATATTAATAATTTTTGGCTAGTCTCCTGTTTTAGTTGGAAAAAACATATTAGGGGAGGTGTTTGTATTTTTATGAAAAATCATTTCGAATATCTACAAATATCCCTAAATAAATACTGTTTAGAAATTTACTCAGAATTTTGTGGAATTAAGATTCCAACACTGAAAATAATTCTTGTAGTCACTCATAGATCGTGCAATTCCGATAACTTTCAAATATTCTTGGATATCTTAGAACTTGTTTTAACTAAATTATTACGAAATAAATATAAAATAATACTGGTGGGTGATTTTAATATTGATTTTAAAATACAATCAGAAAATCTAAAACAAATGTTAAACGTTTTTAATTTTTTTGCGTTGGCTCCGACTATTTTTGACTATACACGAGTAGGTAACTCAAAATTCTGCTTTATTATTACCGATGTAGATGCGGAAAATCGGATAGCAGGCGTTTATGAACCTTGCATAGCAGATCCTAGAGGTCAATATTTGATGCTGAAAGTAACTGATAATAAAACTCCAATTTTCAAAAAACGGGTGATCACAAAAAATAGTCAAATTCAATTTAGAGAACAAATAAATAACCAAAATTGGTGTGACTTTTTTGCTTTAGGTAATCAAGTTAATTTAATGGCAACGTGGTTGGTTAAAACTTATAATAAAACAATACTGGATGGTTTTCCTTTAAAAAGTTTTAATAATTTTATTTCACCTGTAAAGTGGTTCGATCTAGAATTGTCCAACAAAAGAAATTTCTTAACAGCTTTAAAAACAATATGTGATGTAGATGGATCCCCTTTTTTCTGGGAGCACTATAAAAATTAAAAGAAAGATTATTCTAAAAATCTATTAATATAAAAAAGAAGCAAGCGTATGATAGTTTTCTGCTGAAATCTAAAAATTTGATGAAGGCTAGCTGGAAACTAGTAAATTATGAATCCAACAGAAAACCACTTACTTAAATTAGTCATTCATTATCATCGAATGATTTTAAAAATTTCTTTAGCAGTATAGCCACAAATATAATAAAAAATATTCCAATACTCTCAACCAAAAATTTTGATTTTTTAATGAGAGTTCTGCCTGTAAATTCGAAAAAAAAATTCTAACACCTGTTACTAGTTATGAAATTCGCGAGTTCATAAATTCGTTAAAGGAAAGTTATACAACTGACACATATGAACTAAATGATAAAATTTTAAAAAACTCTATAGAACTTTTAGCTGAACCACTAACAGTTCTAACTAATAATTGTTTCTTACAGGGTATTTTTCCAGTTGCATTTAAGATAACTAAAATTTTACCTCTTCATAAAAAAGGAAACTTAGATGAAACCAACAATTATCGGGCAATATCCATTATTGTTATATTTTCCAAAATATTGGAAATCTTAATAAAATTAGACTTTATGCATATTTTAAGAAATTTAATATTTTACATAAAGCTCAGTTTGGCTTTAGAAAAAATAAATCTAAATCTAAAGGCACTGCTAGAGGTCGTGGAAAGCATAGTCGAGGGCCTTGAAGACAACCAACATTCTCTTTTAACAATGTGCGATCTTTTAAAGGCTTTCGACTGTGTTTCCCACGATCTACTGATAGAGAAACTTGAACATTATGATGTAAGGGGTGGATCATTACAGTTGCTTCGATCATATTCAGAATCAAGACAACAATATGTTCATCTGAATAATGAATCTAAATTGGATTTAAAATCTGTTTCACATGGGTACCCCAAGGTTCTGTCTTGGGTCCTCTTCTATTCATCATATATATAAATGACTTATGCTACTCCCTGTTAAATAAATGTCATTTAGTAGATTTTGCTGATGACATGTTTTTCATCACTTCTAACTTTAATATACCGATTTTATTTAACCAAGCAGATGCTTTAATAAATGCAGCCTTCAGTTTAATAAGGACAAAACCCAAAATTTACTAATTTCAAGTAACAGGCAGATTGTAACTGGAAACAATTGTATGTTGCTGGGTGTAATTCTGGATAATTCGTTAAGTTGGTCATATCATATTGACAAGGTAAGTAATAAACTATCTAGTATTATATTTCTACTGAGACAACTGAGGAAAATAGTAAAAAGAATAATTTAAACATATATTTATTTTGGCCTATTTCACTCTATGATCTCCTATGGAACGGTTCTGTGGGGTAACTCTTTAAATTTAAATAAATTTTTTAAATTACAAAAGAAAGCTATTAGAATATTAGCGAAGGCAGGTCCTAGCGATTCCTGTAGACCTCTATTTAAAATTTTAGGTATTATGCCTCTCCCACGTAAACCACCTATTCCTACTATTTCAGATGTACATGATCACAATACACGTTCTGCTGCAGCAAACCATTTAGTTATCCCTCGCTATACATTAGTAAAATCTGACAAAAATTCTCTTAACTTAAAATTATATAATAAATTATCAAAAAAATATAAAATCTATTAAGACACAAAATTCCTTAAAAAAATTCATAAAAAACTTCTCCTGGATGCTAGCTTTTATACTTTTGATGAGTACAGCCAAACTGTTTTTTTTAATATTACAAAATCTTTTAATTCTTATTATTTAAATTCCAGTTACTTTTTGACTATAAACCAATGCACCTTTATGTGAAACACTATATTTCATATATATGTTACGCTCAAACTTCGAATTCGCCCAATGACCGAAATGTTTAACCACAACGCGACGCGGGTAGGCCATAATTCCTACGACGCGTCTGTTCGGTCATTGTCCAAAATGAAATGCCCACAACGCGTTGCGGGTAAACACATTTTCTTAATGTTCGACTTAAACTTTAACTTCGGTCTATGTGCAAATATAAAATACCCATAATGCGTTTTGGGTAGAACAGTTTGTCCGCAACGCGTTGTGGGTATTTTGATTTTGCGCAAAGTTCGAAATCACTTCGGTGTATGTATCACGTGCATGTTGCACATGTCTGCAAGCTCCCCGCCAACCTCACAGTAACGTTCTGGAAGCTTCTGGTAGTGGTCGCTAGTTCAAGGTTGTTTGCTGTTGACAGTGTGTCAGAGTCAGTGTTTTTATTTTATTAAGAATGGAGAATGATTTTTACGTCAAGCTACAACAGTTGCTAGATACGAAAGACGTTGCTTCTGATCGTACGTTTATCAATAACGATGTCCGGTATACATAAATAATTGCTGAAGTGAAGGAGGCTAAAGAAAAGAAGAAAAATGGAAATTCCTTGACTTCAAAAGAATACCGTTGCATAAATCGTTTTGATGTGATACAATTTGGTGGGAATGAAATGTTAATTGAGAGATCAGATCAGTTGACGGATATAAAATATTTCTGCCTCACTGAAGAAATGTTCAAAGCAATTTAAGCATTGGTCATAAAAAGAGAAAGCAATGGAGGCTGAATTGAAAAAGAAATTTTGCAATATCACCAGAGAAAATATAAAAATATATTTAGATTTGTGTGAGTCTTGTACTTTGAAGAAAAAGTCAAGAAACAAAGGAGTAGTGGTAAAGCCAATGATATTGTCTGCTTTCAACTCTTGATGCCAGGTAAGCTGGAATTACTAACCATTGCTAAATAATATAATTATTTTTTTACTATATTTTTAGGTAGATCTTATTGACATGCAGTCTGAGGCCGATGGAGAATATAAATTTATTCTCAATCTCAACTACCAAGACCATCTCACCAAATTTGTCATCCTTCGTCCATTGAAAAGAAAAACTGCCAATGGGGTGTCTGATGTTCTAATGGACATATTTTGCTTATTTGGGGCTTCAAACATTCTGCATAGTGATAATGGCAGGAAGTTTTGTAATCAGGTAAATTCTTGACGCCAAAAGTAAAATATTTACCACTAAAATGTAAACAAAGTTAATAGCACTTTTTAAATTCTAAGTCTGCATACGTATTAGGTATGTGTACTAATTTTTAAAATATGGTTTTCAGGTCATAGAGAATCTGGCAAGCAAATGGAGTGCAATTAAACTTGTCCATGAAAAACCACGTCATTCCCAAAGTCAGGGATCTGTCGAACGGGCCAATCAATATGTTGGAGACAGTCTAGTAGCTTGGATGGCCGACAACAATACTTCTGGTTGAGCAAATGGTCTGCGCATTGTGTAAAACACAAAAAATAATAGCTACCATTCCGGAATCAAAATGACGCCTTACGAAACTATGTTCGGTGCACCACAGAAGAATGGTTTACTTGACTCTGTCCTGACAGCTGACGTTTGTAATCAAATAATCAGTAAAGAGGAACTTGAGCAGAAACCGTCATCGATTCAAAGTAGCCTAGAGCAAGAACAAAGGACTGGTGAAACTGAAGGCGATAATCAGTATGCAAACAGCACTGTGCTTCAACAGGTATGAACTCTGAATTGCCTCTTTGTCCACTTTGGTCGAAAAAATCCGCCGTTGAAACTGCCAGAGACAAATTCAGAACTGGATTAAAGCAACAAGCAGAGAAAATGCTAAAACACCCAGAATTAATGCTAACATCTGTGTCTATCGGAGACAACGTCGTAGTTAATATTCCCGAGGTAGATGGTGGCCGACTAGCTCCTCGAAATGTGATGGCTGTAGTTATGAATATTGATAAAGAACATCACGTGCTTGGCACAAAGCATGGCACGCTGGATAAGCAGTTCACCAGAAATCAGTTCCAACCGGTTAAAAAACAGTTCATAAAAATTGATGAGGTACCTAAAGGTAACATCAATATAAGAAAGGAAGCAATGGTGGCTTCCGGATCCAAACAAGGTTTTGTGAAATGTGGTTGCAAAAAACGTTGCACTGGAAAGTCATGTAAATGTTTCAAAGCAAATTTGAAATGCAATTCCAAATGCCACAGTAGCACTACTTGTGGGAGTAAGTAGTTTAAGAAAGCTTAGAGTTAAATTTATTCTAAGTGTTTAGTTTAATTAATTTGTAGGTATTGTTAAGTAGCCATAAGCGGGTTGTTAAAATATATGTAAGGCTTATATATTTTCATATGTAGGTAAGCAGATTATGTCAAATAAAGTAAGTATTCAAGAAATATTACCTAAAATAAAAAATTCGTGATTTATACACCGAGTCATTTCGAACTTGGCGCAGAAACAAAATACCCACAACGCATTGCGGACAAACTATTCTATTCAAAACGCATTGTGGGTATTTTATATTTGCACATAGACCGAAGTTAAAGTTTAAGTCGAACATTAAGAAAATATGTTTGCACACAACGCGTTGTGGGCATTTCATTTCGGACAATGACCGAAAAGAAATGCCCACGACGCGAGTTGTGAAGCCGGTCCTGAATAAGAATATTATAAGATTGCATTTTATAATCATGAACTTTAGCTTTGCTGATTGTGCTTAGTTTTAAGATTTTAATATTTTATTAGAATATACAGTTAGTCTGATTTTATCCTTAAAACAATTAATATCGATATATTTTGTAAATTATTAAAATAAATATTTTTTAAAAAGAAAACTCTGATTCGAAGAGTTATAAGTGGCGCAGTCAGTAGGATATTCGTAGGATATCCATCGAGGAAAATCCGTGAGTTTCAACTCTTTGACGAAGATCCAACAAACCTCCTGTTACTGTAGCTGTCTAGTAGAAACCATCGAGGACACCCTCAATTAGCTAAAGAAAGAAGCCAGTGATGTGGTAAGTTTTCATTTCATCTCAGACTCCTTTTTTGATAACGAATCCTCTAGTGAAAGCGAATTATCGGAAGAGCTCGATTTAGGTAACACTTTATTTACAACCCGAAATACCTCTAATCAATTTAGGGGACCTAGATATAACCACTTCGCATATACTGGACCTGCAAACTATGTTGCCGAAGAACTATTTAATACTGAAACCATACACGAAAATACAAACGATGAAAGTACTGACGACAAGTCCCAAATTTTTACGAGGAAGACTGGATTCACGAAACGACATAATAGAAATAAACATCTCTACAGACAAAAAGGAATTACCCTATATTAAATTGGACAAGTGTAACTACTTTAGTACGCTTGATTTAGCAAGTGGGTTCCATCAAATTGAGATGAACCACGAAGACCTTCCTAAAACCGCTTTTAATATGGACAATGGCCACTACGAGTATACTCGGATGCCAATGGGACTCAAAAACGTTTCAACGGGTAATGGATGACATATTGAGGGGCTTACAAAACGAAATTTGTTTAGTATATCTGGATGATATCTTAATTTTCTCGAGTTCCCTCCAGGAACATATAACCAACCTAGATAGGGTATTCAAAAGGCTCAAAGAAACAAAAATTTAAATTGCAACTTGACAAATGCGAGTTTCTAAAAAGAGAAGTTGTGTATCTGGGACATATTGTCACCAAAGACGGGGTAAAACCAAACCCAGAAAAGATCATTGCAATACAGAACTATCCAATAACGAAGACAACAAGGGATATAAAATCGTTTTTAGGGTTACTAGGATATTATAGGGATTTATTGGGGATTTTGCCAAATTGACAAAACCTCTAGCAAAATGTCTTAAGAAAGACGCTAAAATAGAACATACGCCAGAATTTGTTAAATGTTTTGAAACTTGCAAGACACTCCTCACTAATGAACCCATTTTGCAGTACCCAAATTTTGATAAAGAATTTATTTTGACTACGGATGCGAGCAATGTTGCACTTGGTGCAGTGTTGTCCCAAGGAATTGTAGGTAAAGACAGGCCGATTGCTTTTGCCTCAAGCCTCAAGGACCCTTAATGAGTCTGAGCAAAATTACAGCACTATTGAGAAGGAATTGCTGGCCATTGTTTGGGCTACGAAACACTTCCAAACGTACCTGTTTGACAGGAAATTTAACATTTTGACGGATCATAAGCCTTTAAAATGGCTCATGAATTTAAAAGAACCAAACGCGAGACTAATAAGATGGCGTATCAAGCTAAAGGAATTTGACTATGAAACTGAGTTCAAAAAAGGTCAAATGAATACCAACACTGATGCATTATCTTCAGTTGAAATTTTCGCTAACGAACTGGAAGACTTTTACATCGACAATTTTGACGATTCACTCCTCGCGAATCAAGAAGATTTAGACAACGTTTCTATGATAGTTAATACTGGAATAGATCAAGAATCTTCAGATGAATCGAGTAATGGAAATCAAGAATCTAGTCGAGACGAAAACTCAGATGACATAACAGTCCATTCTAGCTCTGAAGAACCTATTTTAAGTATGAAAATTTCAGAAAAACGCCTAAATTCCTACATCATCAAATAAAAATAAATTTTGTACTTCATTAACCTGCAACACCGAAAGAAGAAAGATTATTTCCAACAAAGGAGCGCCTTTACGCACAAATTTCCGTAAATGATATTAAAGCCGATGTAATAAATTTATTTAAAAATTACATTAATCCCAAATATACATACGGAGTATATTTTGATTTTGACAAAGAGGACTACGTTCCGGAATTACTAAATATCTTGCGGGAAACCTTTAAAAATTCGGCATATAATTTAATACACTGTAAGACGTTACTGGACGACGTAACAGACAAAAACAAACAACATACTACTATTCGACATTTCCATGAGGGTAAAACCAACCACCGCGGAATTTTAGAAACAACCTCCACAATAAAAAGATCCTTCTATTGGCCAAGTTTGACGAATGACATGACGGACTTTATTAATAAATGTGAAGTACGTCAAGCAAACAAATACGACAGAATTCCACCACAACAAAAACTAACGATCACGCCTACCCTTTCGAAACCCTTTGAGATAATATTTATCGATGTTTTCTCAGCACAAGGACAAAAATATTTAACAGTCGTTGACAGCTTTTCTAAATAAGGACAAGCATACACCATTTCCGCATCAACAGGTGTCAAAATTATAAGAGCATTTTTAATATTTTTAACACACCATGGTACACCTTGTGTAGTCGTAATGAATAATGGATCAGAACTTAAAAATTCTTTAGTGCAAGAATTCCTGGACGTCCACAAAATCAAAGAACATTATATCTCGCCCAATATTACCCAATCAAAAGAAACCATAAAACGATTTCATTCGACCCTCATAGAGCATTTAAGAGTTATTAAATTCAAAAACAATGGAAAAATTGACATCACGAATGATATGCCATATGCTCTTATGGGATAACTATGCAATTCACTCGGTAACAGGACAAAAACCAATAGACGTGGTAAACGGTCATTTAGACACAAAAGACGTTTTCAGTATGAACATAAACCAAAAACTTGTAAATAATTATATTCAGAACCATCGAGAAATCCCCAAGAACTTTACAGAGCACTTAATCAAAAACTAATTTTACGGAAAGAACGGACGATTGACTACCATAACAAAGATAAACACGAACCTTTAGAATATACCCCGGTCACTAACGTTTTCAGAAAAAACACCACCCTTATAAGAAATAAATTAAATCCGAGATTTTTCAAAGACAAAGTCGAGAAAAATAAAGAAATCAAACTTAAGACTACAAAGAATATCTTACATAAACAGACACTCAAACAACCAAAAGCTAACACTGACAAAATTTTACAGGACGCGACTGATCCTCATGATCCTGGTCCTTCCACCAGCAAGGCTTCAGGAAGTGCAGATATCCAACTTAGAAGATAATCCGGGAATCCTCCCTTATTCACTAGGTAAAGCTAAAGTAAAGTCCGAAGTTCACACTTTTCTACATTATTTTGATTTTGCTCCCATTCAAAATGAAGTCGAAATATTAAAAGCTGCTTATGAAAATGTAACAGCGGCAATTCAAAAAGGCCTAAGCCATCCCTACTTCATCGAGCTGCAAAATTTTGATCGTATTCTCCTTTATCAGTTAAGATTAGCCGAAACTAAACTTAATATTTTAATTTCTCCAAAAAGAATAAAAAGAGGTTTCATAGATGGATTGGGGTCGATTATTAAAAGCATTACAGGAAATTTAGATGCTAACGATGCAATTCAATATAATCAGGGGATTGCTGATCTCCAAGATAATCAGAATAATATTTTTGAAATTTTAAATAGACAAATTTCACTTAATACAGAAACAATAGACAATTGGAATATTACATACTAGTAGTATCAAACCTAATGAGGTTTATTCTATAATTAGTACTGTTTTAGACCATCACGCCCCAAATGAGTTAGTTTTCGAAAAAATCCCTGACGATATTCATAAATATTACGACATCTTAGAAGTAGAAGCTTTTTATTCCGATTCTAAAATCGTTTTCGCTATTCACGTTCCAATTGTTTACCCTCAGGATTTTTCCTATTATCCTATAGTCTTTATTTAATCCCTACAAGAAACCTTACTACCATAACCCCTCAAAGTACCTACCTGATTATGAATGAAAATTTTTACCAATACACATCAACACCCTTCAAGGACCTTACGCCAAACTATTATTGTCCGGATGGATTACTGTCCAATGCATTACAAACAGACGACTACGTTGTTCAGCTTCTTCAATTACACTCAAACCCCAAGGATTGGCATGGAATACGAATTAGAATTACAAAGAGCTTGAAACAGCAAATAGATGATGCTCATTACATTGGGTTATTCGTCAATCAAACAAAACTTGAAACTGTGTGTGCCAGAACAGATCTTACTACCTTAAGTGGCAACTATTTTATATCTCTACCTTACCAGTATCAATTTGCGATAGAAAATCAACATTTCACTAATGGGAAATTTATGTCAGAAGGTCAACCATTGCTGCTACCCCAATTAGAGATCCAACATTCCAAAACGGAAGAGGATATACCAGAAATAGTTTTAGAAGACGTCTCATTGGATAAAATTCACGAAATTCGAAGAAAACAAAGTCACTATTAATAAAACATACATCGAATCAAATATCCTCCTACTGGTGTTGCTAAAAGAGACTTTTACTTTTGCACAACATAAGAGGGCTCGGGACTATACTTTAGAATTTAGATAGACCCCGAAAAAGATGTTACTGAAAAATATTACCACGCCACTGGATTGATCAATAAATTCAAATTGTAAATATTTAATGTGGTTTATTAAATTAACTAAAAAAACAATTAAACGCTACAGTTTCTATACATGTTTTCTTAATTTCCTAAAACGTAATTACAATTTTGCAATAAACACACTATACTAAATTTTGATAGAGTTCCACCAATCATTTATATAAGAAAAAATGTTTTTACTTTACCAAATCCAAGAAATGATAGCAAAACTGGAACGCCAACGTCGCCAACCAACTTCTTTTTACTTCTGACGAGATTCTTAATTTATCAAATTCTGAACCAATGATAAGAAGAACTGGAACGCCAAGTGTTTACTTTTGGAGAGATTCTAGATTCTCTAATTTGAAAATAACTGGGATGAGAACGCCGAAAATGAATATAATATCAAAATTCTACTTATGTTTGAAAATCAAAAAACTGTCAGAGCGAAGTGACTTTTTGTATCAATCATTCTCGCCGTAGTAACAAATTAGGCTTTTTTTACCTGCAGTGGCGAGCGACATAAAACCAAATAAAAATATTACAAAGAATGAAAAAATAGAAAATAAATTCAAAAACTGAACAATTGTTTAAATCAAATTTAAACATACTGCCACGCGTTGAAAGCATCTTGCTTTCAAATACTGAGGAAGTGAATAAAATATAAAATATACCTAATAATTGTTAAATGAAATAAAAACTATTGAACAATAAGAAATAATAATAAAAAAATGTATAAATTATTTAGTTTTAGTGGCGATCAAGTCAATTATTAAACTTTCTTTCAAAGGGTAATGGACACACCTTGGTGACTGGTCGCATGTATTCTCCCGAGGAGGTTTTTACTTTAATGACACGTATCTTATTATCCGGACCAGGATATACCTCCACTATTCTAGCCAAAGGCCATTGTAAAGGTTTAGTATTATCCTCTTTTAGGATAACTAAGTCATTCACAGCGAGATTTCGTGATGAAGTGAACCATTTAGGACGGTTTTAAATTAAATTTAAGTATTCAATAGACCATCTTTTCCAAAAAGACTGCTGAATCTGAGAAATTTTTTGCCATAGAGACAGGAATTGATAAGGTATCCCTTTCCGGATACGAAGTAAGAGACTTTCCTATTAAAAAATGGCCAGGAGTAAGACTCTGAAGGTCATTTGGATCATTAGAAAGACTGCAAATTGGCCGAGAATTAAGAATCGCCTCTATCTGAGTTAATATAGTATACAATAATTCAAAAGTTAAATTCGCATTACCTATCAGACGAACTAAGTGAAATTTTACGCTCTTTACTGCCGCTTCCCAAATTCCACCCCAGTGCGGTGCATTTGGAGGGATAAACTTGAAATCTATTTTATTTGCTGAGCAAAAATCAGAAATAGATTGATTTGTACAATTTTTTACTAGAAATCTATGCAGATCGTAAAGTTGATTTCGAGCACCAGAAAAGTTACTGCCATTGTCACTAAAAATGTAGGAGGGATTACCTCTTCTAGAGATAAACCTCTTTAAGGCTAATATAAAAGCATCAGTGGAAAGACTAGTTACCAGTTCTAAATGAATGGCTTTGGTAACCATGCAAACGAACACGGCAATGTATGATTTAAGGAGAGGGGCCTTACGTAAAGCTGATGATTTTAAACACACAGAACCAGCATAGTCAATACCCACTCGGTTAAACGGCTTGTCTGGAGTCACTCTAACCTTAGGTAAATCAGCCATAATTTGATTATAAGAAATAGGTTTCAAACGAAAACAAGTGAGACAATGATGTATTATCTTCTTTTCTTCTCTTAGTCCATTGAGAGGCCAATATTTGAGTCGAACATTCGACAGTAGAGTTTGAGCACCTCCATGTCCAAGACGAATATGCTCATGTTTAAGAATTAGAGATACTAAATGATTTTTTGAAGGAAGTAAGATCGGATATTTTTGATTAAAATCAAGATCTGAATGAGTTAAACGACCGCCCACTCTCAGCAAACTGTCTTTTTCACTTAAGAATGGTTGCAAACCGAGTATTCCTTTATTGGACAATAATTTATTATTTTTTAGCTCAAAAATTTCTCTAGCAAAGTGTTTCTGCTGAAGAGATTTGATCATAATAAGCACTGATTTTTCTAATTCAAACACAGATAGAGGACCACTGAGTTTCTCTTTTGAAGGATGCAAATTATTTATGAACCTAATAACATACGCCAAAACTCGTTGACATTTATTAAATTCAGAAAATTTTTCAAAAAATGGATCCCAAAAATTGTTAGAATCTTGTTGAAACCTGGCAAGAAGTGTAACTCTTCTTGCTTCTTGACAAGCAGCCTGAACTTCCTTTTCAACTTGAAACGGTTTCAAGTTTAGAGAATTTTGTATAAGAAATGATGGACCGCGCCACCACAAGGGAGAATTTAACAATTCATATGGTTGAACTCCTCTTGATGGAAGATCTGCTGGATTATCCTGCGATTTAATAAAGTGCCAACACCATTGGGATGATGCTGATTGAATTTTCGTAACTCTATTGGCAACGAACGTAGTCCACCGATGTGATGGGAAACTAATCCAATAAAGGGCTATTTTAGAATCTGAGTAGAGATGAATTTCAGAAAATGTTACAGTGTCTTTGAACACAGTAAGAAATGCGCCTACCAATTCTACTAATAAAAACATTGCCGAAAGTTCCAACCTTGGAATTGAAATAACTTTTTGTGGAGCAATTCTAGATTTGAATGTAGCTAAACAGGAAGTTCCATCAGAATAGACAGTTCGAAGATATACACAAGCTGCATAAACTTTTGAACTTGCATCAGAAAATCCGTGAAGATGAACTGAAGAAATAACCTTTTCACTAAAAAAATATCTTGGTATTTTGAGAGATTTGAGTAATGATATATTTTTTATGAATTTATTCCATTCACTAATTATAAATTCATCACAGATTTCAGTATCCCAGTCAATTTTCAAATTCCAAGTAGCCTTAACAATCAGTTTACCCAAAACTACTACGGGTGCTACGAAACCTAACGGGTCCCAACATTGTGAAATACAAGAAAGGATTTTTCGTTTGGTAGGGGGACCAAAAAATTCAAATTTTGGAACTGAAATTATAAAACAATCTTCTTGAATGTTCCATTTTAGACCAAGAACTTTGCTGATAGCGTCGTCTTTATTTAAATCAATTTCAGAAAAGCTGGCGAGGGAAATTCGTTGAACGAATTTTTAATATTCGAATGCCATTTGTGAAGATAAAATCCACAAGGATTTAAAAGAGAATTGAGTTCAACGAATAACTGCTGCAACTCTTCCAACGAATTAGCCCCTGACAGTGTATCATCCACATAAGTTTGTAATAGCAGACTGTTAGTAGCTAAAGGATATTTGTTTTTGTTATCCGTAGCGATTTTATTGAGAACTCTAGTTGCTAGAAAAGGTGCACAATTTGTACCATAAGTTAGAGTTGTTAACTCTATACATTGTAGAGGATTTTCTGGATTCTCTCTCCAGAGAATATTTTGAAGAAATGCCTGATTTGGGTTTACTTTGATACACCGATACATTTTTACTATGTCTCCAACTAAAACATATTTAAATGAGCGAAAGCGAAGAAGAATATCAAATAGATTGGGTTGTACTTGAAACCCTTTATACATAACATCATTTAGAGACAAACCAGAGTCTGTTTTACATGATGCATCGAATACGACGCGCAATTTGGTTGTGACAGCATCTTGTCTCAGTACAGCATGGTGAGGCAAGAAATATTTTAATTGAGAATATTCATTATATTCTGAGAGAGGTACATAACGACCATGACCAAGTTGTACATATTCATCAATAAACCGTTTATATTCTAAAAAGAATTCTGAATCCTTTCGAAATTTTTTTTCAAGATTTAAAAACCGAAGTTTAGCAACAGGCAATGATCGACCCAATTTTAAGTTCTCACAAGGAGATTTTAAAGGCAAATCAACTTGAAATGATCCATCTTCCAATTGACGCGTTGTTGAAATAAATTTATTCTCAACTAACTGATTCTCAATTGATAACGAAGAATTTGAATCAGATATTGTTTCTAAAGTCCAAAATTTTTCGACTAATGATTCTAAGTTATCAAAATTATTTATTTGTGAACATAATGCTACTGTGCATGGAACTTCATTTGAAAATTGTTGAAAAGAATTACGATTTGAATTAACTATACCTGAAATTGGATAGATATAATTTCTAAAGCTCTGTGGAGCGTGGCCTACGACTATCCAGCCCAACCGAGTTGAAATTAAAACTGGTAATGTCTTACCCAACCTGATAATACCATCAAGTAGCAAATCATAATAGTAATCCGCACCAATAAGAATGTCAATTGGAGAAGAAGAAAAATAGGTTTCATCGGCTAATGTTATATGAGATGGAATTTTAATTTTATTATGATCAATTTAAACTTGTGGAAGGTTTGAGGTGATGTTACTTAAAACTGAACAAGACAACTTTATTTTAAATTTATTTAGGTTCGATTGAACTACTAAATTAACCATACTATTCGAGAAGGTGGAACTGCTTCCAATTCCTGAAATATTTAATTTATTGTCATAGGTAGTATAACCTAATTTTGTAATAAGATTTGAAGTTACAAACGAGTGTTGACTTCCGGGATCTAAAACTGCCTTTGCCATAATTTTATGTCCATCAGAACTATACATACATACCTGAGAAGTTCCTAACAGAATATGTGAACTGGATTTATTAAAAGCAGAAAGAACATTAACCTGTTGGGGAATTTGTTCTTGTGGATTATTGATAGTTTCATCGTTCGAAACGTTGGGTGTGAGGGAACTTGCACCATTATCATGCATATTGGTGCCTGAAGTTGAGGGAATATTTCTAGAACGTTCAAAGTTAGAAAAACTTGAATTATAACGAGGTGTGGAATAATTTGATTTATTATTTGCGAGATTATTATCGTGTAAAATGGTGTGATGTTTTTTATTACATACAGAACAGAGATGTTTACTAGCGCAATTTGATATTACGTGATTGCCAAAGCAATTTACACAGAGTTGTTTGGATTTTATAAAATTGTATTTTTTGTTATGAGGAAGATTTCGAAACTTATCGCAGCTATAAATTTTGTGGGAATCATGACAAAAGATACACTGTCCTTGAACTTGCACATGTGACTTTAAATTAGTTGAAACATTTGTAGTTAAAGAAACCGTTGGAGAATTTTTATTTTGAGAAGTATGACTTTCTACAGATTTAAGACCTTCCAGCCCACTGCATCGTTTATCGATACTTTTTAGAAATGTATCAAGAGTGGGGTATTGCGACGTGTCTTTTTCAAATTCGAAGTTATGTTTTGTTGCATAATCTAATTTACGTTCCAGTGAATAAATAAGAAACATATCTAACATCTGTTTGGATGTTAAATTTAAATTTTTTAGTGCTTCTAAATTCTTTGTAACGTTGGTGTGGAAATCTCTTAATTGATCGGCTGTACCCTTTGATACAGAATTAATGTCCAAAATATTGGCTATTAAGGTGTTTGCAAGAACATTTTTATTATCATAACGTTTTTTCAAAATATCTAACGCTACTTGAAAATTATGATTTGAAACTAATATATTTTGAATCAACTTTAATGGCTCATCCCGGAGAAATGATTTTAAATAAACAAATTTTTGAACCTCAGGTAAACTGTTATTATTCAAAATTATTGCTTCGAAAAGTTGAAAAAATGGCACCCAGTCCGTTGGGTTGCCAGAAAATGTGGGAATTTTAATTTCTGGTAACTGAACTATTGGTGAGATTGAACACTTCTGTGTTTCCTCTGATATTATCTCCGACTTTTTAATAAGTCGTGAAACCTTGGCCTTAAGATTGGACATTAACTCGCAATAGCGTTCGTCAAAAATATCGCTTTCGTCCTGAGTACTTACACTTGAAGACTCATCTTCAAGTAATTCTAGAGCTACTGAAAACTTATCATAAATCTTAGAAAGTTGGTCAATTTTTAGCTCAAGCAGTGTAACACTAACTTCTAAATCAACCTTTGATTCATACCAATTTCCAAGTTTTGTAAGATTTGATTTTGCAATCCTTTTATTTAGTTTTGCATGTTCAAGAATATCTTTATCGTTATTTTCGCTATTAGGCATTGTGAAATATTAAAATTCACTTTATAGAAAATACTATTGGTTTAAATATAAATAGTTTACCCAACGAAAACCGTATATTTTGACGAAGCTCCTTTAAATGCTAAATATTAACAATTAAACTTAAAATATAGAACAAATTTGTCACTATAAAATCTTAGTGATTAGAGCGTATAAAAAATTCCGCGAAAATGTCAGTTTGTTAATGAGAGAAGAAAATTTATTATATCCTTTATCCACCAATGAAAAACTTAGTATCCGCACTCAAGCACTTTTAAATAGTTTTAAGAAGAAAAATTCACTTAGCATTAAACAACATACAACAATGAGCTATTTACTTTGCTTGAAAAATATTTACTTGATCTAAATTCAAGAGAATTAACTAGTCATTTGGTATACAAATAAGAAACTGTAGCGGTTAACAATAAAGAATTTTTCTTAAGAAACAAGTGAGTTTTATATCCGGCTCGAAGGACCAATTTATGTTGCTAATAGAGACTTTTACTTTTGCACAACATAAGAGGGCTCGGGACTATACTTTAGATAGACCCCGAAAAAGATGTTACTGAAAAATATTACCACGCCACTGGATTGATCAATAAATTCAAATTGTTAATATTTAATGTGGTTTATTAAATTAACTATAAAAACAATTAAACACTACAGTTTCTATACATGTTTTCTTAATTTTCTAAAACGTAATTACAATTTTGCAATAAACACACTATACTAAATTTTGGTAGAGTTCCACCAATCATTTATATAAGAAAAAATGTTTTAACTTTACCAAATCCAAGAAATGGCAAAACTGGAACGCCAACGTCGCCAACCAACTTCTTTTTACTTCTGAAGAGATTCTTAATTTATCAAATTCTGAACCAATGATAAGAAGAACTGGAACGCCAAGTGTTTACTTTTGGAGAGATTCTAGATTCTCTAATTTAAAAATAACTGGGATGAGAACACCGAAAATGAATATAATATCAAAATTCTACTTATGTTTGAAAATCAAAAAACTGTCAGAGCAAAGTGACTTTTTGTATCAATCATTCTCGCCGTAGTAACAAATTAGGCTTTTTTTTACCTGCAGTGGCGGGCGACATAAAACCAAATAAAAAATATTACAAAGAATGAAAAAATAGAAAATAAATTCAAAAACTGAACAATTGTTTAAATCAAATTTAAACAACTGGTACCAACCATGTTATGCAATTTACGTATTATATACGTTGGTTTTAATTATTTTAACATAACATAAATAACATAACCCGAATTAAGTGGCCATTTTAATCGTTAAACCTGCTATTAAAAAATAAGAAGACAATGCAAATTTACGTTCCAGGTATGTCATTTATTGTTAAATGTTGTTTGTCTATATATTTTACTTACTTTTCATTATTTTAGAACATTTACATTTTTTGAAAAAGACCCAAGTAGGGTCGAAACGTCAATTATAAATAAAATGGAATAACAGTTCCAAAGTTTATTTATTAACCACGACCTAAAACCAAGAAACATATTTTAAAAAATATATATAATAAGGTCAACGAAACTAGTACAAAAGAAATATATCAACATTGGTGAAAAGATGTTTAACTTCAACCAACTTAAAAACGAGCATGGTATGGATGCCGCCAACAATGTGAAGGAGTACTGGAAAGTCACAGAAAAAATTGTTAATCAAAAAAATCGACGAATATTTCTACTATCTTGCAAAAGAAATGGGATCACACCGAAGTTTTTAAAATTAAAAATATCACATAAGCCTTGAACGTAAATTTGAAAATTCTATACTAAATAAGTTTACTAGCGCCACATTAAACATTTTAATTACTGATACTTCCAACAACATACGTCAGTTAGAATCAAAAGCTATCACTCTTCAAAATAAAATTTGTAACATAATACCAACAGACTGCTACAACTACATAATAACTACTATTAAAAACAAAAATGAAAAATTGTTTCTAAAAATTAAAAATAACAACATTAAAAAAATTAAAAATCTTTGTAAGCGAAACAAAACACAAGAACTACAACCAACCAACCAAAGCAAATGGATAGAAAATTTAACACCGATATCCCCCTCTTTGCTCAAAATGTATTGCAATACGGACCCAATTTTGCAATAGAAATTAATAAAGAAACACTTTTACCAACTAAAAATATTATTTGTAATCTGGAAATTGGTGCCAGTCATTTGTCCAACAGCACCAAGGAAGAACTAAGAAATAAAACCTGCAATAGTATTTCTAACTACAAAAACAAATTAAAGAACCAACACAAAACTAACCCACTAACAATAGACATACAAAAAACAAAACAATTCCTAAAAGAAAACCAACATTTAATGGTATTAAGAGCAGATAAAACTAATAAAACAGTTATCATGACATCTGACGATTACAACAAAAAAATAAACGACCTACTACAAGACAAAAAGACATACAAACAGATTAAACTAGACCCGACAAACACTTACCAAAAAAAGAACAACGAACTCATTGACACCTGGGAAAAAAACTATACATATCCCCAAGTACAGCTAAATCCCTAAAAATCAGAAACGCCTTGCCCCCAAAATTTTACGGGTTACCTAAATTACATAAAAAAGAAATTCCTCTACGTCCCATTGTGTCCTGTGTCCAATCTCCTTTCCACTTATTGTCAAAGTTCTTAAAAAACATTTTGAAAAATATTGTTCATAACAACGATCAGTACATTAGAGACTCATTTGACTTAAAGAAAAACAAAAAACCATCGAAATCCCAAATGACTATGTTTTAATATCTTTAGACGTGGTTTCCTTATATACAAACGCTCCTATTTCACTCGCATTACGCCTTATTAAGAAAAAGTGGAAAGACATAAAAAAATATACTGACATTCCGATGGATGACTTTATCAATGCCACGGAAATGACTCTCACATCTACATATTTTGCACAAGATAATAAATTATATAAGCAGATCGAAGGTTGTGCCATGGGCTCATCAATATCGAGCGTAATTGCTCAACTAGTCATGGAGGATTTAGAGACCAACGTTATATCTAAAACAAACATTAACATTCCATTTTTTTATAGATATGTTGGCGACTGTTTGACAGCAGTACCAAAATCTAAAGTTGACGAAATACTAAAACTATTCAACTCTTATCATAAAAAACTACAATTTACGGTTGAAATTGAAACCGATAAAAAGATTAACTTCCTGGACATTACTTTACCTAACAATAACAATACAATAAAACCAGAATGGTATACAAAAGACACTTGGTCGGCACGATACTTGAAATTTAAATCAAATCACCCAATAAGTCAAAAAAAGTCAGTTATTATAGGGTTGGCAGGCCGATCTATAAAGAATTCAGAACAAATGCGATAATCAAAGCAAAAAACGCTTTACACTTAAATGACTATCCTCCAGACTTAATAAATAAAATTTTCTCGCAACGAATACATAAATTATATAATCCATCGGAAAGCAATGAACCAACTAACAATCACAACATTCACTACGTCTCCTTGCCTTATGTTAACGGACTTTCACAACAACTACAAACACTGTACAAGAAGCACGACATCACTATATGCCATAAAGCACACAACCTTCTATCTGAAAACGTTTCTAAACTAAAAACCAAGACTCCCAAAAACAAAAGAAGCAACATAATTTACGAAATTCCATGTCAAAATTGTAACGGTGTGTACATTGGACAAACGACACAATATCTAGAAAACAGGGTAAAAAGCCACAAATAATCATGAAAAGAAAAACAATCATAAATTTAATTTTGATTACAATAATATTAAAATACTGGGTACCGAAAGCAATACCAAAAAGAGAGAATTATTGGAATCTATGGCCATTCAGAAAAACTCGAATTCCATCAACGATAAAAAAGATGTAAACAGCTTTAACAATAGTATATTACACTACAAGGGCAGAAAGTTTGAGATTCCTGCACTGCGCGACATGATGCCCGAGGCGAAGCCGTGGGCATCATGGCGCGCAGTGCAGGGCTCTCAAACTTTCTGCCCGTGTAGTGTATACTATTTTTCTTTGTACTAAGCCGAAAGTACGAAGGAAATTAAAAGATGAGTTAAAAGATATTGATGCCTGCCCTGACATTTGCAGTGACAGTGTCACTGACAGTGACATCAGTGCAGGAATATTTTCTTTCTGCACGCTATCTGCGCGACATTATCGCGGCATAAAAGTTAAGCTTTCTGCCGTAATATTGAAGCTGGAACGACTTACTTTCGGCATAGTACAAAGAAAAATATATGGTTTAGTCGTATAACTGAAAACTACACCGGCACATACGAGATAAGACGGCGGTTCGGATAATTTTATATACGTTGGTTTTAATTATTTTAACATATAGTGATTTGTGTGATGTTTTATACTGTGATTGTTCTCCAACTAATCAAGGAATAAAATACCACATAATGATCACCAGTAATATCTACCCAACGTTTAAATAACATAACCCGAATTAAGTGGCCATTTTAATCGTTAAACCTGCTTTTAAGAAATAAGAAGACAATGCAAATGTACGTTCCAGGTATGTCATTTATTGTTAAATGTTGTTTGTCTATATATTTTACTGACTTTTCATTATTTTAGAACATTTACATATTTTGAAAAAGACCCAAGTAGGGTCGAAACGTCAATTATAAATAAAATGGAATAACAGTTCCAAAGTTTATTTATTAACCACGACCTAAAACCAAGAAACATATTTAAAAAATATATATATATATATATATATTATAGACAAAGGGGAATAACGGGCATGATGTAACGCAACAAAGGATCATGGTTACAAGTGGGAATGGTAACCGCAGACATATATATATATATATATATATATATATATATATATATATATATATATATATATATATATATATATATATATATATATATATATATATATATATATATATATATATATATATATATATATATATATATATATATATATATGTCCAAAGATGATACATAACGAATCTAATGCCATACTGTCAAAAGTAATAATTTCAGTTTTGAACTGAAATGGTGTCGGTTAGAAATTTCTAACACTTTAAAAGACACCTTGGATGCTGCGATAAAGTGTTAGAAACCGACACCATTTCAGTTCAAAACTGAAATTATTACTTTTGACAGTATGGCATTAGATACGTTATGTATTATCTTTGGACATTTTTAGACTGTCACAAAACGCTCTGTTCGTTATATATATATATATATATATATATATATATATATATATATATATATATATATATAAAAGGGGAAAAATTAATGGGCATGTACGCAAAAAGGATGATAGGGTCACGAATAGGGAATGGTAACCGCAGACATGCATGTTTCTGGCTCGTTAGCCGTCATCAGTGCGGCATAACCAAGTAAGGTATTGCACTTGGCCAGCAAGAGTGTTGAGTACTTGGGAGCAAAGGATGGTAGGGAAACATGTATTAAAAAGCGAAAAACACAAACAACGAAACTCACACAAGAGTCCTATCGCCATTTGTGGCTTCGGCCAGCTGTGCCCACATTTCGGGGCTACGAACAGCGTCGCCGCGTTGGCGAAACGGACTCATTGTGTTTGAGCCGTTCCAAGCCCAGGATGTAAAACAAAAAAGGGGTGCCAAGTATGCGTACCTATAACAAACAAAAGGGGAAAAATTAATGGGCATGTACGCAAAAAGGATGATAGGGTCACGAATAGGGAATGGTAACCGCAGACATCCTTTTTGCGTACATGCCCATTAATTTTTCCCCTTTTGTTTGTTATAGGTACGCATACTTGGCACCCCTTTTTTGTTTTACATCCTGGGCTTGGAACGGCTCAAACACAATGAGTCCGTTTCGCCAACGCGGCGACGCTGTTCGTAGCCCCGAAATGTGGGCACAGCTGGCCGAAGCCACAAATGGCGATAGGACTCTTGTGTGAGTTTCGTTGTTTGTGTTTTTCGCTTTTTAATACATGTTTCCCTACCATCCTTTGCTCCCAAGTACTCAACACTCTTGCTGGCCAAGTGCAATACCTTACTTGGTTATGCCGCACTGATGACGGCTAACGAGCCAGAAACATGCATGTCTGCGGTTACCATTCCCTATTCGTGACCCTATCATCCTTTTTGCGTACATGCCCATTAATTTTTCCCCTTTTGTTTGTTATAGGTACGCATACTTGGCACCCCTTTTTTTTATATATATATATATATATATATATATATATATATATATATATATATATATATATATATATATATATATATCTGTTTATAAACAATATAATTCTAAACTAATGAAATTAATTACATATTTTAAGGAATTAATTCAACTATTCATACGGTAGAAACAATTAATTCTGTTAAGGAAACTGTAGGGTATATTGAGGATATAATTATTGAATTAAACCAATTTTAGAGGAAAGAAAAAAATTGACAAATAAAAAAATTCTAGTCAATATGGGGGAAAAATTTGATTTAAAAGTAGCTTCAAGTTTAATTCCTATAATTAATAATACTTAAGATTCGGTCAAACAACTAATTGATGCCATCAAATTATATGATAGCATGTTAGATAACGACGAAAAAGATTTTCTAGTTAAATATGTTTTAAAAACGCGATTATCACAAAGTGCAAAATTAAAATTAAAACAAAATTATAATTCTAACGCAGATTTAATCAGGGCACGAATCGGCGCATGAGTACCGAAAACTATTCCAGCTCAATTTTTTTTTGCGATCCTCTTTAAATTGCCCTACTGTTGATATAAACGCATGTTGCCAGGGGGCAACCCCGTTTCATATTGTTTATACCGAAATTGTTTAAACAATTACAAGGAATTGTTATTTTTTACCCGGACAATTTTTTTTATATTCTTTATTGAAATACAAATAAAAAAGGTTCTATGAATTTTCACAATAAAGTTAATATTTTCAGAGATGAATTATTAAAAGTTCGAAAAATCTCAAATTTGGGAACTTTCGACCCATGAAAAATATATTTAAAAAAATAACATATAAATAGTATACATTTTTTTAAGTTATTTATACAGTAGTTAATAATGTTATTACTAGAGATTTTAAATTTTTTTATTATATATACCTGTTTTTTAATTGTTAATTTCACGCGCTCACAAGTACGCGTCGCTTACCTTTCTGGGTCTTGAATCGTTTTTTATCATTTATTTTAAAAACTATCATTTTTTTCAAGATTGCTAAAGAGAGCAATGTTATTAATAATTAAATTGTCTACAATTTCTTTGTATAATTTTTTTTCTGGAATCAATTTTTTAAATTTTATTTAATCATAAAGCGGAACATGTAATTAAAATTTCTTTTTATCAGTTTATATTACTTTTTGTTATTAAAACTAAAAATAAGGTAAAACCACTGTTATTGACACTGGCCTAGTGTTTGGCACGTGCAATTTTAATCTAATTAGAAGAATAAAATGTTTTCAAATACTCAATTATCTTTAAACCGGATAGCGGCCTCATCTTTTCGTCGATAAGCTGCACGGTGTTGTACAGTTAGTTATATATGTATCAGGCTTTGGATTTTTCACCTCATTGTTTGCAACTTTACTAAAAATTCATGGTAAGGTATCATCAGATTTTTTCTTTTTTTGGGAACAACTAAAAACATGACAGACATTTATTGCAATGAAAAACGACAAAAACTAAAAATATATCCATCCAAAAGTTTTAATAATACACGAAATCACTGTAATGGGTGCAACAACGTTTAACAATCTTGAACAGTTTTGTTTTATATTATTTTCATAATTAGAACGTTACGCTACTGTGTAACCATATTAACAAAAAAAATGAAATATATTGTCATGTAAAAATAAATAATCCAAAAAAAAATGTCAACTGAAAAACATTCATAATTAAAGTTGTAAAATTGAACTTTTCGTATTTTTCACCCGAAGTAGAAATATCCTACCAAGCCAATTTGGGAAGAAGGGATTTCTACAATTTACATTGGTCCTTCGAAATCGGATTATATTTACCAAGCAAGCGGTTTGCAAACCACAATCGAAGCTACTGAAGCACTATGGGATGCTAAATTACACTACAATATCAGGTCGATGCTAAGTTGTACACCTACTACAATATCAGGTCAGTCCTTTCCAAGTCATCTCAAAATAACACATCCAATAAAAATTTTAATGCTGATGCCACTTGAATCACCTAATTGTGTAAAGTTTTGATAATCTCTTGAACTTTTAATAACGTTTTTTTTTTACCGTATTTTCCCCAAACATTGTATATTTGAAATAAGAATTAGTAAAATATTTATACCTAAGCCTTAAACCTCCTCAACATGCCCAGGACATCTAAGACTAAGAAAGTAAATCCTAATTCTAGTATAGATGACTCTGAGCAAGTTGAATTTAGAAAGCAACTTGAACTTTATAATAACCTGGTGGCTCGCCGTGATGCCATAATCAACGAAATCAACCGTTTTCAAGATTTTTTAGAAACCAAGTGTTCAAACCTAGGTGACCCGCGTTTAAAAATTGAACTAAGTACCCGGCTAAGCATAATCGAATCCTTAAATAATAACTTTAAATCTCTTCAGATTGAAATTGAGCAACTATGCCTCAATAATAAATTTGATGAGGCAGATGAGCAAGGCCAAGAACGGGAGCATTTCGAAACATTATATTTTGATAATATTTCTCAAGCTAAATTAATTTTAGAACAAATTAATGTCACTCAGACACCAAAGAGAATACATGACTCGAATTCAAATTCTCTTGTACATTCACCATTTTTTCAGTCTGGATCCCAGTATGGTCCACGCCTACCTCCCATTCCACTGCCTCAATTTAGCGGTTCTTACGAAACTTGGACTAACTTTAAAGACACGTTTATATCACTTATCGATAAAAATTCACAAATTAATAACATTGAAAAATTCTACTATTTACAATCAAGTTTACAGGGTGAGGCTGCTCAACTTATTAGCTCGTTAGCTATCACAGAAAATAATTACCACACTGCATGGTCGCTCTTAGAGGAGCGTTTTGAAAATAGAAAAGCCATAATACATGCTCATATTAAATGTATCTTTGATCTCAATCAAGTAAGAGACGAATCCCACATAGGTCTTAGAAAACTCTTGGATGGATTTCAAAATAATTTCAAATCCCTGCAAAACCTGGGAGAACCTGTAGACCATTGGTGTAGCTTAATAATTTATTTACTCACTACAAAATTAGATTTAAATAGTCGTAAAGAATGGGAGTTATTTTCATGTAAAATCGACAAACTTAAAACTAATGATTTCATAAACTTTTTATCACAACGTTGCCGATTCCTCGAATCTCTTGACTACAAATTGACCAATAAGAAACCTAATTTTACTCAAAAATTTGGAAAATATGAGCCTAAATATGAACGTAAAGCATTGCTTACTTCAAATAATACTCCTGTTTGTTCCCTATGTAAAGAAAATCATTTTCTATATGCTTGCAAAAAATTTCATAACCTACCAGTTGATAGCAGATTTGCAGAAGCTAAACGTGCCAACTTGTGCACCAACTGCCTACGTACAGGTCACCGCCAAGGTGATTGCAAGTCTTCTTATTCCTGTCGAACCTGTCAGGGCAAGCACCACTCATTGCTGCACATGCACAACAGACCCGCACATTCTCAAAGTACACAGCATAATTCTCAACCTCGATCTAGTTCTCAGCCTCAGTCCAATATTCATCCTCATAATGATAATTCAAAACCTTCCACTTCTGCAAACACCGCATTTACCCTGCCAATTAATAGCCATACAGATTTGCCTAATCCTACCGGTACTAACAACTGTCACACTCAAAATCTTCATTGCACAAATGCAACCCAAAACTCATTTGTTCTACTCTCTACGGCCCTTATAGAAGTTTTCGATAAAAACAACCAACCTATAAAATGCAAGGCTATTCTAGATAATGGAAGTCAATCAAATTTCCTAACCCAAAACCTTTTTGACAAATTAAATTTAGCTTATGATACTATTAATATGTCCGTTTCTGGAATAAGCCAAACCCAAGCTAACATTTCTAAACGAACCCAAATTAAAATAAAATCTCTTTCTAATAATTTCTCTTTAAAAATATCTACTTTGGTTATTAATAAAATAACCGAGCCTATTCCTCAATTAGTTATTAATCCCTCGAGCATAAGCATTCCAGATAATATTGTTCTCGCCGATCAAGAATTTCTAAATCCTACCTCTATTGACTTACTTTTAGGTGCAGAAGTTTTTTATGACTTACTTAAACCCAACCAAATTAAATTGGGTAAACACAAGCCTATTTTACAAGATACCAAGCTTGGATGGATTGTGAGTGGACCTATATCTTTATTTACATCAATTTGTCAACCTCAAACCTCAAATTCATTAACTTGTACCACCACCGATAATAATCTTCAGAAGTCTTTAGAACTTTTTTGGAGCTCTGAAGAAACCACTGAACAACTACAACGTAATAATAAATATTCTCCGGAAGAAATCGAGTGTGAAAATCACTTTCGGTCTACAACACAAAGAAATCCCTCAGGAAGATTTACTTTAGATCTACCTCTCAACTCTAATGTATCCAAGCTTGGAGACTCTCTCCAAACTGCTATTAAGCGCTTTAGCCTCTTAGAACAAAAATTTGCAAGGCACCCTGAAATAAAAAAATCTTACTCTGAGTTTATATCCGAATACATTTCCCTTGGACATATGTCAGAAATTGAACCAATAAATGATACTTTCCTTTTATATCCTGCCTACTACTTACCTCACCATTGTGTGGAAAAATCTGATAGCCTTACTACACGGCTCCGAGTTGTGTTTGATGGTTCAGCGGCTTCTTCTTCAGGCCTCAGCATCAATGATTGTCTTAAAGTTGGACCCACTGTCCAAAATGATTTATTAACAATCCTTTTGCGTTTTCGAGAACACAATTATGTACTAACAGGAGACATCGCTAAGATGTACCGCCAATTTCTAATAAACCCCAACCAGCGATGCTTGCAACGCATTCTATGGCGCGATGAACCTCAAAAATCACTCCTTCACTTTGAGTTAAACACCGTAACCTACGGAATGTCAAGTAGTGCCTTTTTAGCCACGCGTTGCCTAAATCAAATTTCATCTGATGTTTTCGAGTCAAATCCAATTGAAAGCAACATCATCAAAAACGACTTTTACGTTGATGACGTACTCACCGGCTCATCCACTGAAGAATCCCTTGTAAATATCCGCAAAAATCTTGTAAATATTCTTAAATCGTATGGACTCGACTTAATAAAATTCTGTTCGAACTCTAAAACTGTATCGTCTGACTTCAGTGACCCCGTGAGTAATGCTATTAAAACTTTGGCATTAAATGAATCCCATCATCACAAAACTCTGGGTATATCCTGGAATCCAGAACATGATCAGTTTATTTATAATTCTACCATTAAGCTTGACACCAATCCTGTAACCAAGCGTGTAATTCTTTCACTGATATCTCAAATCTTCGACCCTCTCGGTCTCCTTGGTCCGATGGTGATACAAGTAAAACTTCTCCTGCAAAAGCTCTGGCTTCTTAAGATTGGCTGGGATGATCCTGTGCCCATAGATATCTTCCGAATATGGAAAAACTTTACTTGCCATTTATCACGCGTTGATTATTTCAAAATCCCACGCCAAGTAACCATTAGAAATTATACTCATCTTGAACTCCATGGTTTCAGTGATTCTTCTATAAATGCTTTCGGCGCATGCATTTACGTCCGTTCAATAGACTCCTCAAGGAACATCTCTGTTAACTTATTCACTGCCAAAAGTCGCGTAGCTCCTTTAAAAGCTGTATCCTTGCCGCGCCTTGAGCTATGCGGAGCTTTGTTACTCTCCAGGCTAATGGACAAGGTCCTGAAGGTCCTGAATTGTAGTCCAAACAAGGTGTATTATTACACTGACTCCACCATCGTATTATGCTGGCTTTCCCTAGAACCTAGGCAACTAAAAACTTACATTTGTAATCGAATATCTGAAATTCAACAAATTACTGATGTAGATTCTTGGCATCACATCACTTCTACCAAAAACCCCGCGGATATAATATCTAGAGGTATCAGTCCTCAAGACCTTAAATATTGCACCTTGTGGTGGCACGGTCCCTCATTTTTATGCCAACCTGTAGAGTTTTGGCCTACAGACACCCACATTTCTAATTACTCACGCAAATCTTTCGACAATGACACACTAGAAATTAATACTAAATCTATCTTACTTATCTCTACTGTGCCTGAATTTCCTATCTTCGAACTATACTCAAATTACAACAAACTTATTAATGTAGTCGCTTATTGCATTAGATTCTATAAAAACTTAATTGCCCAAACCTACACGTCAAATAGGACAATTGACTCTTTATGAACGTGATCATTCATTGACAGTTTTAGTAATCCTAGCTCAAGAAAAGGAATTTGCCCTCGATTTGCGAGACTTAAAAAATAAAAATCGTTTACGTTCCCAGAGTAAATTAAAGGCTTTGAACCCATTCATTGACAAAAACGGAATAATGAGAGTTGGAGGACGACTCGAGCAATCCTCTCTGGATTACGAATCCAAACATCCCATACTCCTACCAAAAGGACACCCATTTACTCGTTTAATCATCGTTCATATTCACGAGCAGAATCTTCATTCTGGAACACAGGCCACATTATCTTTCGTGAGGCAAAAATTCTGGCCCATTCATGGAAGATCCGCTGTTAAATCAGTAATTCATAAATGCGTTACTTGTTACAAACAAAATCCTAAACCTTTAAGTACTCTTTTAGGGGACCTACCAGAACCTCGAGTACATCCCTCCAGACCTTTCACACACACCGGTATGGACTCTGCTGGATACTTTATGATTAAAGACTCTAAGCTCCGAAATAGAAAATTTATAAAGGCCTATTTGTGTATATTTGTTTGTTTAGCTACTAAGGCTGTGCATTTAGAACTGGTGTCTGACTTGACCGCTCACGGTTTTCTGGCCATGCTCAAACGTTTCGTTTCCCGTCGTGGTTTGTGTCAACATTTATATTGTGATAACGGCACAAATTTTGTTGGGGCTAATGGCGAGTTACAGGAAGTTTATAAACTTCATCAATCCCCTGAGTTTGAAAATTATGCTAGAAATAACATGATTCAGTTTCACTTTAACCCTGCGGCTTCACCGCATTTTGGGGGGTTATGGGAAAGTGTTGTAAAATCTTTTAAACATCATTTCCGTAGAGTAATATCAAATGATAATCCTCTCACTTATGAGGAATTTTACACTTTCGTGGTTCAAGTGGAAGCGGTATTAAATTCGCGTCCCCTTCTACCTCTTACCAATGATCCCAATGATCTGGAATCCTTGACTCCCGGACACTTCCTTGTGGGCCATCCGTTAAACCTTATACCTGATATCGAATTGGTGACTAAGCCAATAAACAGACTAAATCGTTACCAAATGCTGCAATCCTTGGTACAACATTTTTGGCGAAGATGGTCACAACAGTATTTACACACACTACACGAGCGATCAAAATGGCATTTTAAAACTGATCAAGGAAATCTCCAAAACCGCCTTGTCTTATTGAAAGACGAGAACAACCCGCCTTCCAAATGGACGCTAGCAAGAATTGTCAAGATTCATCCCGGAAAGGACGGTATAATCCGCGTTGTTAGTGTTCGTATAGCAAACGGGAATATACTTAAACGCAGTGTAGTTAAGATTTGTCCACTACCTGTTTCAGACGAACTTTGTGTACCCAGTGATTCAAAACAAACTTTTAAAGTAACTCAATAATACTGTATGTTAATGTTTGTATTTTAACATTGGACACTGTCGTGTATTATTAGTACATAACTTGTTTTTTTTAACCTATTTTCATTGTACTTTATTTGTTATTTTTTTTTCTTCAACTTGTTATTGAAAGATACTTAGTACTTTCAAGGGCGGCGGTATGAACAGTTTTGTTTTATATTATTTTCATAATTAGAACGTTACGCTACTGTGTAACCATATTAACAAAAAAAATGAAATATATTGTCATGTAAAAATAAATAATCCAAAAAAAAAAATGTCAACTGAAAAACATTCATAATTAAAGTTGTAAAATTGAACTTTTCGTATTTTTCACCCGAAGTAGAAATATCCTACCAAGCCAATTTGGGAAGAAGGGATTTCTACAATTTACAAATCTTGAAAGAAATAAAGACTGAATAACTATAAGCAAAAAACAAAAAATAATCAGCTGAGATTTGACACGCACTAACCATGATACATACATATACATAAAATTATTTTTTATTTTATTTATTTTTCAATTCATTTGAATGCTTTTTCTCAACATTTAAGTGCATACCCAATATATTTTTATAATTTATGTATAACTATGAATTTAAAAAATGTTCAAATACCATCATTATATTTTATTATTGTTAATATAAATCCATAAATTACTAAGATAAAACAAGAAAATAATATAAACTTATAAAAAAGAAATTTTAATTACATGTTCCGATTTATGCTTAAATAACATTTGAAAAACTGATTTCAGAAAAAAAATTATAGAAAAATTGTCGACAATTTAATTATTAATGCATTGCTCTCTTTAGCAATCTTGATAAAGTTGATAGTTTTTAAGAAAAATGATAAAAAACGATTCAAGAACCAGAAAGGTAAGAGACGCGTACTTGTGAGCGCGCAAAATTAACAATTAAAAAACAGGTATAAATAATATTTTTTTTTAAATCTCTATTAATAACATTATTAACTATTGTATAAAGAATTTAAAAAAATGTATACTATTTATATGTTATTTTTTTAAATATATTTTTCATGGGTCGAAAGTTCCAAAATTTGAGATTTTTCGAACTTTTAAAAATTCATATCTCTGAAAATATTAACTTTATCGTGAAAATTCATATGACCTTTTTTATTTGTATTTCAATAATGAATATAAAAAAAATTGTCCGGTTAAAAAATAACAATTGCTTGTAATTGTTTAAACAATTTCGGTATAAACAATATGGCCCGGGGTTGCCTCCTGGCAACATGCATTTATATCATCAGTAGGGCAATTTGAAGAGGATTGCATAAAAAAATTGTGGTGGAATAGTTTTCGGTACACATGCGCCGATTCGTGCTGGACTAAATAGCAATGGCGGGTTTAAATTATGAAAATTGTTTTATTTATCTAGATGATCAGTACCGCATTTCCCACTAGGCCCAGGCCTAGGGCGCAAAATTTTAGGGGGCGCCAAATTTTAAGGTGTTCAAAAGAAGATATACACGCTTATTTACACGTAATTATTGCGGTTTGGACCAAAAACGCCTGCAAAACAGAGCGATGCGGCGGCGTCACAAAGCAATGCCTCTTGAAAACCTTGCTGCATTGCGTGTTGTGTTACGGCTGCGACTAGGGATGCTCGATGAACATCGATGTTCGATGATCATCGATGTTCGATGATCATCGATGTTAAAATCAAAAACATCGATATTATAACATCGATGTTGCTATACGAATAATATCGTAACATCGATGTTAATCGAATGGATCATCGATATCGATTTTCATTTTTATGCCCTCACACGCAAGACGAATGCAACTGGCATTCGTTCTTCGTCGTCTCGCTCGCTTTCTCTCACACTTGCAATAGTTGCAATACTTAAATTCGTTTGTTTACAAAGATTTATGGTGCGTTGCCTGTTGCAAATTACAACTCATGAGTATATTAAAAGTAATATGACATAATTCTCATTTGATAGTATTCTACTGCTGTTAGTGTTGTGCATACGAAATTACATGGAATACAACAATATGTAAGTTTTTATTGATTAACTTTTAAATATTGAATATAGCTGTTTTCTTTCTGTGCGGTGTGCATGCTAAACGAAATTGTTTTTTTAAGGTTATAAATTCTGTATATTACACAAGGGCAAGAAAAATAATTCTCGAGCTCGTTCTCGAATTTTTTTTGCGGCTGTGGTGGTGATGATGCTTGCTGTTTTCTTTTCGTTGTATTGAAAATTGTGTATTAAGGTGACGGAACATTTAATTTTGTAAACTTTTCAATTAATATTTGTGCATGTTCGATTTATCTGGATTTCATTTCTGAGTTTTATTTGCACTTAATTCTGTTTTCAGGGATACAGGAAGAGAATTAGGAATGCCACCAAAAAGTCGCTTTTGGGAATTTTTTGAAAAACTTGAAAATAATGAAGCCAGATGTCGGTCCTGCTATAAAATCATAAAAACTTGTGGCAACACTACAAATCTAAAGTTACACATTGAAAAAATGCATAGTGCATTATTGGGGAAAAATAGCAGCGTGGAGAACACAGTTCATAACACAGGCGCAAAGAAACCACGCATGGAGACATTCGTAAGACCTTTAATGTCAACTGCTTCTACTTCTGCTGAGTTAATTGCACCGGACTCTGGTTTATATGAAAACAGTGCTGTTGATTCTGATTGTAGTTTAGAATGTTTAGATGCAAGTGACATAAGTGCATCGTCTAGTCACAAAAAAATATTCCAGCCAACACTAAATCAGAGTTTCAGGAGTATAACTGAATTCTCTGAGAATGGGATTAAAGGAATTCGCCTTACAAATGCTATCTTGTATATGATTTGTAAAGATACACAGCCGTTCCAGATTGTCGAAAATGAAGGATTTCTAAATTTAATAAAAACAGCTGCACCTCTTTATAAAGTCCCATCGAGGCATAGTTTTAGGAGAATGCTAGAGAACCGATATGAAGTTATACAGAATTTCTTTAAAAATAAAATCAAAGGGCTAAGTAGCAATATAACCCAGACAACCGACATTTGGACGGATACCATGCAAACTAGGAGTTTCCTTGGTATCACTATACACTTTTATGACGAAGAACGCATGACATCAGTGACTCTGGGAGTTTATGAGTTATGCGAATCACATACTGCTGAATACATTGCAAGAATGCTATTGCAGACATGTCAAGAATGGTTTATAGATCTAGAAAAAGTATCTGCTGTGGTAACTGATGGAGGAGCAAATGTGGTTAAAGCTGTAGATATCTCATTTGGAAAAAAATGCCATATTATTTGTTTTGCTCACTTACTTAATTTGTTTGCTCAAAAATCAATAGCAAAAACAAATCAATTGCCAGAATTGATTGAATCTGTCAAAAGAATTGTCACCTGGTTCAGGCATAGTGTAGTTGCGAGTGATGAATTAAGAAAACAATCTAAAATTAATACAAGATGTTACCACTCGCTGGCATTACACCTTTTATATGGTGGAGAGATTTTTAGAACTGCGACCAACGATTAATCAAATTGTTAATTGTCATACAAGTGCTCCTCCAATGATAACTGCAAAAGGTATCGAAGAGTTGACTGAAATTTTTGAAGTTTTACGCCCTATAGAAGTAGCTACTAAAGAAATATGTGGAGAAGAGTATGTTACCAGCTCCAAAGTCATTCCTATAACACGAATGCTAAACCTGAAAATGAACAACATTAAAACAAACAGTTCTGTAGGTCAGGATCTTAAGCAGAACATAATAACCGAAATCAGTAAACGCCTGTTACCGTCGGAACATGTTCAAATACTTGCTACTACATTGTTAGACTCAAGGTTTAAAAACATTCATTTTCAAGATCCCATAGCATGTTCTAAAGCAATCAAATATGTCAAAGAATTAATAAATACCGCGACGGAAATAAAAGTAATTGAAGAAGATATTAGTCGTTCTCCAGATCTAACAGAAGAATTTAATTTGTGGAGCGAACATTACAAACTTGTAAATAACAAAAACTCTACGACTTCGCATAGTGATCACGAAATGCCTTCAGAGTTGTTACTTTTTAAAAAATGCGGTGTCTGATCTTAAACAAGATCCCATCCAAGTTTGGAACAATGTCATCGGCTTCACTTACCCCAAATTAAAAAAAAAATGCGGTGAAATATTTAAGTACTATCGCTACATCAACGCGATCCGAAAGACTCTTTTCAAAAGCTGGCTCTACTCTGTATCAGCAAAGAAATAGATTAAAAGGTTCTTCTTTATCAAAATTAATTTTCCTTCAGTCAGTTGATAAAAAATATTGGAATATGTGATAATTTGTTCTGTTTTTTTAATAAATTTTAAACGATTTCACTGTATTTTATTTCTTTGTCAAATATTAATTCAAAAATCATCGATGTTATTCAAAATCGATGTTCGGTTTTCGATAAATATCGAACATCGATGTTTGACTTTCGATTATGACATCGAAATCAATATCGATGTTTTTCCAATATCGATCATCCCTAGCTGCGACTGACTGCGGCCAGTGTGATGTGGCCATAAGTGGTAGGCGCACTTTACGGACTGTACTCCCCTTTTGACATACAAGTGGACTCGTCCAGTGGACTGCTCTGCTCTCTGCTCCGCGCTCCGCGAGACAGTAGCTTGCCAGTTGTCACTTGTAGTTGTAGGCAACCCATCGGCCACTGACGCTGACGGTGCGTAATTTTTGTGAGTGTTGTGAATTGTTAATCACCTTGACATCAGTTAATTTGTGAGTACGAACTTACTACAAAAGATAAAAAACAATGTCCAAAAAACTAAGTGGTGCTGAATTTCGAAAAAAAGCAAGAGAAAGAGAAAAAAGAAATGAAGAGTTTTTATCAAAAGTTCCCAAAATTAGTGGGTTTTTTCTGCCCGGAGATAAACAACCCTCCTACCCAGTTGAAAGTGAAAGTGCTACTGCTAATAGTGCTAATGAAAGTAATGTATCGGATTCGGTAAGTCAGAATTTGGATTATGTACCGGTAGTTGAAGATGAAGGTGTTGTTGTTAGCGGCAAGGTTGCCAATTCAGATAACTTGCAAAGTCAATCGGAAAATTCAGAGTTAGAGCACCAAACAGAAATAAATATATCCAATGACCCTGCTTTGTGGAACATAGACGACAAAACTCGAGAACACATAGTTAAAAATGGGTTTAAACAAAATGTTGACGCTGATTTTTCTTTATCCGAGCGGATTTATGGAGTAAAAAAAAAGGTGGTGTACTAAGGACTACTTTGAAAAACACCATAAGAATGGTGAAATTAAAACACGTGATTGGCTTGTCTATTCTCCTTCAAAGGCATCGGTTTTTTGCGCTTACTGCAGACTTTTTGGAAATGACGCTGCAGCTACATCCTCTTTTTGTGAGGGTTTCAATGATTGGAAAAATGCTGCAGCCGCACTTCAGTCGCATGAAAACTCTCCCGCCCACCGAAGTTCGGTTTTGTCTTATGTTAGTAGAGCGAAAGTAGAAAACCGCGTTGACAACAAACTAGTCGAAGCTTGGGAATCTGATGTTAAGTATTGGCGTGAAGTTTTAAAACGTGTTGTTGCGACCATTAAATACCTTGCTACTCGAGGTTACCCCTTCAGAGGATCAGACAATTTGTTCGGTTCCAGCAGAAACGGTGCATACATAGGCGCACTTGAACTGTTGGCACAATTTGACCCATTCCTGTCCCAACACATACAAAAACATGCCAACAAAGGCCAAGGTAGTACATCCTACCTTTCACATTTCACTTGCGACGAAATAATTATAATAATGGGCAACACTGTTCTCAAGAGAATCATCAAAGAATTGATGGAAGCAAAATACTACTCCTTAATAGTTGATTCCACTCCAGATATCGCCCATGTAGACCAACTTACATTAGTTGTGCGATATGTATTACCCAATGGTATAAATACTACGCTAGTAGAGAGGTTTTTAGAGTTCCTCCCAAACACTGGACACAACGCGGAAGAGTTGGCTACAGCTTTATTTAAAAGCTTGGAATGTCACGGAATTGATATAAAAGATTGTCGTGGCCAGAGCTTCGACAATGCTTTCAACATGGCAGGAGTGTACACTAGTCTTCAAGCCAGAATAAAGGAACAGTGACCACTAGCAGAGTATATTCCGTGCTCCTCACACTCATTAAACTTAGTTGGAGTAGCTTCAGCGGAGGCATCGGACACAGCTGTAGTATTCTTCGACCTTGTGCAAGGCCTATACAATTTTTTTGGTGCTTCAACTCATCGCTGGGAGATTCTAAAAAGTGTCCTTAAAGATAGATTCCCAGTTGTGAAATCACTTTCGGTAACCAGGTGGTCAGCTCGAGCCGACGCTCTCAAAGCAATTTACAAGTCATTTCCTGAGATATTAAATGCTCTAGAAAACATAATCAACAATGAAAATGAAAAGCCCACAACGCGGCAAGAGGCCAGGGGCCTTGAGAAAAACCTGCTGAAACTTGAAAATGCCTTCTTGCTCGTCTTTTGGAAAGATGTCATGGAAAAGTTTTGGAAAGTGAATGCAACTCTTCAAAGCGAAACAGTTGATCTTGGGACCGTTGCATCCCTTTTTGAGTCCCTTCAATCTTATGTTCAACAACTAAGGGACAAATTCGAGGACTACGCATCGGCAGCAGAAATGTTGACTAAATCAAATAATTGGGGAGCAAGTAGAGTGAAAAAACGGAAAAGATTTTTTGATGAAATGCCCAGCAGCAATAAAACTACCGAACTTGACCGCAAAGAAACATTTAGAATAAATGTATTTCTATTAATTGTTGACAGAATTGCCACAGAGCATGATAAAAGGGCAAACGCTTACAAGGGTTTCCAAGTTTGGGTTTTTGTTGAACTTAAGAACACTGGAAGACAATGCCATCAAATCAAAATGTAAAGACCGTGTTGAACTGTATAAAGATGATTTGGAAGAATGCTTCTCAGATGAGTGTGTGCAATCAAGTATTTTTTGAAGAGTGAAAATTCAGAGGATGCGAAGGAAAGGGAAGATGAGAAGGAGACCAAAAAGAAACGTCCATCCTTCAAGCCTCTTCTCCAATTTATCTACGACAAGAACTTGCAAAACATATTTCCCAACATGGAGATTGTATTAAGAATAGTATTAAGCACAGCTGTCACCAACTGCAGCGGTGAACGCTCTTTTTCTGTCCTAAAACGAGTGAAGAACCATTTACGGAATTCCTTAAGCCAGTGCAAACTCAATGCACTTTCCATAATGGCCATAGAATCGGACCTGACTGAAAGCATTAACTTTGAAGAAGTAACCAGAATTTTTGTTGAGTCAAAGCAACGAAGAAAATTGCCTTAAAATAAGAATTTAACTGTACATATGACTGATTTTTTTACCTTAAGTGTTTGTTAGACTTTGTATTTATAATAAAGCTCAAAATATATTTTTTTCATTTATATTCTACATTATGTATTGGGATGTAATTACTGATTTTTCAAATACATAGGCTTAATTAATGAATGTTTTTCATTATAAAAGAATTTTGTACTACCCGGCTTTGTTTATTATTTTACATTTAAAATAAAATAATTTACTAAAAGCTTATTTTTCAAGCTATTTTGTACACCATCCAAATAACAGCTTGAAAAAATCACGAATTAACTGGTGGTTAATGGGTTACATATATTTATATTTCTTTCATTGTATATAATATAGTAGACTGTAAATGGTCTAATTCTACATTTTACACGTTAGAAATTTTCTAACTGAAGCTTTTTTCACTATTCAGTTAATCTAATGAGAGGTGTGGTAACAGTTAGAGGTTATGGCAATAACTGTGAAGTTGTATGATAATATTAATTTTAAAGGAGTTGATTTATTTGAAATATCAATGATATATTCTTATATGTTTACCTCAATGACAATAATCGTGATCTTATTTTTGTTTTACAACCGGTATTGCAGCAGGGATTGGGGCGCAACTGATTGGTGTGCCTGGGGGCGCTGTTTGGCTAAAGGCGGCCCTGTAGATGATCTTGTAGTTTTCGGAAACAACTTAACAGTACATAATCAAAATTTAGTAAAAGTTTTACATCGTTTACGAACAGTTAATTTAAAATTAAATCCAATAAAATGCGAATTTTTGAAAAAAGAAATATATCTGGGTCACGTAATTTCAACAAAGGGTATTTTACCAGATCCGGAAAAAATTAAAGTAGTTCAATCCTATCCGGTGCCAAAAGATTTAAACGAAACTAAACGTTTCGTAGCGTTCGCGAATTACTACAGAAAATTAAAAAAAAAATCACATATTGTTGCTGCACCACTAAATCGATTAAGTAAGAAAGGCGTAGTTTTCCAATTGACTACGGAATGTGGAAAAGCGTTTGAAACTTTAATAATCACAATTTATAAATAGAACTTTTTATAGTAGAAAGTTTTTTTTTGGTGATTTATAAGTCATATTACTATTATTAAATTATTACTCCCTTGGCAAATAGCGCTTTAACGAGATAGAGTACGGCATAGTCCACAGTATAGTCTAAAATTTTTTTTAAAAATTTTCTAAATTAGTTTATTTTATTAACAGTTAAAATAATAATTACTGTTGTCACATGTAGAACAAAAAAAAAACTTCTCTCTCGCGTAGTCGATCCCATTATGATAACATAATAGAACTGTCACCTTGATTCATATCCGACGCTTAATCAACTAGGCTACGAACGACATATTTAAAAACTTTCAAAATTATAACAAGTATACACAATTTATATCATATTTCATATCAATTCAGTATAAATTTCGAAATTTATGTATATGCCTAAACACACTTGAAACATGCATTGTCATCCAGTTCTTAGCTATCCTGAAAATTTCAGACCTCTAGGTAGTCGGGAAATAGGTTTAAATTCGATTACAAAATTCCGCGGAATGACAGAGAGACAAAGAACACGGTGAAAATATAAAAAACTTTCTAAAAAGAGCACTTTTTAACCCTCCAATATTAGCTTATCCTGATTTTTCCGATAAAAATAGATTTATTCTAAAAACAGATGCTTCTAACATGGCAGTAGGAGCAGTTTTATCAAATAGCGACGATAAACCTGTAGCTTTTGCGAGGAGACAGTTAAATAAAGCCGAAAAAAATTACTGTACCATAGAAAAAGAATTATTAGCTATTTGCTGGGCAGTAAAAACATTCAGACCTTACTTATTTGCTAAAAAAATTTTAATACAAACTGACCATAGACCATTAGTATATTTGTTTAGTATGACCAACCCCTCAAGAAGACTTACCAAATTTAGGCTAACATTAGAAGAATACGATTTTATAATAGAATACTTTAAGCGTTGAGAAAACGTAGTAGCTGATGCTTTATCTAGGGTAACTATAAGTTCAGATGACTTAAAGTCAATTTGTTCAAATTACACTGAAACTGTTAATGTAATAACAGGAGCGCGTAAAAAGAAAATTGAAAAAAAACGACAATTCTGTAAAGGATTCTAATGTTCATTCTTACGAAAGGTTTGATCACCCAGGAGTTGGGGAATTATTGAAATCCCCATCAGAATGTGTCGAATTACGATTTGTTAATAATAAATATTTTAATGATAAAATTAGTCAGGGAACACCTAAAATATATAACGAAGGCGTAACAGTAGCTACTTTATTCGATAAAGAATCAAAAATTATTTATCTAAACCAGGAAACTCTATCAGTGACTGGCTTAGGCACAGCATTGAGAGCCCTGAAAGAAATTTGTGTCAATGAAAAAATTCCGGAATTAGTCAAAGTTAAAAATGAAAAATGCGCTACAGTGGTTAATAATTTTTTAAAAGTTTCCGTCAGTATAAGAAAGTTAGGTATTAAATTAAATATAATAAAGGGTACTCAAAATATTAACAACAAAGAAATACAACAATTAATAATTAACGACTATCACATGCTTCCAACGGGAGGCCATGCAGGCATTAAACGTACGTACAATAACATCAGAAAGTCATATTCTTGGCCAGGACTTCGAAAGCATGTAGAAGAATTTATTAAGCGTTGTGATGCATGTCAACGCTATAAATATTCTAAAAATATAAAACAACCATTAACAATTACAAGTACTGCAACATCGGCTTTTCAAAAAATATTTCTTGACTTGGTGGGCCCCTTAGATCAAGACAATGATAATTATCGATACATTTTAACGTTGCAGTGAGATTTAACGAAATTCGTCGAGGCATATCATATTAAAAACAAAGAGACAGTAACAGTTGCTAAAGCTTTTGTCCAAAATTTTGTTCTTCGATTTGGTATTACAGAGCAAATATTAACCGATCAGGGTTCAGAGTTTATGTCATCTACTTTTAACGAAATGTGTAATCTGTTAAATATCAAAAAACTTAACTCTACGGCATACCATCACGAAACCTTGGGTACATTAGAAAATTCTCGCAAAAATTTAGGTGCTTACTTGTGCATCTATTCTTAAAGTCATATTAATAATTGGAGTTCGTGGATTCCTTTTTGGTTTTTTGCGTATAACAATTCCGTCCATTCTGAAAAATCTTATACACCGTATGAATTAGTGTTTGGAAAACAAAGTAGAATACCGTAAAATTTTTTAATTCAAACAGATCCTGTATACAACTTTGATGATTATCTGATTGAATTAAAGTATCGATTGCAAGTCGCATGGAATGACGCTAGGAATAATTTGCTGTAATCAAAGTTGAATCGAAAAGAAAAATGGGATAAAAATTTAAATATGGTTAATGTTAAATAGGCGATAAGGTTTTAATTAAAAATATGGGTAGTACTAGTAAATATGAGCCTCTATTTAAGGAACCGTATGAGGACACAGGTGTTAAGGATCCTAATGTAGTTTTAAGTATAGGAAATAAAGCTGTTGAAGTCCATAAGAAAAGAATAAAATTGTAAAACCTAACACCGTCCCTGGTCGACCCGTTTACAGTGGAATGTGACTAGGGATGGCAACGATATATCGATATTTTTTATATATCGATATATTTTGAAAAATATTCGATAAATTTATATCGATATTTCGATTTCGATATATCGAATATTCGATATATAAATTCAAATAAATATTCGTTCGTTTGTTTGTTTAAACAGTAAAGGATAAAAAGTAAATATAGGGCAAACCAGAACGGGCCTAGAAAAAAAAAAGATGGCATATGAGCAATTTCATGCCATATTTTTTTTCCAAGCGCGTTCCTTTTTCCGTTTATAAACCCGTCGGCTTTCTTCTTCTTATTCACAGGCTTCAGCTGCCTGGGCTATGCAACCGGACAGCTTTCTTTTCCTACTAGCTGGTAAGCGAAAAGAAGAGTGCAACCTGAAGTGAGCTACTGGAATTTTGTAAGGTTAGGTTTGTTTCATCTCGTTCTGTTTTCTCCGTTTTGTTTTTGCAGTCTTGTGGTGCTCTTGTGATTGTCTTGTGACTCTTGTGGTTTGTGGTACTTAATTGTACCCAACTTGCGAAATTGGGTGTACCCAAAAAATCTAGCGAGCCAAAAAACCTACAGTGTCCATCGAAATAAAGCCTGAACAAGGTTAGTGAAAGAAAGACTAATATTTAGAAAATGGCTCCTAGATCGATGATATGGAGATATTTTACTAAATTAAGTAAAGAACTTGCAAAATGTAATATTTGCTCAAAAAATTTAAAAACCTCGGGCACCACTTCAAATTTGAGCAACCATTTGAAGCAAAAACACCATCATATTTATAACGAATTTCAACATGAAGGTGAAAGAGAAAAGAAAATATCTGAAGATTTGGTTGCAGAAGCATCAGGTAAAAGGTTGCATCTTCAGAATAAGGAAAATTCGGAAAAACCTCAAATTGAAATTAAAATACTAAAAGTATTGAGATTTTCACAATATTTATTTAATGTATAACGCGTTTCACTATGTTATAGCCTATGTTAAAACCTTTTAAACACAATATACAACCTAATATTAATCCACATAATTTAGAAATTCTTGGTGTAGAAACAGAAATAATATTAAAGAATACTTCAAATAACATTTCAATAAAACATCAAGCCGCTAATATAATTAAAAACGAATTGTTACAAACCCCAACTTATAATCCTTACAATAATATTTTAAAATCAATTCAAAATAAATCTACTAATGATCAATTAGTTTTTACTAGAGCAGATAAAGGTAACACTGTTATAGCCATAAATAAACAATCATATATACAAAAAACTTTAAATTTTATTAATTTAGGAAAATATGAAATATGTAGAAAAAATCCAACAGAAATTTTCCAAAAAGAAATTAAAACATTAGTTCATAATTGTCGTAGTATTTTTGATCCTTTAGATTTATTTAAATTAATTATCATGAATCCGCAATCACCTAATTTATATTCCTTAATAAAACTCCATAAACAAGATTACCCAATTCGACCGATAGTATCATATATTACAGCCCCTGCAGTTAAAGTTTCATATGTACTGATTGATATTATTAAACAATATACCAAATTTGAACCTAAATTAAGAATTAAGAATTCAAGTGAGTTAATAAATGATATAAAAGATTTAACACTACCAAATAATTCAAAACTAGTTTCTTTTGATGTTCAAAATTTATTTCCAAGTATACCTCCTCAAGATACCATTAAATTAATAGAAAATCTTCTAACTAGTAATTTTGTCAATCCCGTAATAAAAGAAGAAATCTTATCAACACTTTCAGTTTGTTTAAAACAAAACTATTTTGAATTCAATAACAATGTTTATATTTGCAAAGAAGGCTTAATTATGGGAAATCCCTTAAGTCCCTTGTTAGCCGAAATATTTATGGATAACATTGAAAATATTATACACAAACATAATCTGTCACCAAATTTCATATATTGGTATCGGTATGTAGATGATATTATTGCGTGTTTTACAGGTACAAACAGACAATTAAATAGTTTTCTTGAGTTCATTAATAATATACATCCTAAAATTAATTTCACTATAGAATTAGAAGATGAAAATAGCATAAACTTCTTGGATTTAACAATTAATAGAGTAAATAAAAAACATGAATTTTCTATATTTCATAAACCGTCCCATACAGATATAACTATCCACAATACTTCTATTCATCCAATTCAACATAAACACGCAGCATATAATAGTATGATCCATAGATTATTGAATACACCTTTAACTGAAAATAATTATAATAAAGAATATTTGATTATCAAACAAATAGCAGTTAATAATGGCTACGACCACAAATTAATTGACAACATTATTTCTAAAAAAGCTTATAAACAAGCCATCCAGGAAGTTTATCCGTACATAAAAGAAACTAAACAATACAAAAGTTTAACATATCTAGGTAAAAGTAGTACTAAATTAAAATCTTTTTTAAAGAAACAAAATTTTACGATTTCATATAAAACCAATAATACAATAGGGAAATACATTAAGAACAATAAAACTAAAAATTCAAAAGATCAAAAATCGGGTGTATATAAACTTAATTGTGGTTCTTGTAATAAAGTATATATAGGACAAACAGGTAGAACTTTTAAAAAGCGTATTACAGAACATAACAGAAGCTTCCTTAATAAAAAAACTGATTCTACATACTCAAATCATCTAATTTCTGAAAACCATAACTTTAATAATAATTTTGATATTTTACACCAAGAAAATAAAGGTTTTAAATTAAATTTATTAGAAAGTCTAGAAATTAATAAATGTAAACACTCTGATACATTACTGAATGATCAAACAGAATTAAATAATTCACCGTTATTAAATTTATTTACATAAAAGTCTATGTACTAATCCTGTATATATTACTACTATCATAAAAATTTATTATTATTAACTTTGTCCTTATTGCAATTTGTAGTACATTTGTTTTATTTCAGTTTATTTATACCACATGATTTTCGACCATCATTGTGTCATTATGTCACATTTCATTTTATTTATATCATAACTTTGTAAGTTCGATTTTAATTATGTATCTGATGAAGCTATAACATAGTGAAACGCGTTAGACATTAAATAAATATTGTGAAAATCTCAATACTTTTAGTATTTTAATATTCTTGGAATATGGATTTTCATCAAGTAACGACTAAGAATATTCAAATTGAAATTAGTGAAAATCAGGACAAATCAAAGCAACCAGAGGTAAAGTTTATTTTTGGAAAATAATTTGATAGGTATATTTTTTAAAAACAATATTGGGTTCAATGTTTTTGAAAGGGAGTTTAATAAACTTTTTTTTAGAAGTCCTGTCTTTCCATGACATCAGCCCCAGTTTCCACAAGCACCGAAGTAGAAATAGAACAGACTACCCCATCTACATCTGGAAAATGGCCAATTTCTTATACCGGAACAACTCCAAAGCACAGCATAGAAAAAAAACAGCGCAGTATTATAGATGTAGTAAAAGATGTTTCGTCTTATTCAGGTTAGAAAATACATGACATTTACTGACATATACTTTGTTTCAAAATTTATTTAAATTATAATAATTTTTTTTATTACGTTGTTCTGTACTGTGCTTTTTTTTCAGATGGTGGATCAAAACACGTTAAAATTACAGAAGCGGTAGTCAAATTCATTGTGCAAGATAATTTACCATTTTCTACAGTGGAAGGTAAAGGTTTTGTGGGGTTAATGAAAACTATAGCTCCATTGTATAAAGTGCCGACGAGAAACACAATAAAGGAGCGAATAGATAAAAAGTATGAAGTTATTTCAAACTCGTTTAAAATGATTTTGAGAAGTGCAAAGAATGTCTCGGTGACTACTGACATTTGGACTGCTGACATGCAGACAAAAAGTTTTATATGCCTTACTGTTCATTTTATTAAAAATAATGAATTTTTGTCAGCGACCCTGGGGATTACAGAACTTTCGGAGTCCCATACTGCTGATTATATGAGCACTTCCTTATCTAATATTTTAAAAGAATGGGACATCGAACTGAATGATGTTACTGCTGTTGTGACGGATAACGCAGCAAACATGGTGAGGGCTATTCAAGACACATTTGGAAGAAATAAGCATGTTCCTTGCTTTGCACACACGATCAATCTCATAGCAGAAAATGCCCTCAAGAACTCTGACGAAGCTATGGCACTTATAGAAAAAATTAGAGCTATTGTTGTATGGTTTAAACGAAGTGTTAATATCTCTGACCAGCTAAGAGCAGCACAACAAAAAAATGAAGGTCTACCAGAAGGGAAGATTTTAAAACTTATTTTAGATGTAAAAACTAGGTGGAATTCCACCTATTATATGTTAGAAAGATATTTAAAGCTTGCGCCGTTAGTAGGAACCATTTTATTATCAAATCTTACTGCACCATGTACTTCTCCTAATGCATTAGATTTGCAAAATTTAAAAAATATTTGTCTACTTCTGCAACCACTTGAAGAGGCAACTAGGGAAATCAGTGGTCAAGAGTACATTACTTTAAGTAAAGTAATACCGATGATCGGTTGCTCAATTTCTAAATATGAAGCAATAAAAGATTTTGATGACATAGACCTAGGTAAGCAGTTAAAGAAAAACATATTAAATGAATTCCAAAAAAGATGTAGAACAGTTGAGAGGTGTTTCTTATTAGCTGCCTCAACAATCCTGGATCCACGTTTCAAAAATATCCACTTTCGAGATCCCTTGGGTGCGTCATCAGTTATAAGGCATTTGAAAAATGAAATGGAAACAAATTTGAGAGAGCAAACAGCATCCTCTTCCTCGGATCTTTCTGTTTCTCCAGAATCAAATGAATTTGATCTCTGGGCACACCATAAGCAAATGGCTCACTCAAAAAAGAGCAAAAAAAATGACAGTGGCCAATTTGATGAGCTCTCGCAATATCTTTCAGTACCTGTTAGAAATTTGAAGGAAAACCCGTTGGTTGTCTGGGACGAGATGAAATCCATCTATCCTAATTTATTTTCCCTTGCACAAAACTACCTTTCAGTGCCAGCTACATCTGTGCCAAGCGAAAGGTTATTGTCTAAGGTTGGAGCCACTCTAACGAAGAATAGAAGCCGCTTATGTGACCTGATGGGATTCTGGGAAGGGTGTGTCACGTGGTGCACACCATGAAAAGGGTACTTTTGTGTGAGCCAGGTCAGCCAGGGCACTTTTACTTTTACTTCGTTCTCGAATAGTTTAACAAGTATTATAATAAGAGTCTGTTAAAAGATATCGTTCTATTAATTTTATAAAAACTATTACCACGGGTCGTAACAGTGCAGCGGCGGGATATATCACCCTCTATCCGAAAAGACTTGTTAGTTTTATAGTGTTTAAGTTTAGTTTGTTAACATTTTGAACATATTAGTTTTAATTTGTTCGGTTGTTTGTTTCATTTGTGGACAATTGTGAATATGGGTAAAAGAAGGCGAGATAGCTCTACTAGTTCTAGATCTAGTAGATTAAGTTCTTCGTCTTCTAGTAGTGACTGTGCCGGTCGTTATAAACGAAAACACAGAAAGCACAGAAATAGAACAGAATATAAGGCACATACAAAGAGTTATACACCACCCAAGGAGACTACAAACAGGCATACTAATAAGAATCGAAATAGTTTATCGAATACTGCTGAAATTGTAGACAATTCCAGTCGTGCTTCTGTGGTACAAGAAACACATGATGCACAGCAAAGAATTAAAGAGCTAGAAGATTTGGTAAATCAGCTTTTAGAAAACAATAACGCAACAAGAGTGTCTATAAGGCCAGACTGCATTCCCGAGTTTTCATGTAAAGAAAATGAAAACTGTCGGAAATGGCTGGACAAAATAGATCAGTTAGCTGATATAAATAGGTGGGACTAGTTGTACTCGCAACGTCGTTCGCGTGGCGTGTGATTCTTGTATAAAAATTTCTTACCCCACCCCATTTAAGGAATGGGAGAGAAGTTTTTATACACCAGATGTTAAGTTGAAAGAAGACAAATACATCTGTAAAAACCGCATTCGAATCGGATCAGTAGTTTTCATGTGATGAGCGCACAAACATACAGACAGACAAAAAAATCTAACCACATTTTTGGGTTCTATTTTGATGTACCCGCGACGTCGTTCGCGTGGCGTGTTGATTTTTGTATAAAAATTTCTTTCCTCGCTTCGTTAAAGGGGTGGGGAGAGAAAGTTTTATACACCAGATGTTAAGTTGAAAGAAGACAAATAAGTCTTTGAAAACCGCATTCGAATAGGATCAGTAGTTTTCATGTGATGCGCGCACAAACATATACATTTCTACAGTTTTATTATATGTATAGACAAGAAACATTAAATTTCCGAATGGTAAAGAAAGTTTTTGAAACAATTGGACACGTTATGTTGAATTTAATTATGTATTGGAACATGTAACAAAAAATACAATTTCAATTAACAACCAATCAGATTTTCGAAAACAATTCTCTTATGAATCAGCGTTACAACTTACACTCTGTCACATAAAAAGTTATTTTGACAAAAATAAATACGTGATCGGGGTATTTCTTGATTTTAAACCATAGGGTCAAGGAGATAAAATAATTGCGTGGCACGAAAATTATTTAGAACATCGTAAACAGAAAGTGCGTTTTAAATACCACGATAGTGACAAAGGGATTCCCCAAGGTAGTCTGTTGGATCCCCTTTTAATTATTTCGTACATTAACGATATTGACCTTTATGTAATCTGTGAATTTGTCAATCTTTTTGCCGACGATACTCTAATTTGTTGTAGTCATGAAAATTTGGATGTAGCTATTCAAAAAAATGAATACTATCTTAGATATGGTTAATAAATATTTTAAAATACAAAACAAACTGAAATTAAATGAAAAAAAACAAATGCAATGATTTTCACCACTAAACGTAAATATAGTTTGCTTGATACTGAGAGTATTAATTTAAATATTAATAATTAAAAAATTGAAGTTGTTACAACAGTTAAATATTTGTGATTCATGTTGGACAATATAATCACTTTGAATACATCCATAAAAAATATCAAAAAAACTCTACTTTCTAAGCAGATTATCTCAATATTTGTCAACGGAGACCAAAATCACGGTATATAACACAATCATTCAACCTCATTTCGACTACTGCTCATCAATTTTATTTGTATTTAATCTAAATAAAATTAATATGTTGCAGAAATTACAAAATCGTGGAATGAGAATAATTCTTAAAACAAATTGCCGTACTCCAATGGACCTTGTTAAAATCTCTAAATTGGTTCGCTGTTGAAAATAGAATGTATTAGTTTACCATGATTGTAGCCTCTAAAATAGTAAATGGCCTATAACCTCAATATTTTCAAGAATTCGTTACTTTTAGCAAAGATATTCATTCATACAATACCAGAGGCTTAGACGACGCCGACGTATATATAGCTAAAACTATGTACACAAGTACGAGGAATTCGCTCTTTTAAAGGCTTCCATAAGTTTAACCAGTTAAGTACCTGCTTCTTTTAAAAACATTTTTAAAATATTACTTAAAGATTATATTCAAAGATTATAGTTTATGTTTATATTATTTTATTGTTTTTATTTTGGTTATAATTTGATGGTTTTTTACTATTGTTAAAATAGTTCTTAAATTATAAAATGATTGTAACTTTGTAATTAATTAATTTAATAGTACCTACTTTTTTAGTTAACAGTACTTTCTTTACAATATCAGTTTTTAATTAAATGGGTGTAATTGTATTCATTTATTTTGTGTTTATTCTTATTTTTCATGTATTTAAAATAAAGATCTCTCTATCTATCTGAAAACTATTTAATTCCTCATACTATTCCAAAAATTTATTGTAGTAATAAAAAAATAATCTATAGTTGAAAATATAATAACATTTGGTGTATTTTAATTATAGATCTGCCCACAGTACCTACATTTTTTTCTAAAATCAGATTTTTATTTGCACTATGAAAAAAAATGAGGAAAAGAGTTAAGAAATTCAACCAAATATTGAGTCATACCGCTCGAAATATACCAATCAATATTTTATAAATAAGAAATACCCAAACTACAATGAAATAAAATTATAGTTATACATCTGTGAAAACCCCATTCGAATCGGATCAGTAGTTTTCATGTGATGCGCGCAGAAACATACAGACAGACAGACAGACAAAAAAATCTAACCACATTTTTGGGTTCTATTTCGATGTACCCGCGACGTCTTTCGCGTGGCGTGTTGATTTTTGTATAAAAATTTCTTTCCTCACCCCGTTAAAGGGGTGGGGGGGGAGAAAGTTTTATACACCAGATGTTAAGTTGAAAAAAGACAAATACGTCTTTGAAAACCGCATTCGATCATTCGAATAGGATCAGTAGTTTTCATGTGATGCGCGCACAAACATATACATTTCTACAGTTTTATTATATGTATAGATGAACCTGTAACGTACAGGCCTTATCGTCTGTCTTTTAGTGAAAGAGAAAAGGTACGAGAAATTGTCAACGGGTTGTTAAGTGCTGAAATTATTCAAGAATCTAATTCACCATATGCGAGTCCAATCGTTCTGGTTAAAAAGAAAAATGGCGAAACAAGGATGTGCGTCGATTATCGTGCCTTCAACGCTAAGACAATCAGGATTGACGAACACTTGGAAAGATTGAAAGAATGCAGGTACTTTACTACACTTGATACGACTAGTGGCTATCACCAAATTAAAATAGCAGAAAAATCTAGACAGAAGACTGCATTCGTAACACCTGACGGTCAATATAAATATCTAAGAATGCCATTCGGATTGGTAAACGCCCCTGCTGTTTTTCAAAGAACAATTAAGCAAATACTGGGATCCATGAGGTTCACCACAGCTTTGACATATATGGATGACGTACTTGTGCCCTCTTCGAGTATACCTGACGGACTAATTGCCTTGGAAAATGTGCTAGAAACATTCCCGAATGCAGGAGTGTCACTGCGTCTAAATAAGTGTCAATTTTTCCAGACAACTATAGACTACCTTGGTCATGAAATTAGTACCGAGGGTATAAGGCCCGGTACTACAAAAATTGCCGCTGTTAAAAATTTCCCTGTGCCAAAGAATTTACATCAAATACGTCAGTTTGTTGGTCTCTGTAGCTATAAATTATGTTAAATGTTTTGCCCAAATAGCACGACCATTGACATTCTTAACAAAGAAAGATGTTCGCTTTGAGTGGGGAACAGAATAGCAAGAATCATTCGAAAAATTAAAAGAAGCATTAGTTGAAAGGCCGGATTTAGCAATATATGACCCCAAATTTGAGACGGAGGTACATACAGATGCCTCAAAACTAGGCCTTGGTGGTATATTATTGCAGAAACAAGAAAATGGATCATTAAAACCCATTTTATATTTTAGTCGTCAGACATCGAAAGAGGAGCAAAGATTTCATTCTTATGAATTAGAGACTCTAGCTGTGATTAATAGTTTACAACGGTTCCGAGTATATTTGATTGGAATAAAATTCTCAGTGCCTACGGATTGGAATGCCCTTAGAACAGCCATGACTAAGCGTGACCTGATTCCTAGGATCGCAAGGTGGTGGTTAACTGCACAAGAGTTCGATTTTTGTGTAAAATACCGTGCGGGGACGAGGATGGGACACGTTGACGCATTGAGTCGAAATCCTGTCGACATGCCTGATAGAAACAATAAAAAGCCTAATATTATAGATATGTTATAAGTGGACATCAGCAAGGATGACTCGGTTTTAGCCGTACAAATGAAAGACGATCAATGTAAAAATATTTTTAATATGCTTCAGAATAAAGCCAACGATCCAGAGGAAAAACAAATTCACATTGACTATGAGGTTAACAATAATAAGTTATACAAAAAAAAACAGCAAACGGACTGAGATAGTACGTCCCTAAAGCAGCTAGGAGGGTAGTTACCATGTATCACCATGACAACAACGGGCATTTTGCAGTTGAGAAGACGATGAAATTAATAAGTAACAAATATTGGTTTCCAAGCATGAAGAAGTACGTGAAAAGATACATTTCATCATGTTTAGAATGTGCATATAATAAAGCGCCAACGGGTAAGAAGGAAGGATTCCTTCATCCAATTGAAAAAACTCCGGTACCAATGGACACTATGCATATTGACCATGTAGGGCCCTTTGTTAAAAGTACGAAGGGAAACTCCTATTTGATTGTAGCAGTCGATGCCTTCACGAAATTTCTCTGGGCAAAAGCAGTAAATAAAAACTAAGCCAGTGATAAACTTTTTAGAAAGTGTATTTGAAACTTTTGGTGTATCAAGACGAATAATATATGATAGAGGATTAAGCTTTACGAGTGATGCCTTTATCAGGTTTACGAAGGACTTATCGATACAAGTCGTATATAACGCAACTGCTACACCACGAGCAAATGGACAAGTGGAACGTTTTAATAGAACTTTTCTAAATTCCATTTCAACCAGTCATGACGATGAGAGAAAATGGGATCAATCGTTAGGTTCCATTACGTTCGCCATTAATTCAGCACCAAATGACACGACAGGGAAGAGCCCTTATCAATTACTTCTTGGCTACAACCCCAGGAAAATGAAAGATTCATTCCTAAGTATGGCTGTAGTCCAGGATGAAGTAGATAAGAATATAACGAAAACCAGAAAAGATGCTGAAATGAAGATACAACAAAAACAAGTGAAGCAAAAGGCTCACTTTGATGCTAAAAGAAAGCAATGTCACAGGTATAGAGTAGGTGATTTAGTCTTGTTACGCAAAGCGAATTTGGCAAAGGATGGTAAACGCCAAAAACTGGTGCCAAAATATGACGGTCCCTACGTAATAAAGAAACTCCTGGATCTTGACCGATACGTGGTTGAAGATCTGCCAGGTTCAACGCGTGCACGTAAAAAGTACCTCTGCTGAAAGAATGAAACCGCTTACAGCTGCTTATGAAAGCGATAGCAAAACGGAATCTGGTAACGAAGAACGCTAAAAAGTGGCTTGTTCATATTGTTTTTATTCTTTATACATATTTTATTGTTGTTGTTTGTGTTTGATTTGTTGTAAAAGAGAGAAATTATTCATGACAAAGATGTGTGCGCAGCATCCAAGTCTGATTGATTTTTCTTGACACCGGTTTAAGTATGTTTACATAAATTTATTGTTCTGACTTACAGAGGGTTTTCTGGGACGGAAAAATGGGCAGCATGGCAGACTAAAACCTAACACCGTCCCTGGTGGACCCGTTTACAGTGGAATGTGACCTGATGGGATTCTGGGAAGGATGTGTCACGTGGTGCACACCATGAAAAGGGTACTTTTATGTGAGCCAGGTCAGCTAGGGCACTTTTACTTTTACTTCGTTCTCAAATAGTTTAACAAGTATTATAATAAAAGTCTGTTAAAAGATATCGTTCTATTAATTTATTATTTAACAATTAATGTATCCAGTTTAGCATTTTACTTTTAAGTTTAAAAAAAAATGTTATTGTAATAAAAATTTTTTTTAGTCAGCAAGGGAGGTGTAGTGAATAAACATTAAATATATTGAAACACTTATGGGGACTTTAACACAATTTATTCAAAAAATTGTTAAGATACACAGAACTCCGTTGGATAATGTTTAAACTGATTGACAAAACAATGAACTATTCGAATTATTTGAACTCCCCTTTACTGTCCATACATCCCCTTATATTAAACAAAAGAACATTCTGGAATGAACGTGAAACATAAATCCAACTTAAATAGTACACACTAGAAAGAAAGAGAACATTCTAGAACAAATAACCAAAAATAATAGTCTTTCAAGTAAGTCCTTTTGTTAATCGGTTATCCCGTTACAATATTATTTTATTATAGTAATATTTCATATTACATATTTCATTAATTAATTGATAATAATACTTAGTTGCAATTTTCATAGTTGAACGAACGAACAGTTCATTACACTTTCTTTCCATACCGTTTAAAATGAGGTGCGTTATTTTGTTGCTAACACCAGCAACATGAATATTTCTAGTTTTCTTTTATTCTTAAAAATTGATTTTGACAATATGGTATTAATGGTGTAGTTTATGACTGGTTTCGAAATTATTTAATAAACCGCAAACAAAAAGTAAAAATTAATAACACATTTTCTGAGGATGTTGCAACTAATTTGGGTAGTGTTCTTGGTCCATTAATTTTTTTGCTATATATAAATGACATGAATCTTTTTGTAGACTGTGAATTCATAAATTTGTTTGCAGACGACAATATGCTTGCATGTAGTGATGTTAATCAAAAATGCTGTTCATAGGATGACAACAATTCTGCTGCATGTGAATAAATATCTAAACTTGAATAAACTTCACTTAAATGTCTTTAAAACTAAAGCAGTGATTATAACTACACCCTAAAAATACAGTAATATTGACTTAAAAAAACAATAATATTTCCATCAGTAATAAAACATGAAACCATTGAAATCGTAATATCTGTCAAGTATTTGGGGTTTTAGCTAGACAACACTTTGTCATTTGCTGAATATTTTGAATATATCCATAAAAAAAGGAAAAAAATATTCGGTTTCTCCCGAATTTTTAAGAAACTGTCAACAGAGATTAGAATTGCTGTATTATTTAACCTCACTTTGACTATTGTGCATCAATATTGTATAATCTTAATTTAAATAAGCTCTCACAATTACAGATATTGCAAAATCGCTGCATGAGAATCATACTTAGGCGTAATCGCTATACAACTGTAAATCTTATGCTATCAACACTGGTATGGTTTAATGTAACTAAGAGATTATATTACTTCATTTATAAAATTGTTAAAAAGCTGACACCTGGTTATTTAAGAGAATTTATAACATTTAATAATGAAGTACATGATTATTATACACGTAATAGAAATGACACACCTACATAATTTAAAATGTAAAAAACATATAAATTCTAATTACTTTAAAGGATTCGCTTAATTTAATTGCTTAAATGACATTATCAAATCTGCACCTTCTTTTATGTCAGCGTTTCTCAACCTTTCAACAGTCGCCACCCAATTTTCAATAATTATTATTACCGCGCTCCCCCTCCCCCTCACACAATAGCAATGTGTGTATGCAATACGCACGTTCAGAAAATACGTCACTGACGCCATCTTGTTAGGTTAGGTAATAGCCCTGGATGTCAACAATTTAGTTGCAAGTGGCATCCAACACGTGTGAAGTAAAGATTTTACGAAAAAAGCGGATAATTTATATTTGTAACTGAATAAATGGTATGTATAATATTTAGGCATGTCTTCAGGGTCCAATAATGTTAATTATTTACTCGTTTTCTACAAATTAGTTCATTTATTGGATTTTGTTTATATTCATTTGGGCATCCCAACCTAAAAAAACATTTTTATTTATTCATGTTTTAATATCTGATATATGGTAATTTTCGTTAATAATTTTTAGATGATAGAAGCAAACCATGCTATTAAATTTTATTTAATAGCAAAATATTTCAAAAATAATGATAAACAATTAAGTCGTGGAGAAAACGCATACACCAGTGGACACGTGAAAAAAATGTTTTTCAGCTCTGAAATGCAGCCTGCCTACTTGAAAGGTGAAGTTCAAGCTAGTATGAAGAAGAAGCTATATAACATTGAGGTACTAAATAGAATTAAATATGTATTTGATAAAAAATCTAGTTTTATGTGTTTTTTTAGGTGTACATCAATTTAAAAGAAGGGGTAGTTTCTTCCCACTGTACGTGTCCAAGGGGACAAGCACTTTGTCACCATATTGCAGCGCTTCTGTACTATGCGCATTATAATATCAGCTCCACCGGGACAGCCAAGGAATGGGAAGTTCACCCTAAACGAGCCGATGAGGAGCAGATAGAAACAATTGACGTTTTGTATCCACGAGAAGCATACAGTGCATTGGGACAAGAAATAAGTGACGAAAAAGTGGAAGAATTTCGACATAAATTAGGACAAACCAATGTAGTTGGATTTTCGTGGCTGCTTAAACCAGAGGCAGACAGTACAATAAATAAGTTAGTGCCTCCAATAGATGAGATTTTGTTTTCCGAAGAATATTTTAAGGCTACTGATAAAGAAAAGTATTTGTGTGATCAATGTGTGCTTAATGAAACACAAATTCGGGAAATTGCCCAAGCAACAATAGGGCAACACAATAACGAAGGCTGGATGATCACACGAAAGATGAGACTGACAGCAAGCAAATTTGGTAGTGTCCTTTCTGCTTGTTAAAGAAATAGATACCCTGCATCTCTTTTTAAAAGTCTGTTGGAAGGCTATAACTTACATGGTGTTCATGCAGTCCAGTGGGGTAAGGGTAACGAACAAACTGCCCTACAAAAATTTGTAGAAATAACTGGTAAAACAGTGGAACCAACAGGTTTGTGGCTGCATCCATGTGGATTTTTGGGAGCTAGCCCAGGTGGTCTAATTAATGAGGACACAATATTAGAAATAAAGTGCCCTTACAAATTTAGAAACTGTTCTATCAAAGATGGTGTTGCCGATAAAAAATATTTTTTTTATTATGAAGATGAGCAGGTAGTAGTTGATTCCGACCATATATATTACCACCAAATTCAAGGTCAACTATATATTACAGGTCGTGCAGTGTGTATTTTTTTTGTTTGGACACCAACAGAGTGCGAAATCCTTGAAATTACAAAGAATCCGGAATGGATATCAAACATCGAAGTGCTAAAAGATTTTTATATAAAAAAATATGTGCCTGCTATTTTTGACCTGAACTAGGTTGTGTTTTACAAAAATTTTAAATACAAATCAACGAATACAGATTCAGATCATAAGAGCTTATGTATTGTTAAGTCTCTCATGATTCAGACTATATTTTTCTTATTTTTTATTCAACCTGAAGTAACTGTAATATCTACATTTCCTGTAAATTTAAATTTGATCGTGATATTAGTTAATTACTTTTTCGTGTAAATATGTATCTAGTCTTAATATTTTAATTGTATAAACATTTTATTTATCTTTTAATTGTTTTTAGAAATTAAGTAAGTAGTCACCGTACTTGTAAACTGAGTTTAAACATAGCTTAGAAAATAAAGGAGTTAACATGTGACAAGTCGTCATTTAAATGAATGACATCTGCCAACTTGTATATTTTCACAACGTTGTTTAAACTCTATACACTATAGGATGCATACAGACGTTTCTGAATTATAGTTTACTAGCGGCCGCCCGCGACTTCATCCGCGTGGACTTTAGTTTTTTACCACCGAGTTTCATACAAATTTGCAACCCCTATTTTAAATCCTTAGAGATGGAATTTAAAAAAGTAATTTCTTAGTACACCACTACGTAATAAAACAAATTTATTCTCGAATTTTCAAGACTCTACGCGTCTATCGACAGTGTAATGTCGGCCAGCAGCAGCGTGCTACCGTCTCACCGCTCCACACACCCCGCTCAGTAAAGCGCGAGTGGTATTAGACTATTATTATTTTAAAAACTTTTAAAACTTGCATGCTATATGCATGCAAAATCTCAGCCCGATCGGTTTAAAACTGACACAGTTTCATACCAACTTTCATCCCCTATTTTATCCCCTTATGGGTGAAATTTATCAACATCCTTTCTTAAGGGATGCCTACGTCATAGTAGCTACATTCAAGCAAATTCTCAGCCCGATCGGTTTAAAATTGACACAGTTTCATACTAACTTTCATCCCCTATTTTATCCCCTTATGGGTGAAATTTATCAAAATCCTTTCTTAAGGGATGCCTACGTCATAGTAGCTACATTCAAGCAAAATCTCAGCCCGATCGGTTTAAAATTGACAAAGTTTCATTCCCATTTTTATCCCCTTTGGGGTGGAAACTATCAAAATTCTTTCTTAAGGGATGCCTACGTCATAGTAGCTATATGCATGCAAAATCTCAGCCCCATCGGTTTAAAATTGACAAAGTTTCATACAAACTTTTATCCCCCATTTTATCCCCTTAGGGGTGGAATGAATCAAAATTCTTTTTTAGGGGATGCCTACGTCATAGTAGCTATATGCATGCAAAATCTCAGCCTGATCGGTTTAAAATTGACAAAGTTACATACAAACTTTCATCCCCTATTTTATCCCCTTAGGGGTGAAATTTATCAAAATCCTTTCTTATGGGATGCCTTCGTCATAGTAGCTATATGCATGCAAAATCTCAGCCCGATCGGTTTAAAATTGATAAAGTTTCATACAAACTTTTATCCCCTATTTTATCCCCTTAGGGGTGGAATTAATCAAAATTCTTTTTTACGGGATGCCTACGTCATAGTAGCTATATGCATGCAAAATCTCAGCCTGATCGGTTAAGAATTGACAGAGTTTCATAAAAACTTTCATCCCCTATTTTATCCCCTTAGGGGTGGAATTAATTAAAATCCTTTCTTAGGCGATGCGTTCGTCATAGCAACTATATGCATGCAAAGTTTCAGCCCGAACGGTTTAAAATTCACAAAGTTTAATACAAACTTTCATTCCCTATTTTATGCCCTTGGGAATGGAATTAATCAAAATTCTTTCTTAGCGGATGCCTACGTCATAACATCTACCTGCATGCCAAATTTCAGCCCCATTCGTCCAGCGGTTTGAGCTGTGCGTTGATAGATCATACAAACTTTCATCCCCTATTTTATCCCCTTGGGGGTGGAATTGATCAAAATCCTTTCTTAGCGGATGCCTACGTTATAACATCTACCAGCATGCCAAATTTCAGCCCCATCCGTCCAGCGGTTTGGGCTCTGCGTTGATAGATCACTATATCAGTCAGTCAATCAGTCAGTCAGTCACCTTTGAGTTTTATATATATAGATGTATGTTAATACCTGCACTCTCTTTGTAATTCTGTAATAGTCATACTAGGTCGTAAATAGTTGTTTTTCATAGCTCTAGCATTATTGTTTATTATTTGTTTGATAATTATTCGAGGAAGAATAAAAAACATTTTTGCGATTTAGTTTTTTTTTTTTCAGTAAATACCCACATTCTCTTTTCTTTACAAATCTTCAAGAGTCTTACTAGAAAATGTGGATAAATGAGTGAAACTAACTTCTTGGACTTGCATTGTCTTCGTGACAGATCACGACGTGTTGGTTAGGTGTATCTCTCACTGGATAAAAGTTACAGATACACCTAACCGAAACGTCGTGATAATTCACAAAGATAACGTAACTTCTTGGACATGCACTGTCTTTATTTCTGAATTATCCCCTTTCGGTTAGATGTACCTCTAACCGTTATCATGTGAGAACTGTGGTTCCGTAGAGTCATAGTTTTTACTTGATAACGGTTAGGTATACTTAAATGAAACGTCGTGACAATTCACAAATAAAGACAATGCAGTAAGTCAAGAAGTTTTTTATAAAAAAAATGCCAGACCAGCATATAGCTGTAACTGTAGGTCTAATAATATTGTAAATTATTTGTTTGATAATTAGTCAAGGAATAATAAAACACCATGTTTTACTTAGCAGATTTGTATAATAACTGTACATTTTCAATAGGTCCACCTTGGTCACTATAATATTGAGACACTTCTTTTATTAAAGGGTATTGCAAATTCGTCAGCCCTGCAACTGCCTTAAAAATTACAGAAGAGTAACTAAATAGAGGTGTAGGAATAAAATCAAGTATTTTAAAACACTTCATTCTTCTTATCGCCCTTTCAACATGAATCCTTGCCCTTGCAATACATTCTGTTCGACGAACTTGTTCAGGAGTAAACTGTGCAGTTACTAAAAATGGAGGGACATTTATAGTCACTCCACTAGGTAAAAGGTCCTTTATTAAAAAACCTTTGTCTGCCAAAACCATGTCACCTGGCTCAAGCTGTTGTAGAATGCCACAATGTGCAACTATCGCCTTATCCGATGTTGACCCAGGGTAAAGGTCAGAAACGAATGTAATTACACCATTTGGAGCAACCCCCACTAAGGCTTTCAGTGTGTTGCGATGCTTGTAGGAGCTATAAGTCAGCCTGAAAAAATGTAAAAAATATATTACAGAAACACTGAAAACAATTTCTTACTTACTTTTGTTTTTTCATGGACTGTCTAGGTACTTCTGAAAAAACTTCTGTACAGTCCAGTATTATTCTACAATTTGTAAATGTACTGGCACAGTTTGGTAAGCAGGATTTGTTCTTACTTCTTTTTGGTATGGACCTCATTAGTTTTTTATAAAGAATTTCATACAGCAAATGTATAAATGTGACGATAACATTTGTTACTGTACCTGCAGCCACATTAAATGTAAAACTTAAATGTGCATGAGAGAAATTCTGGCGTAGCTTCATCAGTGTTAGCAAGAGTTGATCAGCAAGTGAAAGTTTTTGCACTTTCCACTTTGCATAATAATTTATTTCTTCATTTTCTATCAAAAATAATAGACTTTCAAAAATCTCTCTTTTAGGTAATCCTGTGTATTCTAAAATTAGCTCATCTTTTTCACATATATGAGCATATGTGAAATACACTCGAACAGTTTTTAACATCTCCTCTTGCCTTTCAAGTTGCAATTTCAATAAGTAATTTTCTGCCTCAAGCACAGCAACCGACTTTTTTGAAGCATCCTCAATATTACTTTGTGGAATCGCAGTGTCTTCTGCATGACTCGGTCCTGGTTGCGGTTCGGAGGGATTTTCTACCGTTACTGGGGCTGGATTTTGCATTGCAAGTGATTCGTCAAGACTACAAAAAAGATTTGAAAATATGAAACACTACGGACCAAAACTCTAAACTTGCTTCTTACCTAGGATCTTCCATAAAAAGTTTTCTTTTAACTTTGGCCTCGGGTGATAAATAGTGGCTCGGGAATTTTTTGGTTATATTATGCTGAAAAATTTCAGGCCCATTTTTTTTATCACCATCACGAAAGTGACAGCTGCAAATTCTCGCCCCTGGACCAGGTTCTGCCTCACGCCTAAAAATAATTTTATGTAATTCTTGTTAAAAAAAAAAGCTTAGTAAGTGGAGATCAATAATAAGTACGTACCGAAGAAGCCTCAACCACCTCCTAAATTCTTTAAGATTTTTAGAAAACCTAAAAAACTGGCACTTCTCTCTCATGTTATTGTGATTACAATCGGGTGCCCAACATGTTATTCCCATCTTGATAAAGCTTAAAAAGTAAAGTACATTATATTCAGAGATAGGTTAAGCTCAACGTAATTTTGCAATTTTAAAACGAAATCACTGATTCTTTTGTTAAAAATATAAGGAAACAGGAAAATTACGATTATAGAAGTCTTATGCTTACCTTTTATTCGGTTATAAACGACAAATAAACGATTTTTAAAGAAATTTGTGATTTTACTAACGCTGGATGCTTGTTGTTGACATCCAATGCCGTGACCTAGCACAATAAAATGGCGGCGGTGACGCGAACTGAATGCGCGTATAGTAATGTACCTTAAGTAAGTATTTTGACGCTAAACTTACAGTTCAACCTTAATTACAAATCCTGCAACTTACCAAGAATAAGTAAATTGATATTTGGCAACGCCTCTCTTCGAGAGATGTTCCGAGTTATTCCGAACATTCTCGACGGTCTGCGCGAACGTGTATACACGCTGCTTCTTGTCAATTCTGGTCAGTCTCAGTCGAGTCAGTCGTTCTTTCTGTGATAAATCTATTGTGAATGCGTATGTTGTAATTTGCGTGTTAATTGCAGTTCATGGTATTAAAATATATATCCCCAGCAGTCAATTTAAATTTATACAAAATCATGGATAAATTTTTAAGTGGGCGTAAGCGAGTATTCGATACTAGTAAAGCATCAACAAGTGCAAAAATAAAATCAAGAAAATATTCTCAAAAATACTTAGATTTTGGGTTCACATGCACTGAAGTCAATGAAGAAGAGAGGCCTTTGTGTATCATTTGTTCAAAAACTTTAGCAGCAGATAGCATGAAACCTAATAAACTTAAACGACATTTGGTAACGCATCATAGTGAGTACGTTAACAAACCCCGAGAATTCTTCGAGTTAAAATTAAAATCATACGAATCATTTAAAAAAAAACTTTGACTGTGAATGAAAAACCTTTACTTGCCTCTTATAAAGTTTCATATCAAATAGCCAGATGTAAGAAGCCTCACACTATTGGCGAGGAGCTTATTTTGCCGGCTGCAATTGAAATTGTAGAAACCATGTTTGGAGATAATTTTGCCAAAAAATTGGAGTCTATACCTCTATCAAATGATACGGTTGCCCGCTGAATTGGTGATATAGCTGAAGATTTAGAGCATCAGCTACTCGGGAAGTTGCGAGACAAGTTGTTTTCACTTCAGCTTATTGAGGCAACATGAAAATAAAAAGTTTTTTCCTTGAAATATGGGAAAAAAGGAAAGCAAAATCAAGCCCCTGGCAAAAAAGCTACACCAAAAAAAGTATATATTTGCCCTAAGTGTACCTAAAATGTTACGAGGTCTCAGTACAGCATTGACTGTGGTCAATGCAGGGAATACTACCATAGGATGTGCTCAGATTTGACTATAATGGAATTTGAAGCCTATAAACATGATGAAATGGAAGAACTATGGGTTTGTTAGTTCTAATGAAATAAGTATAACTGAAGATGGCACAGACTCTGAGACAGAGAGAATTACTCTTGCCATCAATAAACGCTCGAGTCAAAAGTTTGATCCTCAAACTTCTAAAAACACCAAAGATGCTACTGGGAACAGAAGAGTAAATCAAGTGTTTGCACCAAAAAAAATCTAAAGATAGTGTCCAAACCGTGGATCTAGGTCCCTCGTTGCAAGATATTATAAAAATCTTCAATGATCGATTTGAAAGATTTGAGAAATCACTCAATTTTAAATGGCATAAATAAGACAGTAAAATATATGCAAAATGAAAATAAGCAACTAAGAAGGAGAATGAAACTATCAAAAGAAGACTCTGTGAATTAGAGAGAAAAATGTAGTTGATAAATTATAAGCAAGAGAAAGAACAAATGGACGCTAAACAAAAGAACCTGATTATATGAAGACCACAAATAACAAAAGAAAATGTACAGGATACTGTTCTGTATTATATTTAGAGGCTTAAAAACACTCCTAGGGTTATCAGAATTTAAGACAACTGTACTTCCAAGTAAAAGGGTGAAAAAGCTTATATTGGTCCAACTATCTAGTCAGGAAGTACGCAATAAAATTTTGGATGCAAAAAAGAAGATAGAAAATTTAGATACTGACCTGTGTGGTATCCCTGGAGACTGAAAGAAAATATTTATCTCTGAAGACCTTGATAAGAAAGTTAGACAGGTTCTTGTAGAGGCAAAAAAGCTGAAAAAGACTACAACTTTCGATATGTTTCGGTTAAGAGGGGATGTATTGATGTACGAAGGTACGATGACTCAGAAGCCTTGATCACATTGAAGAGCTGCGAACAGGTATAAATTAAAGGTATAACAAGCTCAGTGAGGGATATAAGGTACCTTACCACCATAAACAATGGATCTCAATAGTCTACTGGACGATTATCAATGTGTAATACTCTTGTCTGTGATACATTAAGCAAGGTGAACTTTCTTGATGGACCAGGATTTGATATTAATATAATTCAGATTAACATAACCAGTATTTATAAGAATTTAGACAGTTGTTTGGTGTATCTGGAAGCATATAAAAAATCATTTGATCTTATAATAATGTCTGAAACGGATCCAATATATTGTAAGTGATTTTAAAATTCCAGGTTATGTAATTGTGGCAAATGAAATGTGATGGATTTGCTGTATATATAAAATCGGGTATTTATCTTGACTGTAGTATAATTAAATTAAATAGTCAAAAGTTTGTAAAAGTACTTGTAAATAAAAATAATGCTAGGGTTTATATGGGTTTATCTGCAAGGTAAAGGGGATTACGAGAAAAAGGGGAAATCAAAAAACTTGTCCAGATCATTGTTTTGTTAGGCGCAACAATAAAGTAAAGAAATAAAAGCATCTATTATAAGTGCAAATCTGCCTGGGGTAGGGTGAGGAACGGGTGGATTGAGTAGCTCGGACATAACCTTACTGCAGCCGGTCCCAAGCCCGGATAAAAGAGGAGGGTTGAGCGCAGGGTTAGCTACCCACCCTCGGAAAAAGAAACTAGTTATGAAAACTGCAACTTTGCCTCGGAACCGGACAGATTAAACACAAAAAACGACAAATGCAATGTAAAAGGACTATGAATATTGGAACTTGAAATGTCCAGAGTTGGTACAGACCTGGAGCTGCTATAAATGCTGTGGAACAACTGGAAAACATAGGAATGGATATAATAGCCGTACAAGAAATAAGATGGCCAGACGATGGAAATATAAAAATAAGTAAATCACCATCTTCTTCAGCGGTAACAAAAACGGAAGACATGAATTTGGAACGGGCTTTGTGATTAGAGACAACCTAGTACAGTATATACTAAATTTTAAACCTATAAATGAAAGGATATGCTACATACGAATGAAGGGAGAGCGATACAATATTTCGATTATCTCAGCGAATGCACCAACGGAAGAGAAGGATGAAGATATCAAGGATGACTTCTACGATGCCCTAGAAAGAGATATAGATACGATGCCCAAACATGATATACGCATACACTGCGGGGACTTTAATGCTAAAATACGCAAAGAGCCTAGCCTATACCCCACAATAGGTAAACACAGCCTACACAATACATCCAACGACAATGGCTTAATACTCACAGAAACTGCAGCAGCTAATAATATGCTAATAAAGTCAACTATGTTTCCGCATAAGGACATCCATAAGCAAACCTGGGTCTCAAACGACCATATTACGCGCAACCAAATTGACCACATCATTGTAGATGCCCGTCATGGTAACAATATTATAGACGTAAGAAGCCTGAGAGGAATAGACGGAGACACAGATGATTACTTAGTCAGAGCAAAAGTCAAATCCAGAATATCTAGCCACAAATACAATAAAACAACAATAAACCCACAATGGAACATGGACGAAATACACAATGCAGAAAAACAACAAAAATATAGAGAACAGCTTGAACAAACCTTGAACTCTTAAAGAGAAGACAATGATATAGAACAGCTATGGGAAGCGCTTGGACAATCTAAAAATATCGAACAAGAACAACAGGAAAATGAAAATTTCGATACAGAAACACGTTTAGAAAACAGAACAGTGAGAGTAGATGAGACAAGGCCGTCACAAGTACGCCTCCAAGGAAAAAATGGTCATCGATGGAGCGCAGTTCCCAAATTCGCATCGAGAACTTTTCAACGAAAATACATTTTACCATGTCCAACAATACATTTTGAAAATGATTCACTTGCCAATGAATTTATAATCGATTCTATGTTTGACAAAATTGTATTACATACAGACGCTGTGATGAGACAAATATCTGCTCAATATAAAATAAAATCTGCTACAGTATCCAATACGAATTCTAATGAGATGAGAGCGTTAATAGGATTATTGATTTTGTCTGCTTATTTGAAAAATAACCATTTGTCATCTAAAGAGTTATTTGATGACAAAATTTGTGGAGCTGTTTTCAAGGCAGTCATAAGTCGCGAGAGATTTAAGTTTTTACTGGATTGTTTACGTTTTGATGATAAAAACACAAGAAATGAGAGAAAAAAACGGATGCATTGGCGCCTATTAGAGAAATCTGGGATGAATTTGTAACCTCTTTTTTTGGAAGGTGTTAAATGCTCGATTTGAGAGGTTAACTTATGCGAACGGCACTTAGGGGATTGGAGGAGAGCGAGCGTGGGTTCTATCGAGCTAGATGATAAATTATAGAAAAGGTAAAAGGGAATATATTTAAGAGAATAATAAAAGTTAAAAGGGGCAAAAGAGAGTAAAAGAAAGAGATGAAAGAGAAAGGAAAATGGGCGCCATTTATGTTTTTTATCCTAAGGATGGGGAAATATAAGAAACCCAGATAAAATAAGAAAGATATAAGAGATATAAGATAAGATAAGGTAAAATTAGATAATCCGGCAGATTGTTCTTGCTAACATTTAAATTACACACTTTTATTTAAGAAACAATAAGAAAAATTATACTTACACTGTCCTTTTACTTATCGTTATGGTTATAAATCAAATTTGTAGGATAAAGATATATTAAAAAAAACAAAATCTTGTACTTTAATAAAATATAGAATATAGAAACTGAAAATATTGATCAGAGTAACAGGTTCTAGCTAGGAAAAGAAAAATCTCCACTTAACAATAACAATATTTATTATTCGGTGTGATAATAAATAAGATGTACAATAAATAAAATGGAATAAAAAAATATCAATGTCATAAATAATAAATCAGATTACTAAACACATTCGTGTTTAATTCAAAAACATAACTATAACTACACATAAAATAACAGCTAAGTAAATTCTTTTGTTATTTTTGTGTACTCTGATAAGCGAAAAGTGAGAAAGGGATTAAAGTTAGATAAAACGATATATATATTTATATATATATATATATATATATATATATATGTTCCTAAAACGCAAGAAACAGCGCCTGTTTTCGACCTAAATCGCATGAAAGCGCTGACGACTGCATGAAATTGCGACCGCCCATGCATGGGAGTGTGACCTTGTAGAAATATCTAGTGGTAGAAACAGCGACAGAGTCGGACCTCAAAATTAGTAAATTGGTGTGTGGTGTAAACCTGTCTTTTGTGATTAGATGCCGTGATCGTTTAGTTTCGTAATTCTTTTCATTCATAGATAGATGGTGCCAGCAGTATAATTCTTTATTTATGCCGAAACAGTCTTGGTGGTTGTCTACTGTATCTAGCATTTGACTTTAATTACTATGAATAAAATTATTTAGCAACAGAAAAATAACTTAATTTCAAATGTTAAAAAAATAAGTTTCATTTCTAAAGGATCCGGCAAAAGAAAAGTTAAAGTAGTTATTGAAAATACAAAAAAATAAAAACGGAAAAACAAATGTACTTACTAATTGCACATTTTATAATAAAAAAACAGTCAATTATACAGGGTGAGTTATAAAATATAAACAAATTTTACTGGTATTTAAACGTAAAAAGTAGCAATAAAATACAAATATGCATGTAATTTAAAATTAGCAATTGAAAATTTAACAATTTTTGTTCTAAAACAAAAGTAAAAAACATGGTGACCAACGCTAAGTTTCTATCAGGGAACTCGAAATGCAAAAAATTTTCTTATGTAGTGAAAAACAACTTCTTAAAATTCTATTAATGACATGAAATTACAAATCTAAAATAGAACTGAATGTAGAACATTTAAAAATACGTTTTATTTATACAGGGTTTCCAACAATAGGAAAGTTAAAGTAGTTATAAAAAATTAAAAAAAAAAACAAAATATTCTTACTTATTGCATCTTATAAAGAAAAAAAAATAATTTATACAGGGCAATTTATAAAATATCAACAAATTTTACTATAAGTTCAAAAGATAGAATGATCACGTGAACAGCACGCACTCTTTGAATATTATTTTCCCCAACCAACGTCACAAGTTCGATTTGCACCACTCAACAAAAAAGTACCCACCCTCGATGGAGAGAAACTTGAATATTTAATACTGTTAACAGTTTATTTTTTGTTTTTCAAATAATAATAAAACTACGGTAGTTATAATATACTTATACTAGTTTTAACCCGCGGCTTTGCCCGCTTGGAATTGGGACATTCACAAATGATTTAGTGACAGTCTATTTTACACATAAAAATTTAATTTTAATCATTCTGTAGGTATATCTTTAGTAAAATAGGTCTGGCCTAACTACTTTTAATTTTTTTTATTTAAAATTTAATAAAATATAATAATAGTCGAGGCAACGAAGCACTAAAAAGGTCAAATATAGGAAATCTTTTAGGATAGGAAGGATCGGAATGCGGTTTTTTGCATGTGCTTTCTAAAATTATTTATACCATTCTTTTCTACTGTCTACTTAGTACAAACCAGAAGTTGCATTGCTGCAGCCAAAAATGCTTTCAAAAAATGCATTTTTTGAGGAATTTTTGGGCAAATTTAATAACTTTGTAAATAAGAGTCAGAATTAGCCCAAGTTAGGTAACCAGGTGGTTTTGAGGTCGCTGATCACGATTATAATGTGTTAATTGACATCCCGAACACCTGGAGCTCAGAAACGTCGACGAACGTCATCTCCGGGGGACTATCCTGAACTTCATGCGAGGAAGGAGAGAAAATCGAGACCACGGGGTTTTTTGGGTCGCTGAATTTAAATATGGCTCCAGCAAACACCCCACTGACACCTGGTTTGCCCTAACCTGGATGCGGACGTCATCTTTAAGAATTTTTCTGGAAATAGCAACAAAAACGAACCGAAATTCATTATGGGGGCATTTTTTGTGCGCTGAATCCAAATTTCATGTGGAAAACGACTCTCCGAACACCTGGTGCGCCCTAACCTGGCTCTGAAAGTCATCCCCGAGGTTTTCCCATACACAACTGAAAAATAGGAACCGACAATCGTTACTGGGGGTTTCTTGGGGCGCTGAAGTCAAATATGTTTCCGGCGAACACACCACGGACACCTGGTGCGCCCTTACCTGGCTCTGGACGTCATCACCGAAGTTTTTCCAGACAAAATTGAAAAAGAGTAACCGACAATCGTTACGTGAGGTTTCTTTGGGCGCCGAATTTAAATATGACATCTGCGAACACTGAAAGATATTCAGTTGACAACGTTATTGTGGCAGAGACAGAGGCTTCAGATGTTACCCGTATGAGTACATTAGTCGATGACGAAAACAATGAGCAGACTATGGATGTGTAACTTGATAAAGAATTTGATATTTAGTTGCTTATTAGAAAATCGAAGTAATTGATTAAGGTGGATTTGAGTAAAAAAAGTGTTTTGAAATATCAATTACATTAACTTTGACTTTTTTATTCATTCTCTTCCTTTCCTTCATACATATTTTAACTAGAATCAACACTTCCATACAGTTATTGAAGTACATTGACGTCAGTCTCTAAAATATCAGGTTTAGTCGACGTTCATGCAATGCACCAGGTGTTGGGAGGGCATGTTCGGCGTAAAATTTTAATTTAGCGACTTAAAAAACCCCCCTAACAATTTTGGGTTCGTCATTTTCACTTGTGTCTGGAAAAACTTCGGTGATGACGTCCAGAGCCAGGTTAGGGCGCACCAGGTGTCCGTGGGGTGTTCGCTGGAACTATATTTGAATTCAGTGACTCAAAAAACCCCGTGGTCTCGATTTTCTCTCCTTCCTCGCATGCAGTTCGGGATAGCCGCCGGAGATGACGTTCGTCGACGTTCCTGAGCTCCAGGTGTTCGGGGGGTCAATTTACACATCATAATCGTGATCAGCGACCTCAAAACCTCCTGGTTACCTAACTTGGGCTAATTCTGACTCTTATTTACAAAGTTATTAAATTTGCCACAAAATCTCTCAAAAAATGCATTTTTTGAAAGCATTTTTGGCAGCAGCAATGCAACTTCCGGTTTGTACTAAGTAGAAAGTAGGTAGGAATGGTATAAATACTTTTTGAAAGCAAATGCAAAAAACCGCATTCCGATCCGTCCTATCCTAAAAGATTTACTATTAAAATGCTTCATTGCCTCGACTATAACGCAATTTCAACATTTTATTGGTTTCGTTACAGATCATATGCACCGTTACATACATTTGTTTATAATTCCGACTCGACGTTATTTTTCCTTAAAACTGTACTTCATTTATTTCAGTTTAGAAGGCAAAGCATTCTTTTTACGATTACGCCGTATACAAAATACATATTTACTGATCACACATCCTTGAATTCTATCTTTGGCTTGAATATAGTTTTTCAAACATAAACAAATAGCAATAAAATAACAAATACATTAGTAAGTACGTTTAAAAACGACCATAAATTAGTCTTAAAATGCAGAATATGTTGAATGCTAGAAAAAATAAAAAAGTTTAAAATTCAATATAACGCCCTAGTATTGTTATTTATTTTTTTTTTAAGTCAGAGTCTGAGAGTTTTGTTTTTAAAATTAATTTTTGCTTTAGTCTTATAGTGCAGAAGTTTTCTTACATAATAAAATAAATCCAACCCACTTAAAATACTAATAATAAAATTAAATAAAACATAAAATTAACTGAATTTAGAACAGTAAAAAATAAGTTTTATTTGTACAGGGTCCGGCAATATGAAAGATAAAGTGTTTATTAAAAATTAAAAAAAAAATATTCCCACTTAATACATATTATAAAATAAATAAAATTAACTAATTGTACAGGGTAAATTATTAAATCTCCACGAACTTTATTGGTTATTTAACATAAAAAAATTATAATATGAAAAGGTAAAGTACCTACTTAATAAAAAACGAATTTAAACTACAGGGTTTTAAAATGCAGAATAATTTAAAAAATAAAAAAAATGTAACGGCCTAGTTTTGTTATTTCTGCAAAAATTTGTTTTTAACTAGGAATCTAAGAGTTTTTGATCATGCTAAAAACATTATTTTCTGTCGTAATTAAAAAAAAATCAAGATGGCTACCGAGTTTTGTTATTTAAATTAATATACCTAAGTTTTAAACTATGAGTTCAAAGGTTTTCTTATATAAAAGAACAGCTAAAAAATAACTAAATTTAAAACTCTAAGTAATAAAACTAGCGTAAAGGACAGGGTCTTAAAATACGGACTAATTTAAATACTAAAAAAAGTTATAAAATTTAAAATAACTTCTTATATTTTTTTATTTATGTATTTTTTTACGGTTACTATTGAAACCTGGCTGTTCCAATTTCAAATTACTAAAAGATAGTTGGCGTTTGCCACCATCTGTCACTTTCTTCTCAAGAGCGAAAATTGTTAAATTACACATTGCTTAATTTAATTTAAATAGCTTTTTGAATATTAAGAGCAGAAAGTGCTTCTTTGTCGATTAAAATAAAAAAAAATTATTAAAAGCCGCAATGAACTTTCTGATCGAATTACAAATAAAAAAAATTCTACGATTATATGAAATTACAAAAAAAGTAGCATATGTGTATTTTGTGTTGGCAGTTCAAAAAAGTTGACGTTTATTGACAGATATAATATTTTAATTTTTTAGCAGTTTTATTCTGGTATTTTTTTTTATTAGATAATCAAACAAAATATTCAATAGTCTAAGTTTTATTGTAATATACTATAATGGGTCCCTTTTTTATTTACTTATTTTAAATTTAAATAAGCAATTACAAATTAACAAATTTTCTGCTTCAGAGCAAAAAGTGACAGGTGGAGGCTGACAGCAACGGTAGGTTTACCTGATCCGTTTTGCCAAATCGATTTAACTACAAATGGCCGTTTTGCTTATTACATATTTTGCTTTATTCTTCAGTGGGAAATGCCTCAATATCTTTTTTATCCTATGTTTTTAAATATTAAGATATAAGATAACAGTTATCCATATCTATCTTGTTTTTTTTAAAGAGTGTATATCATTTTTTCATTAGATAGGGACCTTTTTGTCACTTACAATAAAATTTATATATAAATCAATATATAAAGTTTTATTTTTCATTAATATTATATATCACGGATCTACACCAACTATCGGCTAAATGTATTATTATTAGTATTATAAAATAAAACATTTGTTTAACTGTATTTATAATATTTTTATAAAATTAATGAAACTATATTATACAGAAACTTTTCTTTACGATCAGTTTTAAAAGATTTATTAAACTTATTGCTTCATGCACCTCTGATATTGTTTTTGGCAGTGTAGGAAAATTTTTATTTTTTTTTCGGTTAATGTTTCGTATTAACTCCAAATCATAAACGGTCAACTCATTTTTATAAGAAGAAGTTGCTATTTCTTTATTAATAATTTTTGAGGGCTTTTCAAATATATATTTTACAGCTTTCCCTTTGCACACATTGCTGACAATTTTTTTTCATCTGGCTCATGATTGTGGTTTAAGTTTGAATTAACTAGGTTGCTAGTGTTTCCTAAAATTAAAGAATTTTTTTTCAAGTACATAAAAAATTAATCAAAAAACCATTCCACCTTAATTTTTTTATGCGATCCTCTTCAAATTGCCCTACTGATGATATAAATGCATTTTGCCAGGGGGCAACCCCGGGCGATATTGTTTATACCGAAATTGTTTAAACAATTACATGCAATTGTTATTTTTCAACCGGACAAATTTTTTTATATGCTTTATTAAAATACAAATAAAAAAGATGAACTAAATTTTCACGATAAAGTTAATATTTTCAGAGATATGAATTTTTAAAAGTTCGAAAAATCTCAAATTTGGGAACTTTCGACCCATGAAAAATATATTTAAAAAAATAACATGTAAATAGTATACATTTTTTAAATTCTTTATACAATAGTTAATAATGTTATTAATAGAGATTTAAATAAATTTAATTGTTTATACCTCTTTTTTAAATGTTAATTTCGCGTGCTCACAAGTACGCGTCGCTTACCTTTCTGGGCCTTGAATCGTTTTTTATCATTTATCTTAAAAACTATCAACTTTATCAAGATTGCTAAACAAAACAACGTATTAATAATTAAATTGTCTACAATTTCTTTCGTATAAATTTTTTTCTGAAATCAATTTTTCAAATTTTATTTAGGTAAGCATAAATCGGAACATGTAATTTAAATAACTTATTTATGAGTTTATATTACTTTTTAGTTATTAAAACAAAAAGTAAGGTAAAACTTCTGTTATTGACACTGGCTTAGTGTTTGGCAATTGCAATTTTATTCTAATTAGAAGAATAAAATGTTTTCAAATACATGACATAGATTTATTGCAAGGAAAAACCACAAAAACTGAAAATATATCCATCTAAAAGTGTTAATTATACACGAAATCACTGTAATGGGTGCAACAACGTTTAACAATCTTAAAAGAATTAAAGACTGAATAACTTTAAGTAAAAAACAAAAAATAATCAGCTGAGAATTGACACGCACTAACCATGATACATATACATAAAATTATTTTTTATTTTATTTTTCAATTCATTTGAATGTTTTTTCTCAACATTTAAGTGGGTTCCCAATATATTTTTATGATGTATGTATAACTGTGAATTTAAAAAATGTTCAAATACCATTATATTTTATTATTACTAAGGTAGTAACAAAAAAGTAATATAAATGATGAAAAAGAAATTTTAATTACATGTTCCGATTTATGCTTAAATAACATTTGAAAAATTGATTTCAGAATAAAATTATAGAGAAAAAATTGGAGACAATTTAATTATTAATAACATTGCTCTTATTAGCAATTTTAATAAAGTTAATAGTTTTTAAGATAAATGATCAAAAACGATTCAAGCGACGGGTACTTGAGAGCGCGCGAAATTAACAATTAATAAAGAGGTATAAACAATTAAATTTTTTTAAAGCTCTATTAATTACATTATTAATTATTGTATAAAAAATTTAAAAAAATGTATACTATTTATGTTATTTTTTTAAATATATTTTTTATGGGTCGAAAGTTTCCAAATTTTTAAATTTTAAAATTCCATATCTCTGAAAATATTAACTTTATCGTGAAAATAGTTTGTAACACAAGATTAACCCCACCGGGCCCCCTTAAAATAAAAAAAAATCTATTTATCATAAAGTATAAGACTTTTTAAAAAAAAATCCTCGTAAGCCATACCCTTTTAGCTTGTTCTTTCAAAATTTTTATATCCCATATTTTGTAACACAAGATTAACCCCACCGGGCTCCCGCTAAAATATAAAAAAAATTATTTATCGTAAAGTATAAGACTTTTTAAAACTTTTTTACGTGGACTATACCCTTTTAGCTTGTTCTTTAAAAAATTTCATATCCCATATTTTGTAACACAAGATTAAACCCACTGGCCCCCTTAAAATATAAAAAATCTTTTTATCGTAAAGTATAAGACCTTTAAAAACAAAATTTTCGTAAATCATACCCTTTTAGCCTTGTTCTTTCAAAAATTTTATATCCCATATTATTAACACAAGATTAACCCCACCGGGCCGCCCTTAAAATATAATCTTGTGTTACAAAATATAAGATATGAAAATTTTAAAGGAACAAGCTAAAAGGGTATAGTCTACGTAAAAAAAGTTTTAAAAAGTCTTATACTTTACGATAAAGAAATTTTTTTCTATTTTAAGGGGGCCCGGTGGGGTTAATCTTGTGTTACAAAATATGAGATATAAAAATTTTAAAAGAACAAGCTAAAAGGGGATGGTCTACGTAAAAAAAGTTTTCAAAAGTCCTATACTTTATGTAAAATAGAATTTTTTATATTTTGAGGGAGGCCCGGTGGGGTTAATCTTGTGTTACAAAATATGAGATATGATAATTTTGAAAGAACCAGCTAAAAGTGTATGGCTTACAAAAAAAAGTTTTACAGAGTCTTATACTTTACGATAAATAGATTTTTTTATATTTTAAGGGGGCCCGGTGGGGTTAATCTTGTGTTACAAAATATGAGATATGGAAATTTTGAAAGAACAAGCTAAAAGGGTATAGTCTACGTAAAAAAAGTGTTAAAAAGTCTTATACTTTACGATAAATAGATTTTTTTACATTTTAAGGGGGCCCGGTGGGGTTAATCTTGTGTTACAAAATATGGGATATGAAAATTTTGAAAGAATAAGCTAATAGAGTATGGCTTACGTGAAAAAACTTTAAAAAATATTATACTTTACGATAAATAGATTTTTTTCTTTTTTAACGGGGCCCGACGGGGTTAATCTTGTGTTACAAAATATGGGATATAAAAATTTTGAAAGAATAAGCTAAAAGGGTATGGCTTACGTGAAAAACGTTTTAAAAAGTCTTATACTTTACGATAAATAGATTTTTTTATATTTTAAGGGGGCCCAGTGGGTATAATCTTGTGTTACAAAATATGAGATGTGAAAATTTTAAACGAACAAGCTAAAAGGGTATTGCCCTACGTTTTAAAAAGTAATAAAAAAAAAAAATAAAAGTCGAAAAAATATCCCTCGGAACTTTTTTATAATATTCTGGCACATAGCTTACAGGGGTCTTCAGAAACGTTTCTGTCTTCACACCGGTTCTATTTGCTATGTTGCTATGTACATATTCCAAAATTTCGCAGAAAGAAAATGGACAAAAAGGCTGTTAAAGGAGTCTTACTTGGTTACGATAACAATGACGAAATGATTTTATAATAAGTCAAGAAGAGTCTAAAAAAGGAGGAAATTAAGGCGAAGATGTTAAGTCCCAGAGTACAGTTGAAAGTCAAGAAAATTTAGATCTGCAAAAAGTCTTATTTAAATCAAACTTTATTTGGACTTTAATAAACGTTCTGAGGTTTTACAATATTTTACCGTAAGTGACTGGATTATAAATAAAATCTGAAAAAACTTCCATTTTTTCTCTTCAAACATTAAAATAAATGATTTAAAACAATATATTTTTTAATATTTTAATTTTAATATTAACTTTCTAAAAATAATTCGTCATCCTAAAAAGAACTACTTATAGTTTTGTATATGTTAACTAATTGTTTATTATTTAAGATAAGGCATTAAATCTGCCTCTGCGTCATCACATTTCTGTCTGTAAACACTTTATCTTAATATTATTTTTTCCAAGCAGTATACGAGGTTTGTCAAAAAATTCTTTATTTTACAATTTAGAAAAATGTTATAAAGTAAAGTTGTTTTAAATTAAAAGTTATGTTTAAATATGCAATTGCAGCAATAAAAATTTAGGTTTTGTGATTATTTACTAATTATTCCGTATTAATTATTCTTGCATGATACAATTTTATTTATTTATTTATTTACACTGTTCAACAGGATATACCCAATTATAGAACAGGGATATATATAACATATATATAACATATAAGTTTTACATAAAAAGGAAAGTAATAAAAAAAAGCAAGTATATAAAGTTAAAAATACAGATACTGAAATTCTAATTTATATAAAAATGTTTAATGTCTCTACTGCTGCACGAAAATATATCTATTTGCTCACTAATAATATTACAGCCATTAGCCATTATACATATTATACATTGGTGAGTACTTTACGTAATCTAGGATGTTTTTTTTTGGTTTAAAGAAAGTTTTTAAACTTAAGAATAGAACTAGGAATATAGACCAGGAAAATAAACTTTTTTAAAAAGAAAAAATACTGGACGCTATTTTATTGTTGGAAATGCTAGATAAAGTAAATACAAAAGTCGTCTCGTCTCGTGAGTCATAAAAAATTATTGCGTCATTGTTTTTTTTAAACATTTATTACCAAAAAGCGTCTTTTTTTTCTTACACTCAATATTCTGAAAAAAGTACTAACTTTAGAGAAGAATATTTAACAGACAATTTATTTGTCTTGAAATGATTTTTAATTTGACTGTTTTTAAATTAAAGTTGGTTTAAAAATCAAAAAGTTATTGCAAATTAAAGTTGAAAAACGGCCAGATTTACACTTTTTTATACTGAATACATAATGGGATAATGTTTTTTAAAACAAATTATGCATTTAACTACATTTCTACAGTTTTTAATATTGTGGTGTGGTTTGAGGAAGGCAAAACAACAATTTTTGATTGTTTTGTTGCCTCGGTGCCAATGTTCTTGATCCATCTTTTTGGGTAGTAAAACTATTTCTAATTACTGAGATTCTTGCTTTACTATCTACTTCGCCTCTTAGGAAATCTAATAACATATTTAAATAATTACTAGTAGAATTAAAATTACCCTATAAATTCTTGTCGTTCCTATAACGTTCCCAAACTTGTAAAGTTTTTGTTGGTAAAGATGATTCAACTAATGGGAGAAGCATTGCTGCGTACTTATCACTTACTTGTGTTTCCTATTGTCTCTAAAGCTCTTAATTGAGTTTCTAATTTACAGAATAGAGTTGAAAGTGACATAGTTGATTTACCTTTTATAGCCATTTTCAAAACCAAATTTAAAAGTTCTCTTACATAATATTCTACTAGAAATTCATTTCTAGAAAACCTTAATTTAAGTTGCTGGATAGCTATGTCATAGTTTGGTGCAGAGGGTGAAAAACTTTCAACAAGGTTTCTTGCAGGGGATCCTTCATCAGATGCCTGTATCAAATACTGGAATTTATCTTCTTTATCTATGTGTTCATCCTCATCAATTTTTTTGAACTATTGTAGTATAGTGTTCTTATGTTATTATTTTGTTATTTTGATTTATATATTTGTCAGTTATTATTATTTGTCATTGATCTTTATTTAACTTTATGTCACGCCAAGTTATGTGAATAAAAGCCTGATTCTAATCTAATCAGAAAGGTTTTATTACTACAATTTTATTCACATACAAAATGGAAAAGTACTTTCGTCCAGACAAGTTAGAAGCTGATCCAAACTCCCCAACTGCAACCAAGGAATTCAAACACTGGTATGAAACTTTCAAGAATTTTTTGGAAAGCAATACTTCTAAGGAGAAGCCACTTGAGGATAAAGATAAGTACATGCTTTTAATAAATTTCGTTTCGCATACTGTTTATGACTACATAAGCGAGTCAAAGACATACATTTCTGCTATTAAAACTTTGGAAGAATTATATGTAAAATCCATAAACGAGATTTACGCAAGACATATTTTGGCAACACGAAAACAACAAATAAACGAATCTATTGATCAGTATGCACAAGAGTTAAAGCTTTTAGCTAAAAATTGCAATTTTAGTTCTGTTTCTGCTGAAGTAAATAAAAACGGTTACATCCGAGACGCCTTTATTAACGGCCTCATTCAACCCAATATACGCCAAAGGTTACTTGAGTTTAGTACTTTGTCTCTAGAAGATGCTTTGTCCAAGTCAAGGTCTTTAGAAGATTCCCAAAAGCAATCTGAAACATATAACGATAGATCTTTATCAAACTTTGCAAATAAATTAACCTTTAACAATCATAATTCTGATCAAAATTCTTCGACATCTGCTCCGATAAAATCTTCCCAGACTTGTTATTTTTGTGGAAATTCGAGACATCCACGATCCTCGTGTCCAGCAAGGACAGCTATATGTCAAAACTGTCAAAAACAAGGACATTGGGCTAAAATGTGCTTAAAAGCAAAGAATACACAAACTAAACCAACTTCTGCATCTACTTTTGTCATAGCTTCTTCATTAAAGACGCCTCAATCCCTTTCAAAAGCTTTGGTTAATGTAATCATTAATTATATTAACGCCAAGGCTCTAATAGACACTGGAAGCTCAGACACATTTTTAGACCATGAATTTGCTGTTAAAAATCAATTTAAAATATTTGAAACTCATGGGGACGTATCTATGGCTTCTACATCATGTTTTTCACAAATTCAAGGCTATTGTTTAGTAAAACTTCAAATTTTAAACGAAAAATATAATGAGACAAAAGTTTTGGTTTTATCTAAACTTTGCACAGATTTAATTGTTGGTCATGATATCCTTAGACAACATGAACGTGTAGATGTATCTTTTGGTGGGCCAAAATCGCCTCTATCAATCTGCTGTCTAGCTGAAGCAAAAATTGAACTGTCATATTTATTTGCAAATCTAACCGAAAATTGTAGACCTATCGCCACGAAATCACGTAGACATTCTCAAGAGGACGAAGAATTTATTAAAGAAGAAGTAAAGCATTTACTAAAAGAACATATCATTGAAGAAAGCACGTCACCTTGAAGGGCTCAAGTTTTGCTAACAAAGAATGAAAACCATAAACGTCGTATGGTAATTGATTATTCACAAACAATTAATAAATTTACACTGCTTGATGCATATCCACTACCATACTTTGAATCTTTAGTTTCTAAGATATCAAAGCATCAGATTTTTAGTACAATTGATCTAAAATCAGCTTATCATCAAATACCAATTCAAGAATCGGAAAAACCATTTACGGCTTTTGAAGCAGGAGGACAACTGTATCAATTCAGACGTATTCCTTTTGGAGTCACCAACGGAGTTTCTTGTTTCCAAAGAGCCATTGACTCTATTATACAAAAAGAACATTTAGAGGGCGTTTTTGCGTATTTAGATGACGTCACGATTTGTGGTACAGATCAAAGTAGTCATGACTCAAACTTACAGAACTTTCTTAAGGCTGCTGAAAAATATGGACTAACACTAAATCAAAATAAATGTCACTACAATCAAAAATCTATCAATATTCTGGGGTACAAAATTGAAAACTTTACAATGAAACCTGATCCGGATAGATTAAAACCCCTTTTGGATTTACCCATTCCTAATGATTCAAAAGGCCTTCAAAGAGCACTTGGAATGTTTTCACATTATTCCAAATGGATTAA